>JAOPSE010000109.1:1652090-2173990 GCA_029449295.1 Zea luxurians
CGGTGTTGTGGCTCGAGCTGATGTTGTCGGGGTCTCCTCCAATAGCTACTCCAGTGGCCGGGATGCCTAGTGGTGGTGCAGGGGGTGCCTCTAGCAGGGGCACAGGGGAGCAGCTCCTCACAGACTCTATCTCCTGCTAAAGCGAGAAAGAAGAGCCCTGCTGCTCTAGATCCTGTCGCCGACGCTCCTGCTCCTCGTGCAGGCGATGGTGCAGCCTCTCCAAATGGCTAGACTGACCAGCCATCGGACGGCGAAGTGGACACTCTGCGAGACGAGAAGGCAAGAAAGGAATGGCTGACTTCCGTGCAGTGTGTCTAAGACGAGCCATCTACAAAAGACACCATAAGCATAAGAGTGAGAACAGAGCTAATATGACCAGCAAGTAAACCATAAAAAAGTAGGAATTAGAATAAAACATTTTTCAGCAAGGTATAATATATAGTAGAACATAGGTTTGGTCGATAGGACCAACTTTTAAAGGGATACCAAAGTCAAGGTGATAATAGGGGTCTATAATCCTTAGAACGACCATTCTATTCTAGGTTAGCAGTCCTACAGTCAGCATGGCTTTGATACCACCTATGTCACACCCGGTTTTAGAAGGCAAACCGAATGCGAACCATGTACGTGCCAGGATTAGCAATTCATGTACACAACAGTTACATAACTGGGCATCATCACACAGTTCCCAAATAATAACATAAAAGAAGGTATAATAGTTGATTACATCATGATGTCCAGGACATCCACATAGTCTTTAACAATTATCAAAGTGCGGAAAAGAAACATAGATACACACGGCCTACACAGGCAGCCGACTGGGGGTTTGCCGCTAACCCACGCCTAGAACTCGTCGTACTCTTGGAACTCCTGGAAGTCCTCCTCCACGACTTCATCTTCACCTGAGCAGTGGTGGCAACGTGGACAACCTGGGGGGGGGGGGTTGGTGTGTAAAGCAAGGGTGAGTACACATCAACATACTCAACAATATGTCCCGTTTGGCTGTAGTGGACTAGCTTTATATGGAGTTTAGTCAAGCGGTTGCTTTTAGTTGGTCAGATTATTATTACTAGTAGAAAGCTATGTTTTAGCATTAACCCAAGTTATTAACCCAATGTACCCTTTCCAAACAGAAAGAATACCACTTACCATTACCATAGTCATAACCAAAACCATCATCCTCATCACCACCTGTAAACCATACATCTCTGATCAAGTATCTCTAATCAAGTATCTCTAATCAATGGAGCTCCCTTGGCCGCTCATAACCGCGAGCACGACTGATATATCAGTTTCATAACACTCTGCAGAGGTTGCGCACTTTACCCACAAGTCATGATCCCCTCTTGCCTCGGGCTGATCAAACCCTTAAACACTACCAAGGTGAACAGGCAGGGTTTCACTATGTAGCCTTTAAAAGATTCCCTGAGGCTGTAGCCACCCGTTAGGTTTCCTAAATGCACCGCACTCCTCCCCAAGGGGCAAACCAACCTTGGCAGAGCGAGCCGTATACACCGAGCCCCATTAACGGCACGATGGCGAAGCGAACTACACCCCAATTCCTCTAATTATTCAGCTAAGGGTGTCCCATTCCACCCTCATGGTTGCACTGTTTTCCCGGGCGGTCATCCAACGAACCAGTCCTTACGAAGAGGCACTCGAGAAATAGCTCGAGTCCCCTTAAATGCCACAAGTACATCATCATAATCAAAAAGGGAAAACAACATATCATAGATGATCTCATCATGTTCATTGATTAATGTGAAACACTAGCATATAGCTAAACCGAAATAACCCAACCAGAATAGGTAAACGAGGACAAGATAAACAAAAGCTAGTCAATCCTTAGGTATAAACTGTGTAAATGCAGGGAGTGAATTATAAGAATGAGTAGGACATAGATGGGTCAAGTGACACTTGCCTTCACCAACCAGCTGCTGCTCAGGGTCTTCACCTGCAATTCCTTCGGACTCCACCAACTGACTGTTATCTATACGAGTTCAAACATACATTCCACACATTTAATACAAAAGAACAGTACACCATACAACAAAATGTTATAAATAAACAGACACTCGACGCAGGGCTCACACCTACAACAAAGCGAGAAAGAAAGAGTAACAGTCGAGGCTATGGTCGAAGAGTGATCACGTCACACGATTATAAATCAAAATAATCGTCTAAACAGAATGATATTAATTTGGCCATCGCGTTATGCATCGGGTAAAGTCATGTTCCATGTTTAACCATCATGAACGGATCAAAGTGAATTTAAAAGTATTGTCGCGTGGCGAAGCGCGTGACGCAACACTTAAACTGAATTAAGAACAAAACAACTCGTCGCGCGACGGGGCGCGCCACGAGACACTTGAACTAATTATGAAAATAACGTCAAACGTCGCACGACGAAGCGCACGACGGCATACGTCATCCAAACTGAATTTAAAACGAAGCGTCGCGCGATTGGACGCGCGACGCCGCACATTAAATAATCTGAAATTAAAATGGATCGTCACGCGACGAAGCGCGTGACACAGCACATTAATAGAATCTGAAATCAAATTAATTAGCCGCGCGACGAAGCGTGCGACGTAGGACGTTAATTGAACAACGTCTAAAATTAATTAAAACCAAAATCAATCACCGCGCGCGTGGAGCTGCGCGTGCGGGATCACGTTGCGCGTGCCGGGGCGCGCGAGGCTGCATCGGGGACACGAGAGGCCGCGCGAGTCACGCCGGGGACTGGGCAGCGCCGCCGGGGAGGGGCCGAGCAGGGGGCCGTGTGGGCGCGTGCGGGGGCCCCGTGGGGCGCCTGCTGGGGGGGGGGGGGGGCGCGAGGGGTGCTGCCGGGGGGGGGGGGCACGAGGGAGCGTCGCCGGGGAGCTGCGAGGGGCGCGCGCCGGGGGCCGCGAGGGGCGCCGCCGGGGGCCACGCGGGGCGCCGCCATGGGGCCGCGCGGGGTGCGCGCAGGGGCGTCGCTAGGGGCACACGTGGGAGGGCGCACGGGGAGCCGCCGGAGGCGCGCGCAGGGAGGCCGCGTGGGGTTAGAAGACGTGGAGGGGGAGGGGAAGAGAGAGAGGGAGAGGAGAGGGGAGAAAAGTTCACCTCGCGGTCCAAATCCGGCGATCACCGTCTCCGAAACCTAGGGCAACACGGGAGAGAGAGAGAGAGGTGGAGGAGAGGAGGTTGCTGCGCAGGAAAGTTGAATGAGAGAAAGGAAGAGAAGGGAGAGGGGGGCACGCGCATGGGGGAGGGGTAGGGGCGCCAGGGCGCGCGTGCCAGAGCGGGCCGGGCTGGGTCGGGCTGGGTCGGACTGGGTCGCGTCGCGGGGCAAAAACCCACAACATGCACAGCCTCAGATCGGAATCCAATTGCGAAACGAAATCCAAAATGAGACTAGGCAAATCACGCGATTAAACACGACATCAGACCGAAGAAATATGATTCGGCATGTGTCACACCCGGTTTTAGAAGGCAAACCGAATGCGAACTATGTACGTGCTAGGATCAGAATTCACGTACACAGCGATTACATAAATGAACATCATCGCATAGTGCTCGAATAATAACATAAAAGAGTATTAACTTATTACATCACAGGGTCAGAGACATCCACATAGTCATCAACTTAACGAGTAAATCAAAGTGCTAAGCGAAACACAGTAAAGATAGGGCCTTCACAGGCAGCTGACTGGGGGTTGCCGCCAACCCACACCTAGAAGTCGTCGTAGTCTTGGAACTCCTAGAAGTCTCCTTCCACGGCTTCATCTTCTCCTGAGCAGTGGTTGCAATGTGGACAACCTGGTGTTTTGTGGTAAAGCAAGGATGAGTATACATCAACGTACTCAGCAAATGCCCCGTTTGGCTGAAGTGGACTAGCTTTTATGTGGGGTTAGGCTCAAGCAGTTGCTTTTAGTTGGTCAAGTATTTATTGTTAGTAGAAGCCAGATTTTATCATAAAACCCAAGTTATAATCCCAAAAAGTACCTCCTCAGAGAGGAAATACTAGAATACATAATTAAAGTCACCATCATTAACCATCATCATTAAAGTCATCATCTGAGGTGTATCCGGAGTATCTCTAATCAAAGAGGATCCCAAGGCTGCTCTTAACCGTGAGCACGGCTGATATATCAGTTTCATTACCCTCTGTAGAGGTCGCACACTTTACCCATGAGTCGTGATTCCCGTTTTGCCCGGGGATCCTGACTCCCCATTGATCACTTCCTAGGTGGTCCGGCAGGGTATCACTACGTAGCTTTTACAAAGATTCCCTAGAGGTCATAGCCGCCCGTTAGGTTTCTCCAGTTTGATAAACACAGTACCCCTCCCCGTAGGAGGGTGACTAACAAAAGCAAAACGAAAGAACCTTGGCACCCAGCCTCGGCAGAGCAAGCACTGTGCCTGGACCCCATTGACGGCACGACGACGAAGCAACTACACCTCTAGTTCCTCTAATTAATTAGCTAAGGGCCTCCCATTTCACCCTCATGGTTGCACTGTTATCTCGGGTGGTCTCTCAACGAACAGGTCCTTACGGAGAGGCACTCGAGAAACTGCTCGAGCCCCCTTAAAGACCACAAGTATAACATCATAATAAAAGGGAAACAACGTATCACTGGTAAATCTCATCATGTTCATTGATTAGTGTTGAGCAATAGCATAAAGCTAAACAATAATAATAATCCAACCCAAATAGGTAAACAAGGACATGGATAACGAAAGCTAGTCAATCTTTAGGTATAAAGATATAAATGCAGGGAGTGAATTATAGACTTGCATAGGACATAGATAGGTCAAGGGACACTTGCCTTCACCAAGCTGCTGCTGCTCAGGGTCTTCTTCTGCAATTCTCTCAGACTCCACGAACGGCCCGATATCTACGCGAGTGCAAACATACATCCAATATTCTTGAAACGGAAGGAAACAATACACCATACAACAATATAGATCAAATAAATATGCACGTGACATAGAATTCGCATCCACGACTACGCGAGAAAGGAACTAAGACGACCGACTCTACGGTCGAGGGATATCACGTTTACACTAAGCGGATATGAGTTATAATATTTAATTCGGCTTAATCATATTGACAGACATTAATCATATGCCAAGTAAAATTATTACTTAGTCCCGATTAGTTTGCTACTCGAATAACCGTTGTTTAAATATGTATTTAACTAGCGCGAGCTATTCTAGGTGAGGCGAATTATTAACGTGCAAAGAAGCGCACGACGATGCGTGCGAACGGCACGCGACGACTTAATGCGCGATGCGCGGGCAATGGCGAGGCGAGCGACGCAAATGCACATGGGGGGGGGGGGTAGACGAGGGGTAGACGGGGGGGGGGGGGGTAGGCGAGCGTAGACGGAGTCCCGTCGATGCACTGCGCGTAAGCGAACTCGAGTGCGTGCACTAGTTGCACGACGCGGCTGCGATAGCACGGCGAGGCGCTGCGCACGCATGATTTGACATGCACGACATGGCTAACAGCGAGCCCGAGGCGCGGCGAGGGTAGACGAACGACCGGGGCGGGCTGCAGGGACGTCGACGGGACCGGGCTCGACGGTTCGGTCACCATAGCTAGCCATGGCGGGGTGCTGGGCGTGCGGCGAGCGCGCGCTGGCTTGGGCTGCGCGCGAGCGCCCTACTGCCTGTAGCCAGGGGCGAGCTCGCAGGCCGGGAGGAGCGTCCGTGGGGCTGGGGCGGGGACGAGGCAGGGCCAGGCGCGTTGCGCAGATGGCCGGGGCTAGGTGCCGCGAGGCAGGGAAGCTCAGCCACGCGCAAGGCCTCCTGGCCGCGATTTGGACAGCTGCAGGGCGAGGTCTCACCGGGGAAGAAGAACGACGCGACGAGGGGCTGCAGGGAGGGTCCATGGTAGGGGAGAGAGGATAGGGAAGGGGGGAGAAGAAGAGGGCGAGCTCACCTCGGCGAGACACAGGCGACCCGCACGGCGACGGCGGCGGCGCTCCGGGCGGGGCGGAGAGCGACGAACTGGGCGAGGGGCGCGGGTTTTCGACCGATTTTGGGGCGTCGTGGGCGGTTGCTTCTCTGGAAATTCGCACGATCGGTTTGGGAAGAAGCACAGTGGCGTCCTGGCGCGTGGGCCCGGCTGACAGCGGCGGCGGCGGGCACTGGGCGCGTGCACTAGGCCACTGGGCCGCCACGGGCGCGGAGCTGGGCCGGCGCGGGGCTGGCGCAGAGCGAAGGCGCGCGGCGTGGAGCTGGGCCGTGGGAGATCGCTGGGCCGAGCGGGGGGGGGGGGAGAGAGGGGAAGAAGGGGCTGGGGTGGGCCGGCCGAATGGGCCAGGGAAGGGGAGAGAGGGCCGATTTCCTTTCTCATTTTCCTTTCTCTTTTTCTATTATTTCAGTTTGACATCATGTGAAAATCATTGATTAAATGAAAGATCAAACAAACCATTCATCAAACAAAAATAAATGCCTTCCAACATGATGCAACAACCATTGTTCCCTTAGAGTTTTTATTAAAACCTGACCTTGGTGGATATTATAGAAGAGATTTTTTATACCCCTAGATTCCGGGTGTTACAGCATGATGCAACACTCATGTCAACTTAGGTTTTTATTCACACGCAATACGGACACCAGTCGCTATACTGCTTTGAAATTGGGGAGAAGGAGCGAAACGGGAAGAGAAAAGAGAGTAACGCCTGAATTTGGTGAGTATAAAGAAGAAAAAAATTCTACCCCCAAATTCAAAGTGTTACAGCGGAGATGGTCGGAGCGGGGAGGATGGCGCGGGATTGACGGGGTCGAGAGCCAGAGTGGTGGAAATGGCGCGGCGCGCGGGGGCGGCAGCGAGCGAGGGTGGCGCGCGTTGGCGGCAGCGCGCGTGGCCGGCAACGCGCGGGCGGCAGGGCGCAGGGGCGGCGGCACATGGGCCGACGGCGTGGGGGTGGGGCGCGGGCCGGTTGCGCAGGGGCGGTGGGGCGCGGGCCGGTTGCGTAGGGGCGGCGGCGCGCAGGTCGACAGCGTGGGGGCGGCGTGCGGGCCAGCGGCGTAGGGCTGGGGGCGCGTGCCGGCGGCGGGGGCAGTGCTGCGACGGGGGCGGGGCGCAGTGTTGGGGTTGAGACAGAGTGAGCGAAGAGAAGAAGAGAAAGACGACCGGTGTGATATTCACCGGCTTTGCCGAGTGCTAGATCGCGGGCACTCGACAAAGAATTTTTTAAAAGTTTAAAAATATATTTTGCCGAGTGCTACGGATCTGGCACTCAGCAAAGACCTCTTTGCCGAATGCCGACAGATAGGCACTCGGCAAACACTGAACTTAGGGTTTTTACCGAGTGCCCACGAGCTGGCACTCGGCAGAGAAAGCTTTGGCGAGTGTCTTTTCTGGACACTCGGCAAAGCATATTTTTTATTTTTTTTTTCTTTTTCCAACCAAACTTTTTATGGTATGTTCCTACACTATGTAGACCTATATGTACCATTTTGGGATAATTATAACAGTGTTTTCTATAGCTAGTAGATTTAGTTCGTTTATTTGAATTTCTTCGGAAAATTTAGATTTAAACTGCAAGTCACTCGAAACTTAGAAAACCGTGCATGCAAAAATGATACTCATGTTATTTAGTACAAGTTATGACCGATTTCAGGAGCGGACCCAAAACTTCGAGCATCATGCTCACTAAACATGGCCGTGAACTTGTCATCCAGCTGTTTAAAAATTGTATAAAACACAAACAAAGTCAGAAAATCATGAAACTTGTCCACGTGTCATGATATCATATGTAGAGGCTGTGATAAAAATTTGATAACGTTTCGAGAAAGTTGTGAGACACTATGTGTAGAAACTTAGGAGAACTACACATGAAATCGCTTAGTCTGTTGTGTAATTAGTTTTATAATTATACTATATTTAATACTCGCAATAAATGTCCAAACATTTTATATATGTGACATGGACTAAACTTTAGTATCTCAAACTAAACACCCACTTTCAGAAACAAATAAGCCCTACCGGGTCGTGCAGGTTTTATGTTGTATCTAGTGTCTAATCAGCGTGCACAAGATAAATAATGTTTTTTGTTTTGGCTTTTTCGTGATAAGCTTTTTTTTAAAAAAAAAATTGGTTGTAAAGAGAATCTGAACATCATGAAGATTACATGGAGAGAAAGATGAAGGGGTCCATAGAGTTTATGATGTAAAAAGTGATGAATTCCTATTATCGCGGTGACCTGATTTTATGTTCACGTTAGTTTTTGACGGTTTTCATCAAAGCACTTCTTACAAAAAAGCTGGAAAACTAGATATTTGACAACCCACAACAGTTTTTGGGGGCTAGAATCTGAAAAAACTGCAACAAACGAGACCAATATAGAGAGGAGAGCTCTCAGGTTTATATTACTAGAGCTAGTTTGGAACCCCATTTATCCAAGAGATTTACATTTTTCAAAGAAAATTACGGGGCGTTTGGATTCCTTCATTTTAGAGGAATTGGAATCCATTCAATAAAATAACTTATTTAGTTTGGAATTTGATATTTCACCACTTTCCAAAGTTCAGATATAAGTCTATCTCAAATTCAAGGGGTGGAGGGTGGGAAATGATTTTATGCATTATTAGAATTGATTTCTAATCTATAACTTACATGACACTCATCGTCTCACTCCTTTATAATAAAAATGTAGCACATAAATATCTCCGACATCTTGCTAATAATAGTATACAAATATAATTTGCATAAAACCGAATTAGCTTAATTGATATATGCCTAAATTACTATTATTAGAATGGAATTAAATTCCAATGATCCAAACGGGGCGTTAGTTTATTTTTCCTTGGAAAAACAGAAATCACTCAAAAAAAATGCAATTCCTAGACTAGCCCCTAAAGAAAAACAAAAATAGCGTTTATTTCATTCTAAAATATAAAATAGCATATCTTCTTTCACCTAAAAGCACAACACAGGACAGCAAGTCGATGTGCTACCAGTATGGCTCCACGATGAGACAAAAAAGAAGGGAAGCGAGAGATAGAGCACAATTTAGCATGTGGAACAAGAGCTATTTTGCCGTGTACTATGTGCAGGTGTGACGTGCAACGCCACTACTAGAGACTTGACAAAAAAGCTACGGGGCCGGGCCGCCGAGGGGGGGGGGGGGGGGGGGGGGGGGGGGGGGGGCGGTGGCGACGTCTTTGTTTTGTTCTGCGCGTCGGAGCCACTGCACCGCACACGTTGCTTGCAGATAAGGTGCTACCAGGTTGCCACTGCAGTACATGTAATGATATCTCCTCTCTCTATCTGAGCTCGTGGTGTGATTGAGATATGAATGGTCGCGGATCGATCGAGACCACAGCCCCGAAGTTTACGTACACCGACTATGACACGGCATGGGATGCATGAGTCCTGTTTTATTTTGCACTTCCAAGAGTAATAAATGTATAACAAAAATTGACGAAGCCCAACAAGTGCTTAGGGTTTGCCTTCTCTCTTTTGCTCTCTAGTAGTTAATCTCTCCGTCCAACACTTAATCACTCACTCTCATAAAAGAAAGGTTGGAGAGAGCTCAAACAAGAATTGCAGAAGCATAGCGGATACGCGCCGGATCGAAATGGGTCGAGCGGGACGAGCCGGATGGTAGGATGCTTTATGCATGTATAAATATTTGATATATTTTGCGTAACAGAACGTGGGCCATCGATCAGAATGTGGGCCGGTGACGTGTTACCCGTATATCATGGAGTTGGTTCGTAACAGTGTTTATGATAGCATATGTCCTGATTCGAACTTGCATAAATTGATGTTAGGCAACTAATACTTCCATGATTAGCGCGCCCACGATCCTAGAATATAGCAGATACGCACATGATGTTGCCGTGAATAACGCGCCCACGATGATGGATATGTGCATGGGAAAAGGTAAGAATCCAACGTTTCCAAAAAAGATAGACGGTAAGAATGGTGCGTTACGACAAGGTGGCTGTTGCAAACGGTGTGACGGCCAAAGGAAGTAATCCAGAGCTGGAAAATGGCGACGCCTTGGGGTAAAGAGCCCATCGGAGAGGACACAACGCCGGCAAGTGTTCATCGAGCAAATCTATGCTTGGAGATCGTATCAATGGTGCAGGAAGAACAACTAGCTACAAACGAGTTTGGCTCGGATGCAGCTGGACATGGGCACACAGAAACTACTGTAGGGGCAATTACTCCACCAGCATCATTGAGGGCGCCGGGGGGTTGATGATCATAACACAACAGATGCGTCGAGGATGGCAATAAATCAAGGAGGACAACAACTGACTACTATGCGAACTATTGGTGAGCATGAACAGGACACACCAGTGATTCTGCAAAGACATGTAAGTACTTTATACATGTTGGGGATTTTGATTACTGTATATTAGATTGCATACGATATATGTAGACGTGCAGTGTGCAGCGGTAATAGTAAAATTTGGTCGAACACCATACAACAGACAATTATTGTTATTTGTACATACATTTATTTTTATTAATTTGCACAGGCAGTGACAATTGATCCGAGGTTGGTACCTAAAGTTGGTATGACATTCAGTGGTGTGGATGAAGCATATCAATTTTATAGTCGGTACGCATATGAAGTTGGCTTTCCATTGAAAAAAATATAAGGAATGAAAAAACTGTAAGTGGTTGAATTGTTCGATAGAAGGAAAAAGTGCGGTAAAGGGAATAGCGAACCCAAAGGTACGTAATACCAGCTCAAAGCGGACGTAATGCAGGGCCGTTATGAAACTTAAGAAAATTTATGATGATGCCAAAGAGATAGTTATATCAGTGCGTATTGATCTGTTACACTTGGATCATAATCATGAATTTTTTAAGAGGGATACATAAAAGAATCAATTGCAATGCAATAAGACTCATGATCCTGAATACATGGAGTTCATAAGTTCAATGCAGGAAAGCAGAATCCCGCAGCATTGTATTATGGATTATGTTTCAGAAATGCACGGTGGTCCTGAGAGCGTCCCTGTAACAACACAGGACATGTATAATCTGTAAGTTGTAATTTTTTAGATTCTAATTAGGGATTGAAATTTGCATATATGTTGATATCGCACAATGCTAAAAATTGACAATAATTACAGGAAAAAGGCAAAGCACCAAGAGAGAAATGCCAATGATGTGGCTAAGCTACTATCTTTTTTTTGCATTATGCAAAAAGGATAATCCACAAATTTTCTCTGACTTCCAGTTGGATAAAGAGGGGAAGATTTTGAGCATATTTTGGTCACATGCAAGCCAGCAAGGGGACTACATGGATTTTGGTGATGCAGTTACATTTGACATAACGTATAAGACTAATCTGTATGAAAAACCACTAGGTATGTTTGTTGGTTCGAATCACCACCTCCAGTGCACCATATTTGCCTTCGCATTATTGGGGGATGAAACTGTTGATACATTTGAAAGGGTATTCAACGCCTTCAAAACATGCATGGGAACAGAAGGGCCACGAGTGATGCTGATAGGTACGACTGATAATAATGCAGATAATGTATATACATAACATATGTTTTAAATTTGTTTTTAGTTTCTTTCTAACAGGCAATAAGGTTCATGCAATTTTGTCATTTATGATTGCAGATCAAGATCCTGCAATGCCAGTAGCACTCGAGAGGGTTTTCCCAAAAACAATCCATCGGTTGTGTCTATGGCATGTGCAAAATAGGTATATGCCTTTCCTAAATGAGTTGTATGCAAGGTTTGAGGAGATGGACTTTAAGACAAGGTTCCAATCTATAATACATCATCCTTTGACTGAGTTGGAGTTTGAGACTACATGGTCAATGCTGCTTGAAGAGTTCCATCTACATGATAACATTACTCTCAACAAGATGTATGGAATACATAAGGATTGGGTGCCTGCCTTTTTCAAAAATGATTATTGTGGGCTGATGTTGTCTACACAGCGTAGCGAAAGCATGAACAAGCTGGTGAAGAGTGCACATGTCGATGCAAACACTCCGCTACATCAATTCACCAAGCAAATGATGAAGCTTCTACATAGTAGAAAGATGAAAGAGTCAAAAGAAGCAGTGGGAAGCATGGTGAGTATAAAATGTTATGTAGTATTTATAATAAAATAAGTGTCATCTAATCTGAAGTATATACGACATAGGGTCAAAAGGAAACAAACACGCTATATATGTTTGAGATAAGGATTGCAAGAGCATACACCAGGGCTGTGATGAATAAATTCCAGGAGTCTTTGAAATATGCAACTGTGTTCAAGATAATGCATGATCAAGAAGGGGTGCAAATGATTGGGTAGTGCAACATACTACAAGATCGAAGAAATTTGTGTGGGGACAACACCAATTCAAAGTGACAACTGATGAAGACTCCGGAAAGTATACTATGAATGCAAACATTGGGAACATACAGGTGTCACACCCGGTTTTAGAAGGTAAACCGAATGCGAACCATGTACGTGTCAGGATCAGCAATTCACGTACACAGCAGTTACATAACATGGACATCATCACACAGTGCTCAAATAGTATTAAAAGGGAAATAATAGTCGATTACATCATATGTCTGAGACATCCACATAGTCTTTACAATAAATCAAAGTGCGGAAAAGAAACGTAGATAAACGCGGCCTTCACAGGCAGCCGACTGGGGGTTGCCGCTAACCCACACCTAGAACTCGTCGTAGTCTTGGAACTCCTTGAAGTCTCCTTCCACGGCTTCATCTTCTCCTGAGCAGTGGTTGCAATGCGGACAACCTGGGGGGGGGGGTTTGGTGTGTAGAGCAAGGGTGAATACACATCAACATACTCAGCAAGTGTCCTGTTTGGATGTAGTGGACTAGCTTTATGTGGGGGTAAGTCAAGCAGTTGCTTTTAGTTGGTTAGGTTATTATTACTAGTAGAGAAAGCCAAGTTTTAGAATTAACCCACGTTATTAACCCAATCGTACTCTTTCCAAATGGAAAGAATACCACTTACCATTGCCATAGTCAATACCAGAAACCATCGATCTCATTGCCACCTGCAAATCCGAACATCTCTGATCAAGTACCACTAATCACTGGAGCTCCCTTGGCCGCTCATAACCGCGAGCACGGCTGATATATCAGTTTTTCATACACTCTGCAGAGGTTGTGCACATTACCCACAAGCCGTGATTCCCTTTCTGCCCGGAGAGAGCTACTCCCCATTGACCACTACCTAGGTGGTCCAGCAGGGCATCACTACGTAGCCTTTACAAAGATTCCCCGAGGCTGTAGCCGCCTGTTAGGTTTCCTAAATGTATCGCACTCCTCCCCAAGGGACAAATCAACCTTGGCAGAGCGAGCTGCATACACCGAGCCCCATTGACGGCACGACGGCGAAGCGAACTACACCCCGGTTCCTCTAATTACTCAGCTAAGGGCATCCCACTCCACCCTCATGGTTGCACTGTTTTCCCGGACGGTCATCCAACGAACAGGTCCTTACGGAGAGGCACTCGAGAAACCGCTCAAGCCCCCTTGAAGGTCAAAAGTATAACATCATAATAAAAGAGGGGAAAACAGCGTATCATTGATAAATCTCATCATGTTCATTGATTAGAGTTGAGCAATAGCATAAGACTAAGCAATAATAATCTGACCCAAATAGGTAAACAAGGACATGAACAACAAAAGCTAGTCAATCCTTAGGTATAAATATGTAATGCAGGAGGTGAATTAAAGAATGAATAGGACAGAGATAGGTCAAGGGACACTTGCCTCCACCAACCGACTGCTGCTCAGGGGCTTCTCCTGCGAGTTCTTCGGGCTCTCCGACCGGATCGTTCTCTATGCGAGCGCAAACATACATACATCCACACATTTAATACAAAAGAACAGTACACCATGCAATAGGATGCAATAAATAAACAGACGTTCCACGCGGGCTCGCAATTACGGTTAAGAGAGAAAGAGGAAAAGACAGTCGAGAAACGATCACATTACGTTATTATAAATTAAACCACTCGTTCGTTTGAAGGGCATTAATGCGGACACTATGTTTAGCATGAAGTAAAGTCAAGTTCCACATTTAATTATTATAAAAATTGAAGATGAATGAAAGGGAGTGGTCGCACGTCGAGACGTACGACACGACATTTAGATTGAATTAAGAAGTAAACAACTCACCGCGCGACAGAGCGCACAACGAGACACTTGCATTAATTATAAAGAGACGTGAGGCATCGCGCGACGAAGCGCACGACGACATACGTCAACAGGGCTGAGTTTAAAGTGGAACGTCGCGCGTCTGGACGCGCAACATCGCACCTTAAACAACCTAAAATTAAAATAGATCGTCGCGCGACGGAGCGCGCGACACAACACTTTAATGAATATAAACTAAAAGAATCGTCGCGCGACGAAGCGCGCGACGCAGCACATTAATAAACACAAATTTAAATTGAATCGTCGCGCGACGAAGCGCGCGACGCAGCACAATAACTAACAAAGTTTGAAATTAACTACAACCAAAATTAATCACCGCGCACGTGGGTTTGCGCACGCGGGAACGCGTTAGGGGGGTAAACGGGGCTACGCGAGTCGCGCCGGGGGGCCGGGACGCCGCGCGCAGGGGCCGAACCGTGCCCGCGCCGGGGAAGGGGAGGGGAGGGGCGCCGCGCCGTCGGGGAGGGAAGGGGAGGGGCGCCACGCCGCCGGGGAGGGAAGGGGAGGGGCCGAGTGCCGCCGCGGGGGGGGGGGGGGGGAGAGAGGGGCCGGCCGAGCGCCGCCGCGGGGGGGGGGGGAGGAGCAGGGCGCGCCGCCGCGCAGGGACGCGCGCGCGCAGGGGGAGAGAGGAGGGAGAGGGAGAGAGAGGAGAGGGGAGGGGCTCACCTCGGGATCCAACTCTGGCGATCTCGACTCCAAACCCTAGGGCACCACAGGAGGGAGAGAGAGAGATGGGGAAGAGAGGTTGCTGCGCGGGAAATCCAAATGAGAGAGAGAGAGAGAGGAGAGGAGAGGGCACATGGGGGGCGCGCAGGGCCGGGCCAGGCCGGGCTGGGTTGGGCCGAGCCACTCTGCGGATCGAAACCTACGACACGCACGACTATCAAACAGAATCCAATCGCGAACCAAAAACCGAGACGGAACGAGACAAACACGCAACATCAGACAAAGAAATGTGCGTCGGCATGATGCAACACCCATGACACTTAGGTTTTGTTCATACACGACACGAACACCTGTCACTATACTGGTTTGAAATTGGGAGGAAGGAGCGAAACGGGAAGAGAAAAGAGAGTAACGCCCGAATTTGGTGAGAGAAAAGAAGAAAAAATTCTACCCCCAAATTCAGGGCATTACAAACCTATCCCCCTTAAA
Organism: Zea luxurians; assembly: GCA_029449295.1. Taxonomy (NCBI): domain Eukaryota; kingdom Viridiplantae; phylum Streptophyta; class Magnoliopsida; order Poales; family Poaceae; genus Zea; species Zea luxurians. Next base: position 1,667,417 of record JAOPSE010000109.1, read on the forward strand.
AGAATCTCGCCCTCGAGATTCAGGGTTGGCTAGCAAAGAGCTCAGGGTATTTAGCCATCAGATCATCTTCACGCTCCCAGGTTGCTTCTTCCTTAGAGTGGTGGTTCCATCTGACTTTGCACATTCTGATGGTCTTCCTTCGGGTGACTCTATCTGCCGTCTCAAGGATCTGTGCTGGTTTCTCTGTGTAGGTCAAGTCCCCCTGGACTTCAAGACCTTCCACTGGCAACTGCTCTTCTGGCACACGCAAACACTTCTTCAATTGAGACACATGAAAGACATCATGCACTGCGGATAAACCTTCTGGCAAACTGAGTTGATAGGCCACTTCTCCACGCCTTGCGAGGATTTGATACGGACCGATGTAGCGGGGTGCTAGCTTGCCCTTAACTCCGAATCTTTTGACTCCTCTGATCGGTGACACTTTCAGATAGACAAAGTCTCCAACTTCGAAACTCAGCTCTCTTCTTCTCGTGTCTGCATAACTTCGCTGCCTTGATTGCGCTATATTCAGATTCTTTCGAACCATCTTGATGTTCTCTTCAGCTTCAAGCAGAATGTCTGGCCCAAACACCTGCTTTTCTCCAGGTTGATCCCATTGCAACAGAGTTCTACAACTCCTCCCATAGAGCGCTTGAAATGGTGACATCTTCAAGCTGGCCTAGTAACTGTTGTTATAGGAGAACTCTGCATAAGGCAACTTCTTATCCCATCCGGACTGATCTTGCAACGCACATGCTCTCAACATGTCTTCAAGGATTTGATTGGTTCTTTCGGTCTGACCATTTGTCTGCGAATGATAAGCTGAACTGAAATTCAGATGTGTGCCCAAAGCTTCATGCAACTGCTGCCAGAAATGAGAGGTGAACTGCGTTCCTCGGTCTGACTCTATCTTCTTTGGCACACCATGAAGACAAACGATCCGAGACATGTACAATTCTACCAATACCGCACTGCTGTAGTTGGTCTTGACAGGTATCAAGTGGACTGGCTTGGTTAAGCGGTCCACCACTACCCAAATGGAATCGTAGCCGGCTCAAGTGCGAGGCAATCCGACTATGAAGTCCATACCGATTTCGTCCCATTTCCACTGAGGAATTTGCAATGGTTGCAACAATCCAGCTGGTCTCTGGTGCTCTGCCTTGATCCGCTGACAACTATCACACATAGCCACATGCTCTGTGATTTCCCTCTTCATTTCGTACCACCAGAATTTCTTCTTCAGATCCTGATACATCTTCCCACTACCAGGGTGAATTGAATAGGCTGTCTCATGAGCTTCCTTGAGGATCAACTCTCGAATAGATTGGACATTGGGAACACACAAGCGGTCTTTGAACCATATCACTCCTTCTGCATCTTCCCGAAAATCTTTGCCTCTGCCGTCTAGAATCAGTCGCCGGATGTCACTGATCTTCTCATCATTCTTTTGCGCTTCTTTGATTTCTCGTTCCAGGGTGGGTTCCAACTCAATTGTGACTCCTCGCGAATTATTCAGAAATCCAAGACTCAACCTGTCAAACTCTTTGGCCAACTCATAAGGCATCGGATGAGCGACCATCAGATTGACTTGACTCTTCCTGCTCAAAGCATCTGCCACTATGTTCGCTTTGCCTGGATGGTAATGGATCTCCAACTCATAGTCTTTGATCAACTCTAACCATCTTCGCTGCCTCATATTCAGCTCTGACTGAGTGAATATGTACTTCAGGCTCTTGTGGTCTGTGTAAACATCACATTTCTGCCCATACAGATAGTGCCTCCATGTCTTCAATGCGTGAACCACTGCTGCCAACTCTAGGTCGTGGATTGGGTAATTCTGCTCATGAACCTTCAGCTGTCGGGACGAGTAAGCCACAACTCTTCCCTCTTGCATCAACACACATCCCAAACCAGTGTAACAAGCATCGCAATACACCGAGAAGGGCTTGTGCACATCAGGCAAGACTAAGACAGGCGCTGTAGTCAACTTCTCTTTCAGCGCTTCGAAGGCCTCTTGACATTTCTGGGTCCATTTGAACTCGACCTTGTTGCCTAGCAACATTGTCATTAGTTTTGCAATCTTCGAAAACTCCTCAATGAATCGCCGATAATATCCGGCCATTCCAATGAAGCTCTTGATTCCTCGGGCATCTGTTGGCGCTTTCCAGTTCAGAATGTCTGCCACTTTCTTCGGATCCATAGCCAATCCTTCTTTGTTGATTATGTGACCCAAGAATAGGACTTCACTAATCCAGAACTCACACTTGCTCAACTTTGCGTACAACTGGTGCTCTCGCAATCTCTGCAATACCATCCTCAAATGATCTGCATGCTCTTCTTCGTTTTGAGAATATATTAGAATATCATCAATAAATACCACCACAAACTTGTCAAGATAATCCATGAATACACTGTTCATCAGATTCATAAAAAAGGCTGGTGCATTTGTCAAACCGAAAGACATCACAGTGAATTCATACAACCCATACTTGGTAATGAATGTCATCTTCGGAATGTCTGAAGGTCGAATCCTGAGCTGATGATAACCTGACCTCAGATCTATCTTGGAGAACACGCTAGCTCCTCTCAACTGGTCGAATAGATCTTCTATTCTAGGCAAGGGGTACTTGTTCTTGATTGTGACCTCATTCAAAGCTCGATAATCGATACACATCCTTCTGGTGCCATCTTTCTTCTCCACGAATAGGATAGGGGCGGCCCAAGGCGAGGTGCTTGGCCAGATGTAACCTTTCTCTGACAACTCATCGATCTGCTTCTTAAGTTCAACTAACTCTGGTCCTGATACTCTGTAAGCTCTCTTAAAGATGGGGGCGGTGCCAGGAAGAAGCTCTATGGCAAACTCAACTTTCCGCTCTGGTGGCATACCTGGCAAGTCCTTTGGAAACACATCTGGGAACTTGGACACAACCCTGATACTCTCAATTGGGTCTGCTTCACTGCTATCGACAGCCATCTGATAACAACTTCCTTTCTTCGGTTCAGGCGGGACTAACTCTGTCACCACTTCCTCTCCAAGTGGGGACATCAACTTGATTGTCCTCTTATCACAACTGATAACTGCCTGATACTTATCTAGCCAATTCATCCCAAGGATGACGTCTATTCCCTGAGTACCCATTACTATGAGATTAGCAGGAAACGCTATCCCCCTTATTTCCACACTTACATTCAAACAAATGCTATCGGCTCGAATTCTACCACCGGCTGAGTCAATTTGAATGGGGGTTGACATAGTAGTTATTGGAAGATTATGTGCTTCTACCCATGATGCAGTAATGAATGAATGCGTTGCTCCAGTATCAAATAACACTTCTGCAAGATGGGAGTCGACTGGGAACATACCTACTATCACGCCGGGGGTCTCCTGAACTGCTTTAGCCTCCAAGTGGTTCAGTCTCCCATGGTTATAGCGTGGCTGAGAGCGGTTGCCTGCTCCAGGCTGAGACACATTCTGCTTTGCTGGGACGTTGGGGCCTGACTGCTGCTGGGCTGCCTTCTTCGGACATTGCATCACCCAATGGCCTTGCTCTCCACAGTGGAAACATGCTCTGTTTCCAACCTGAGCTAGTGCTGCTTGATTATTCTGCTGGTTTGCTGGGGCAGGAAGACAAGGTGCCTGCTGATTCTGCCTCTGGAACTGACCTCCTCCTGATTGATTGTTCTGGCGATTCTGATGCTGATGCTAAGGATACTGCCTTTGAAACTGCTGCTGCTAAGGTGGACGCTGGCTCTGCCTGAACTGCTGAGGTTGATTGCTTGAGAAACGAGGACGATTGCTGCTTCTAGGCTAGGGTCCACTGATCTTGCGCTTGCGATCCTCCATCTCCTTACGCTTCCTCTCTGTCATAATTGCTCTGTTAATCAGGTGCTGGAATGTCGGGAAGGTGTGATTCATCAGCTGATACTGTAGAGGGTCAACCAAGCCTCTCAGGAAACGATACTGTCGCTTGGCATCGGTGTTGACATCTTCAGGAGCATAGCAAGACAATTGCAGAAACCTGGCCCGGTACTCACTGACAGATGATGACCCTTGCTTGAGGGCTAAGAACTCCTCCTTCTTCACAGTCATCAGACCTGCAGGAACATGGTACTGACGAAAGCTACCTCTGAACTCTTCCCAGGTGATGGTGTCGGGGTGGGCATGGGTGGCGAGATAAGACTCCCACCATGACTGAGTTTCTCCTCTCAACAGACGGGGACCATACAGGACTTTCTCCCTGTCATCACACTGAGCGGTATGTAACTCCCGCTCCACAGTGCGCAGCCAGTCTTCAGCATCCATGGGGTCAGAAGAGTGAGCGAACGTTGGGGGACGACCTCTCATGAATTCAGCACGCTTGTCTCTGGGCTTCTGAGGCATCTGAGGCTTAGGTGGTGGCTGTTGTTGCTGCTGCTGCTGAATAGCGGCTAGAGTCTGACCAATGGCTTGAACTGCCTGAGTCTGCATCAGAAACATCTGCTCGATCGACATCGGGGGCGGGGGCGGCAGGTGCTGTTGCTGGGGTACCTCATCCTGCTGAGCTGCCTGCTCCTGCTGAGCACGCCTTCCTCCTCTGCGCCTGTTTTCTGACATCTGCAGAATGCAACCACACATCAGAACTGATCTTGCAAATCTTGCAGCATAAGAAAAGAGTATAGAATTCTCCACAACACTGAGCAGATGAGCATCTTCACTGATCTCCAACACAGACCAACACAGCTTCTCAGTTAAAGAGGAAAGTGGAATAAAAGGCTTCCCAACTAGACAGCTAACTTCATTAACATATAACAGGTAAACCAAAATGCAGGGGATACCCACATCCTGGTGACAGTCATTACAAAGATCCAAATCAAACTTAGTTCATCATGACAACATAAATGCATAGGATATAGCAAACTACCCTGTCTAACTAAGACTAACTAAGAGCGAGACTAATGCTAAGACTGTAGCTTCTATGTATATATTTTGTATTAATTACAGGATCCGACTCTAATGATCTATGGCTCTAAATTTATCTTGGTCTTGCAGTCGGGGTTGCCATAAGACTGGTGTCCACGCCGAGGTGAGCGGTACGGGTGCTGAGTCCCGACGGGAGCAGGGGAACCATCATCCAGGTGACGACGTTCCGCGTGCTCAGCCCGCAGCTAGGCGATCTCAGCACGAGTCCTACTCAGCTCATCTAATGCATGGTCCAGCTCTGTGTTTAGCACGGCGGCTAGGTTGACTGTGCTGCTCAACCTAGGATTGTCCTCACCAACAGGTGAGACAATCACGCCTCCTGTGCTGCCAGATGGACGGCGGGGGTAGTACTTCAGGTTGAGACCATCAGCTACCCCACCGAGCACTGAACAGTAGTGCGAAAGCGCATGCCGTGCAGCATCTTGCATGGCCGCTTCAGCTGAGTCCCGCTCAGAGATGGAATAGTGCTCTGAGCAGACCTCAGCACCCTAGAGACTGTTCTCCGGACGGCGCACCAAGCAGGTCGCCTCCCAGCGGTTCGGGTAGACCCCGCGACTATGCTGGTAGACCACACAGCGATACTCGATGGACCAAGTACGCCGGTTAAGTGCTCGATGTAGCAGGGTGTCGACCGCATCGTGGAAGTGACACCCACGAGCAGCGTCGCGAGTGATGGGTCGAGCAACCCATCCTTCCGGCTCCTGGTCAGCAGAAAAGTCGGTGTCGTGGCTCGAGCTGCTGTCGCCTCCTCCGTCGTCTGGGTCTCCTCCAGTAGCTACTCCAGGGGCTGGGGCGCCCAGTGGTGGTGCAGGGGGCGCCTCCAGGGGAAGCACAGGGGAGCAGCTCCTCACAGACTCTATCTCCTGCTGGAGCGAGAAAGAAGAGCCCTGCTACTCCTGCTCCTATCGTCGACGTTCCTGCTCCTCATGCAGGCGATGGTGCAGCCTCTCCAAGTGACTGGACTGACCGGTCACGGGACGGCGAAGCGGACGCTCCGTGAGACGGGAAGGTAAGAAGGGGATGACAGACTTCCGTGCGGTGTGTCTAAGACGAGCCATCTACAAAAGACACCGTAAGCAAAAGAGTGAGAACAGAACTAGTATGACCAGCAAGTAATGAACCATAAATAAATGAAGGATTAGAATAAAACACAATTTTCAGCAAGGTATGATATATAGTAGAACATAGGTTTGGTCGATATGACCAACTTTTGAAGGGATACCAAAGTCAAGGCAGGGATAGAGGTCTATAATCCTTAGAACGACCATTCTACTCTAGGTTAGCGGTCCTATAGTCAGCACGGCTTTGATACCACCTATGTCACACCCGGTTTTAGAAGGTAAACCGAATGTGAACCATGTACGTGCCAGGATCAGCAATTCACGTACACAGCAGTTACATAACATGGACATCATCACACAGTGCTCAAATAGTATTAAAAGGGAAATAATAGTCGATTACATCATATGTCTGAGAAATCCACATAGTCTTTACAATAAATCAAAGTGCGGAAAAGAAACGTAGATAAACGCGGCCTTCACAGGCAGCCGACTGGGGGTTGCCGCTAACCCACACCTAGAACTCGTCGTAGTCTTGGAACTCCTGGAAGTCTCCTTCCACGACTTCATCTTTTCCTGAGCAGTGGTTGCAATGCGGACAACCTGGGGGGGTTTGGTGTGTAGAGCAAGGGTGAGTACACATCAACATACTCAGCAAGTGTCCTGTTTGGCTGTAGTGGACTAGCTTTATGTGGGGGTAAGTCAAGCAGTTGCTTTTAGTTGGTCAGGTTATTATTACTAGTAGAGAAAGCCAAGTTTTAGAATTAACCCACGTTATTAACCCAATCGTACTCTTTCCAAACGGAAAGAATACCACTTACCATTGCCATAGTCAATACCAGAAACCATCGATCTCATTGCCACCTGCAAATCCGAACATCTCTGATCAAGTACCACTAATCACTGGAGCTCCCTTGGCTGCTCATAACCGCGAGCACGGCTGATATATCAGTTTTTCATACACTCTGCAGAGGTTGTGCACATTACCCACAAGCCGTGATTCCCTTTCTGCCCGGAGAGAGCTACTCCCCATTGACCACTACCTAGGTGGTCCAGCAGGGCATCACTACGTAGCCTTTACAAAGATTCCCCGAGGCTGTAGCCGCCCGTTAGGTTTCCTAAATGTACCGCACTCCTCCCCAAGGGACAAATCAACCTTGGCAGAGCGAGCCGCATACACCGAGCCCCATTGACGGCACGACGGCGAAGCAAACTACACCCCGGTTCCTCTAATTACTCAGCTAAGGGCGTCCCACTCCACCCTCATGATTGCACTGTTTTCCTGGGCGGTCATCCAACGAACAGGTCCTTACGGAGAGGCACTCGAGAAACCGCTCGAGCCCCCTTGACGGTCACAAGTATAACATCATAATAAAAGAGGGGAAAACAGCGTATCATTGATAAATCTCATCATGTTCATTGATTAGAGTTGAGCAATAGCATAAGACTAAGCAATAATAATCCGACCCAAATAGGTAAACAAGGACATGGACAACAAAAGCTAGTCAATCCTTAGGTATAAATATGTAATGCGGGAGGTGAATTAAAAAATGAATAGGACAGAGATAGGTCAAGGGACACTTGCCTCCACCAACCGACTGCTGCTCAGGGGCTTCTCCTGTGAGTTCTTCGGGCTCTCCGACCGGATCGTTCTCTATGCGAGCGCAAACATACATTCATCCACACATTTAATACAAAAGAATAGTACACCATGCAATAGGATGCAATAAATAAACAGACGTTCCACGCAGGCTCGCAATTACGGTTAAGAGAGAAAGAGGAAAAGACAGTCGAGAAACGATCACATTACGTTATTATAAATTAAACCACTCGTTCGTTTGAAGGGCATTAATGCGGACACTACGTTTAGCATGAAGTAAAGTCAAGTTCCACATTTAATTATTATAAACAATTGAAGATGAATGAAAGGGAGTGGTCGCACGTCGAGACGTACGACACGACATTTAGATTGAATTAAGAAGTAAACGACTCACCGCGCGATAGAGCGCACAACGAGACACTTGCATTAATTATAAAGAGACGTGAGGCATCACGCGACGAAGCGCACGACGACATACGTCAACAGGGCCGAGTTTAAAGTGGAACGTCACGCGTCTGGACGCGCAACATCGCACCTTAAACAACCTGAAATTAAAATAGATCGTCGTGCGACGGAGCGCGCGACACAACATTTTAATGAATATAAACTAAAAGAATCGTCGCGCGACGAAGCGCGCGAAGCAGCACATTAATAAACACAAATTTAAATTGAATCGTCGCACGACGAAGCGCGCGACGCAGCACACTAACTAACGAAGTTTGAAATTAACTACAACAAAAAATAATCACCGCACGCGTGGGTTTGCGCACGTGGGAACGCGTTAGGGGGGTAAACGGGGCTACGCGAGTCACGCCGGGGGGCCGGGACGCCGCGCGCAGGGGCCGAACCGCCGCGCCGGGGCCGCGCCGCTCCGGGGCCACGCCGGGGAAGGGGAGGGGCGCCGCGCCGCCGGGGAGGGAAGGGGAGGGGCCAAGCGCCGCCGTGGGGGGGGGAGGAGCAGGGCGCGCCGCCACGCAGGGACACGCGCGCGCAGGGGGAGAGAGGAGGGAGCGGGAGAGGGAGAGAGGGAGAGAGAGGAGAGGGGAGGGGCTCACCTCGGGATCCAACTCCGGCGATCTCGACTCCAAACCCTAGGGCACCACGGGAGGGAGAGAGAGAGATGGGGAAGAGAGGTTGCTGCGCGGGAAATCCAAATGAGAGAGAGAGAGGAGAGGAGAGGGTGCATGGGGGGGGGGGGGGTGGGGCGCCAGGGGCGCGCAGGGCTGGGCCGGGTTGGGCTGGGTTGGGCCGAGCCACTCCGCGGATCGAAACCTACGACACGCACGACTATCAAACAGAATCCAATCGCGAACCAAAAACCGAGACGGAACAAGACGAACACGCAACATCAGACAAAGAAATGTGCGTCGGCATGATGCAACACCCATGACACTTAGGTTTTGTTCATACACGACACAGACACCTGTCACTATACTGGTTTGAAATTGGGAGGAAGGAGCGAAACGGGAAGAGAAAAGAGAGTAACACCCGAATTTGGTGAGAGAAAAGAAGAAAAAATTCTACCCCCAAATTTAGGCGTTACAACAGGTATGATGTACGCAATAGTAATTATATACATTTATGTGAAAAACATATATAAAAATTCTTATGATCGTTATTGTTTTATAGGACTATTCTGTGTACATATATTACGCTCGTTTATGCATCTTCAGATCGAACGAATACCTAAGGAATACATTTTACAACGATACACGTACTCAGCAAGACAAGATGTTCCGTTTTCAAGAGATGATAGAAATTTGAAGGGAAAGGATGGAGAAACAAAATCATATAGACAGAAGATGTTGCTTAAAAAAGCAATGAAAGTAGTGCATCATGCTAGTCTATCGAAGGTGGGGAATGATAGAGCCCTAGCAATAATGGATGAGCTTCTCGAGGTACTTTACATTTGGAGACATATATAGGAGTTGAGGAGACTTGTGGAACTAGTGGGGGAGATGGTATACAGGTATGTGATGTTTTTCTATTATTGTTGTTAACATAGTATTCGTCCTAATACATTGATGACGTATCAAACAATAAAATAACAGGACGATGGTGAAGAAAATAGAGACGTTGAAAGAGATGGTGAATCAGGTGAAAGGAATGGCAACAGATTAACAGTAAATATTGATGCATAGTGATTATATTGTTGTGTATGTTGAATTGTAAATGAGATATAATGTGCTTTCAACAATTTTTCAGGAAATTTAGGAAGTATCTAATATACTTGAAGGGGGTGTGGACAATGTTCAAATCTCTATACCGATACGTTCCTTTGAACAGGTAATAACTTTAATCACAATATTGATTTGTGGTTGTAATACAAATGTGTTATTGGTTTATGTTTGAACTTAAAAATGTGTTGGCGGGTACAGGTTAATTTGCAGGATCACGCGGATATGAATGAGAGTGGTGGACATGAACAAAATGTAGATGTCAGAAAGGTAATAATGGTATTAGAGTGAATGTGGGACTGCATAATATTATATGCTGAAAAAAACTATACTTTTGAACTGCAGCAACAGGATTTTTGCAGTTGATGGGATAAGCTTGGCAAGACCAAATAACTCAAAACCCAAGGGAAGAACAATCAAGGGGAGTGAACAAAAGGTTATTAAATTGGGCGCAAAAGGTACAAAGAAAATGAACAGGATATGACAGAAGTGTGGTATTGTCGATGGTCACAACAGTAGGACATGTTTGTCATTGGAGGAGAATAGAGTTCGGTTGGCTAGCCTTGCTGGACGTAAGAGAGGACAACCTCCTGGATCTAGGAACAAGTTGGAAGTAACACTCCTCATTGGAATGAGACAACAACATAAAAAACACACAATTGATATCGACAACAGTGAGTCACCCAATGATTAATATGTCGTATGTTATGCGAACATATTGTTTGAAATAAACATTACATGTGGCACAAATGATGTCTATAAAGTTGATTGTTGAAGTCTATGAAATGTGACGTATATTTTGTACTAATGTTGCATAACTTGGACTAATAAAACATCGTATATAACATGATATAAGAACTGTATAATGGATAAACTATATGACCAAAAATGTGATGAATGAGCAATATGCATTGTGAATAAAAATAACAAAGAGTGTGAATGTGGTTGGCATAAAAATAAGTATATAGACAAATTAACCAAAAGTATAACATTAAATGAATTGGTCATAATAATAAGAATTGTGGTATGCAGAAATCATGTATGTAAATTCACAAAAGAAGAACGTCATAACATCTAAAAGATAATATTTAAGCTTAACCAAAGTATCGGAACATCTGATGTTCACAAAAAGAAAAGCATCGTCACAGCCTAAAGTATCAGACCAACTGATGTTCGCAAAAGTAGCTGCATAACATCCTAAGAAAAGTATCATAACAACTGGTGTTAAAATCCCATCTAAGGAAGCTTCCTAACATTGTTAACTAAGATGCATGACCAAAATACCACAGTACGATACATGGTCCGCTCCATGACTTAGTTATGACACAAACTTGACTACTTGCGCACAAACATAAATGTCTGAATCTCTATTGGAAGCGGCAGTGCCTTGTTCATGCGATGAAATGTGAGGTAATATAGGGCATGAGCACGTAGGTCTCGAGAATTGTCCTGCAATAAAACCATAACATTAATTAGACACACATATAACTAACATGTACATCGAGGGCAACATGAACAGAAATCATTAGCATAGTCACTTACCGGTTGAGTGTAAGAAGTGATAGCACCTGCATTGTGGTTATAATACTTTATGTAACTCATTACATAAAAGCCACAGTCGTTTGACCCTGTTCTCATTATTGGACAATTTGGTGGCATATCCATTGGAAAGTTACCAAATTTGGGGAAGGATGCATTGGGGCAAACATGTTATAAAGCTTTGCTCAACCTACTCATTATAACCCTAGCCCATGGGAATTTCCTTCCACATATATACATTTGGTCATAATGATAGTCCTTCCGTGTAGTGCCACCAAGTTCTATACCATATGAATTCGAATCTAAAATGTGTATACACCGCTTCTGTAGGTTGATTACGTACAGTGACCAATGTCCCCTACTAAGCATAGGTACCATTATCTGTTTATGAAAAAATGTAAATAAGTTACATGTTGTTGTTACACTGCCATGATGAGTAAAAAGTACAGTTAACAAGAATATGTGTTTTCAAAGGAAAGATAATAATGAAGTTGCAAATATGAATACTGTGTCACACCGATTTGCATTGATCCAGATTGACCAACGAAGGCAGTGTGTTATGTAAGCAATTCTGTAACACATTTTGGTCAAACGGCTGAGGGTTCTTACTATGACGTTCCTGCTCCTCAAAATTTAGCAGAGCCTAGAAACAATATAGACAGTGTGTCAGTATATTTAGCAGTGCATAATTACAATAGTTGTGAAACAAGAACATACCCCAAAATTGACATCAAGTATTAATCTGTTAGTAGTCATAGTTCGACGATGATTTTTGGAATCATCGTGAACACACTCAATGAAACATTGCATGAACACGTTGTCAAGACACTTCCCATCTGAGAAAGATCCATAAATATCGAGACAGTTTCCACTGTATTCACCGTAATCTATGACAACCCTGTATGAAGAATATTGTTATATATTCATATTACATACATCAAACAAACTAATAAATATGGTCTTCATAATTTGTGTAATATGTACCTGCTTGGGTCAATGTCCTTGGAACACAGTAGATCCCACAGAGAACGAACACAATCAAGCTCTGTAAGGAGTGGAGTAGTTCCAGAATGTGTTGTCCCTTTGAATGTATCATCCTAAGATGCAACCTAGAAATAAGTGTTTTAGCATTAGAAAAAAATTGTTTAATGCCATAAAGTGCATTAGAGAAGATGTATGTTATTATACTGACATGGAAAGTTGGTGTCTGGTCAAATACTGGTCCGCTGTCATTGTGTTCTATGTCATCTGCAGTCATGTCACCTCCCTACTCAAAGGTATATGCTTAGTAAATTATTTACTATTTATTGTACTAATGTAATTGTAAACTAAAAGTATAACATGAGACAGAGGCTGCTAAACAAACATTTTTTGCGGTGTCACATCAAATATCGGCAAACGGGTAGACATATTTGATCTCGTAAAGGTGCATGCTGATGTGGGTTGAGGTGTGATATTTGAGTTCCTCAACATGTTGTTTCGAACATCAAAGTAGAAATTCTGTTAACAAATAGTGTGGTTCATGTCCAACTGAAATAAAGATGCAAACAATATACGTATGATGCGTAAATATCCCATGGGATTGTATATATTACCTGATGTTCTGTATCAACGTCCGCTTCGTCAGGGCAAGTCTCTAATACTCTCTAAATATGTTGTTGTCTTTCATGAATTTCCTCAACCGGGGTACCACCCAGCTGGGTCTCAACCTGTGATGCTTGGCTTGGCAGGTCCGGAGTGGGTTTGGTGCCGTGGGCAGTGTGTCCTTATACAAAAGTATATTATAAATAATGTATGTGAAAACTTACATTATAGGGTACAGATTGCTGCATATGTTAAAAAACAACATGTCTATACTTTGTGCATAATGGCATTATTATATCCATTATACTTGAATACATATAAGCAAGATGCATTGATTTAAATAAACCAGAAAGTAGTAATTGTTAATTTTGTTTACTGTGCATATAAAAAACCCTTTACTTGCCTCGGATTGGCGATCGAGCTGAGGTACAACTGAATAACATGTCTCGGTCGAGCTTCGAAACTAAAAAAATGTAAGTGGAAGTTGAACTTAACCATGAGTTTTTATTTGAAACAATGGTACTCAAAACTAAGCACATCTATTTGATATAAAATTTGTCAGAAAATGAAAATACACTTGTTTAAATGTGAATAGCTTACTTCACAATATCCGAAAGGTTCGACCCCATGGCGTGTCTTCCTCTTGTCAGCTTTAGTCAATGCTTTTTATGATATTCTTATCAAAGTATTTTATGCGAGGTGTACCAAATTTATTTTGAGGGGCAGCGGCTGCATGCAGGTGATCCAGGTAATACAACTACAGAAAAATTTAATGTGCAAGTGCTATGTAAGTAAACATAACAAACAGCATAAAATATGATATATCATGCCCCACAAAAAACAATGAGCTAAAAAAGGCAATATATGTACAGAAGACAAACTCTATACTTACAAGGACAACAATTGAGCATTCGTATATCATCGTGGAGACATTTGTGGTGCTTCTTGTATGCCACTTCTTCGCCGCTTCACATAGGTCATTGAATATAAGCTGGCACCAATCGGTCTCGTGGAAACGGTGCATTTCTTCCGTCAGAAGCACTTCATGGTTTGTTATGCCCCAGCTAGCAGTTGGAAACAACAGACAGTTGAATATGATAAGGAAGAAACATCTGATGGTAAGCTCGTCATCTTCCCCTTTCCTTAAACGATCCTGTAGCAATGTAACATTGAACTCGTCTTTAGATAATCCAAGCTCTGACCTCAAGTTACTTGCAGCAACTGCTTCATCAATCCCCAATGGTTTTCCACCACCATGATTTGGTACACCAAGGATAAGATGCACAGTGTCCTTTGTGATTTTTAATCCTTTCCTAGACCAGGGCGAATTGTCATGTCCTTGTGGTCAATATGTGAATGCTTGCAATTACATCTTATGGGTTGCACCTGACATTGATCCTCTGTTATAAAATATAGAAACAAAAACAATTGAGTTATAACCAAAAAACTAATCAGAAGCTTAAGAATATGATATTGTTTGATGAGTATGCATAAAACAAACTAACATTTCACTCCACATATCTTGTTGAAAAAATTCAACACTACATCTAGTCGCAACAATTTAAGAAAAAAGTAGTTGCAACCAACGCTGTAATTGTAAGTGGTAATCATATACATATTACATACTACACCTGATTACGTAAAATAATTTTGAATTGTTATATTAACTGTAGTTATAATTGGTGGGCAAAAATAATAATAAAGTACATAAGAATAACAAATTAAATCCATAACTAACCTGTCGAGGAAGATCCTCCGCTTTTATCCTCTTTGTCACAACCTTTCCGAGAACTCTTGTATGGCTTCCAGCAACATTATGCTTCTTAACAACTAGCATAAAGTCATCGTCATCAGAATCTAGTTCTACTGTTTCATTGAGGAAAGTTGGTCTCTCAACATTTGAAGGATTTCCCACAAGTTGACTTGGATTGGACTGTTTTGCGCACGGAATGTCAACGCTGAAGCACTTCTGGCTTGACTGAATTGTTATACGTTTGGGATTATTCGGAGGACGGTCCACGTGCTTCATGTTTTTTAGTCGAATCTGCATGCATAATACACAAAACTATAAACATAAATCTGTTGGATATGCGAATGTATTGATTGTGTGGTATGATTGAATCCATTCAGTTCATGCATTCTTAAATTAACCTAAATGTTTTCAATAACATGCATAAACAAATCTGAAATTTTTGCATAATACTTGTAATAGTGGTAGGGGTGGTAATGGATCGTGATCCAAATGTTTCTTCACAAAATGGTAGGGCCCTAAATAATTATTAGTTCAAAAATGAATAGAAATAGGGCCCGATTCTAATCCGATCCGATCCTTAAATGTTATAGTGTAAAATTTAGAGCCCATTGTCACCCCCAAGGGATAATAAACCTCGTTTAACATTTCAGCTAGGAACAAATGCATAAAACCAATGCATCATGCACACATTCTGACCTGTTTTATTGCTACCACTACCATGCACACATTCTGTCTTGTTTTATAAGCATAAAAATCTGAATATGTTTGTATAAAAAAACTTGCTGTAAACAGTAATGTATTAACAATAAACTAATGGAATGGAAAAATGTAAGAAGATCACTAATCATATATGAAATTTTGAATAAGTCATATACTCTGTCAAAATCATCTAATTGACTCCTCCTTTCTCGCTCGAACATCATCCACACATAAAAAACCTATAACTAAAATGCATAAAAATTTATGGTAATTTGCATAACCATCTATGTTAATTTGCGTAAATTTCTTACTGCAACAGCATATGTAGTTGTAAATTTCTAGAATCTGTAAAATGCAGTATGAACCAAATGTTGAATTATAAACATACACATATCTGAAAACAAAAAACAAAAACAGCACATGTGTACATCAGGTGATCGATTTACCTTTTTAGGGTATGCTACTTTTGTTCATGGTCGACGATGATCCCGGGTAATGCGGCTCACTAGGGTTCGGAAGAACCTCGACGAGGTTGTTTGGGGGAGGTCGATGATGCAGCTACCGTCGATGGTTGGGGGAGGTCGATGACGCAGCTACTGCCAGACTAGTGCAGGAGCGGCGCCCGTTGACAGCGGGTTGGACCACTCTTCTGCCACAGAAATGTGGAACGACGGCGAACGGCGGAGAATGGGGTAGCAGTTGCGTCGGCGGTGAAAATGGGGTTTTCTGGGGTCTGGGGTCCCGTCTCATGTTGTAGTAGCGGCGAGAGTGGACCGCGGATTGGGGTCAACCAGGGGGCACCGCTCTACTGCCGATTACGACTAGATCGACAGCGAGCGGCGGATGGTGTGGAGTCGTCGGGGAGGGCGGAGTCGGCGGAGAGTCACGAAGTCGGCGGAGAGAGATGGGGTTTTGCGGTGGTATATGCGGTTATGGAAACTGTGCCCGGGAGAAGAAGCAGGCTAATGACGGCTGATTACGATATTATATATGGGATATGAATAGTCTGGTCGGATGTCAGTCCACGTGCGGTACGGTCAGATTTGGCTGGGGCTTCCTGTAGCTAAATAGAGCCCAGGGCTCCATATACATATACTATATATATATACACTCCTACTTCGAAAACTAGTTGTTGGAGCTAAAAAACTAGTTGTTATCACCTACAGAGTGCGGCACTACTATGAACATTATGGCACTTCTACAACCTAAAAAAAGAGCATAGGTCACCTCATGAAAAATGTCATAACTTTTTACTCCAAACTTCATTTTTAGTGATCTTAGATGTTTCTAAAATCTTGTTTTGAGGGATTTCCAACACCAAGAACAAGCTCGAAGATCAACAAGTGCAATTTTGTTCCATTGTGTTTATCTCATGTTAGCACTTTGATTCGATTAGTTTGAGCACTTGAAATATGTTTATGATTCATGTTGCATTTCCCTTGATAGTATACCCAATAGGGGGATGAATTGGTCTAACCTAAAATTTATTGCAACAATTAAAGCCAATAGTTTAGACATGTTTAACCCTTGTGTGTAATAGTGATTTCTATTCTATGCACAACATTTTGCACCCTAAGTTCCAATCCTACTCTAGCATAATAGTTCTAGGAATGTAAAGACATCAACATAATTGCATAAATGTAAACGTATAAAGTAAAGATAGAAATACGAACAAGTTGATATTTTCATGAGGTATCAGAGAGCAGCACTTCCCACTAGTCCTTGTTGGAGCACACACAAAAGGGTATTGTTGTCTCTCGATCTATGCAAGGACCAAGCCCTCGCTACAAACTATTTCTTTATCACTACAGACTGATTCTTTGCTCACAACTTCTCACACCATGAGTTGGGTCACCCATAAGCTCCACTGAGTGATCACCAAGCTCCCAAATACCACCAAGTCATCTAGATGATATCGACCACCAAGTGGTCTAGATGATATCGACCACCAAGAGTTAAATTCTCACTTGACCTAAACAATCATAATAAGGAAGGTGGATGAAAACTTGCTACGTACTCTCTATGCACTAAGGAGGTCCTTAATCTTGCAATTATAAAATCTTAATCTCCTCACTAGGAAACAACTTCCCCTTGCTCTCCAATGTGTTTCTTTATCTAAAAAATGAGTAAGAGAGACTCCAAGGATGAGATGATTAGGTATATATAGCCCTAAGGCAAGTAGCTAGTCATTGCCCTCTACTTAGCATTCATGGGTGCACAAGACATGTTTAGTGCAACCCTGTTGTCAACACCAGACATGTTCGGTGAGGCTGCAACGACTAGTTTCATAACTAGCCGTTAACAGTACAAGATGTTTGGTGATTGAGGTCTAGTGCTCACCAGGTTCTTCTGGTGAGTCTAGAGCTAACATGTCAAGAGTCTCTATCAACAAATAACACTTTTTAATGCACCATTAGACACGCCTAGTGAGTGCACTGACATCCTAGTTGAGTTATTATCTCTAAATAGCTCATGTCTGGTGCACCACGTCTAGTACACATTGGATGCCAAGGTGTTGTGCTGATTTCTTTAACTTAAATCTAGTATATTGTCCACATCTACTGAATATGTGTGGTCCACTTGTACCAACACCAACTCATCAAATTCATGGAATCTGTTAATTTGATTTGTTTTCAATCTTATGTTGGGCTTCCATAGAGCTACATAGAGCTAATTTTCACAAATGTGCACCACATTCGTTGAATAGACTCGAGTAGGTCAAGCTACCCATTCATGCCCCGCTTAAAGTATGACCACAGGAAAAATAAAGATCACATCACTAATCTATGTGTCCCTAAACTCCATTGACACTTATAACTAGTTAATCCTTAATCTTTTTGCTTGTCCTTTGAAAATCCAAATTGAATACCATTAGTAGGGCATGAAAACCATAGATGTCCATATAATCACCATTATTGCAGCACCCAAATTTTCAGTTTGGAGTGTAAATATAAAAGATCTCCAATGATACATTTAAGTTGAATTAATTTATATGGGGATTTCATTTTAAAAAAACATTTCATGTATGCAGGCCTGGATTCTTCCCTGGCCCAACTCACAATAATTTAGTGTAGTCATTAATCGCCAAAACCCAACTAGGGGCCTATATGCTTTTAATATCCCCATTTTGGTAATAGATGAGAACATAATTTCAAGTATGTATATAAGAAGTCATTTGAGATTTTCAAACCCTTGATCTTCCTAAACTAGTGACAATAAGAACAAAGGTGTGAAACATGATTTGTGTGAAGCATGAGTATAATATTAAGAGCTTGTTCTACATAAAATTTAACAAAAGAACAACAAGCGAACATCCAGATCCTCTCCATCACTAGGGTAAACTCTAAGGCTAGTTCCAGTAGAGCCTCCCAAGTACTCGCATAAGAAACCAGGGCAATAGTAGTGAAGTTGAGGCAATCCTAGACATCGGTCCTAACATAGAACTAGGATTACCTCCAGTTCTCTTAGCGTCTCGATGCATCCATGCTAATAAATTGTCTAGGGTCGTTGTTGCCGCATCCCTAAAAATAACAACCACCTAGGATGGCTCCCCTTCATGTTCGTCAAAGGATGAAGGGCTATATTCCATAGAACTCTAGCACCACAAATAGGAAGGTTGATACTAGAAAGCCTAGCCCTGCTATAGCGCATGTGGTAAGGGCCTATTAACTTGGTAAAACTCCTCTCGTTTGCCCTAATGTTGTATTTATTTCCCACTCAGTGTGCGAGCCCCAAGGGCGCTTCTTAGGCTCCAAGGGAGCCACACGCATGGTTGAAACTACTGCGCATAGCATAAGGGCAGCGCACAGAGACCCATGGCAAATGATTGTGTCGCTGCCATCCTTGACGGCCAGGAAAATAATGGTTCCACTCCTGATGGTTGCCCCTCGTGCAGTTACCATTTGGGGTATTTGGCACCACTCGCAACCTCTACGCCTGCAGTGGACCTGAGGGCCATTGTAAGAGCCCTTGGGTATGGGTACCCTAGGTGTTATAGCCAGACTATGTTTATGTATAGAGGGCAGGCTATGGGCCCTACCTTCAAGGCGGGTCAGGTTGACAAGACCCTTGAAGAGATAAGAAGAATACATGGTCGGAACCCCCGTCACATGTCAACCTAAGGGGGTCCCCCGCCACGTATGCTTAATCAGGCTTCCTTCCGCAACGGACCTCATTACCCTATAGTGGGTCCGGTAGCGACACATGGCCCACTTGGCTCCCTACTCATGATGGGGTTCGATGCTCCCACATGGTTTTGGGCACCCGCTAGGGGGCCTAAGCCTTATAAATAGGGCTCTAGACCCCTAGAGGGCTCTATACACTTATTGACACCACCTATTCTTGGGGCTCCTCTAGGGGCCTAGAACCATAGGGTAAACACCTTCATACAAAGCACTCTGCCAACTGCCAGGTGAGGCCTAGGGGGCCACCATACTCGGCCTCTAGTGTGTGCCCATCATGCCACGTATTATGCTCCCCCCCGCCTTAGTGACCACGGTCAAAAGGAGGGCTCCAGACTCACCATGTTGTATGTTAGTGATGTCATGGTCGGTCAATGAGTTGGTAGAGTCATAAGACATATTGTGCCTTGTTTAACACAATAGGTACAACTATATTAGCATCATGCTTATTCCCTGGTTGTCAGACCTAGGCAAGCCAGGGTGGCACCAGTGTGCCACTGTGGTAGCTTGCATGCTCTAGGGTGCACCTATAGGGACAACCACTATGGCGATATGGTTGGTTCTCTCTGTGGACTATCGTGTCCTAGGCCACCCACTTCATACTCTATGGTGACTAAGCACACTTAGTCATCAATAACGTAAGATTCTAGTTCCCAAGACCCCTATGGAGGCATGGAGAGCCTACTTCTCTCCCTACCACGATTAGGCTTTCAGCAAACTTGCACTAGCTCCACATGATGCTTGGAATATCTGGTACAGGCGGTGCGAGTGCCTACAATGCCACTGACACTCCTAAAATGATAGACTGACATCGACAGGGTTTCCATAAATGTGGGATGGGGGCACCCATAAATGGAGGACAATACATGCATTCGATCTAGCCCCAAGACCCACCTACCATATATAACTCTCTCTCTCTCCATTGGTCTATAAAAGGGAGGGGGATGCCTCCACTATAGAGGCAGACAAACCGAGTCAATCCCACTCAAACAATCTCAGTCGACCTCAGGCAGGCAAACCGAGGGACAACGCTCACCAACCCACACAACTCCACACATTCATACTCCCAAGATCTGGCTAGCCAACTATGATAGGACTGAGTTGTTTCTCTTGATTCTGATCCAAAAAAGGACATAGGGTGTTACGTCGTGATGGCCTGAACCTCCAAAAAACCCATTGGTTCTCTAGCAGTTTTGGGAGGGATGCCATTGCCATATTCCGACAACTGGGCTATGCCCTTCGCCATGAAGGCTAATAGAGTAGCCCTCCAAGAGCCCCTTTGTCGAACCTCTACAGAGGTATCTTCCTTCTACCCCCGACTATCAAACGTCGACAATAGTCTTTATCGAAACAATAGGATATCAAACGACTGTGTATTGAGAACTTTTTATATGTTTGTGATTGTGTCGCTATGTGAGTAGCCTTGTTTTTCCACTTGGACCGGTTAATGGAGGAGTTAATAGATGTATTGATAGAGGTGTAATGAACCTATAATATACGAGGTAATGAGTGTATGTTATGGTGACTAATCCACATTTTAATCTTTCTATAACTCCTACTATTATATCTTGATCTCATGGCATGAGCAAAAGAGACAACAAAACATTACAAAGTCATGAGTTGGACCTTAATCTTTCCGTCCCAACCCTCTTCACGCGTAGAGTGTTAGGAGAGCAGGCATTTGAAACCACCGCACGCATCTGTAACACCTGCTCGGTTGTGCGGATTGGTCAGGTTTTAAAAGTGTCTTTGTGACTGCTCATTCATCGTTGTCTTTTTTGCAGTGCTGCCTTAGATCATCTTCTTCCTCTTCTATGATCTACTTCGAGCAACATACGATTTTGACTCACGTGAATAGTCACCGATGCACTGAGCATGTGTCCCTTAGTTGGATATATTTCACCCCCTAAATTAAAATCTGTTTAGATCTAGCATAATTTTCGTTATGATGAGTATAATTTACATGTATGTTTAAGGTACTAGTACTAGTCTCTACTACACCATATGTTGGTACCGTGGGCGTCCACCACTTGGCTTCACCACGCCTCCGCCCTCGCCCTCCCACCAATCTCGTAGCAGCGCCCGCCCCATCCCCGCGGTTGTCACCAGCGCGCTAAACCCTAAGCCCACAGGTGTACGCCATGCCCCCGCTCTGCGCCCCCTCCCCACGCCCGTCGCCCCATCCTCGCCCTCCGTCCCTTTCTCGCGGTCGCGGCACCTACAGGTCAGAGCTATCACCAAACCTCCTGTCATCGGTGCCGCTGGCCTATTCCAAACCTAGAAGGACACAAGTTCCACCCACCACAGGGAGGGCCCCCCGCCAGGCTCCATCTTCGGATCCAATCGCCCACCAAGTGAGTTTAATTCAGTACGTCCCCTTGCGGGTTTTGATCCGCTCGACGCTTTCTTTATGATGAATCTACCATGTTAGGGGTTGTTGGTGATGAATTGCTCGTCGTCAACTTTTTTTATTTCTTCCTTCTGCTCCGTGCTTCGAGTTTGTCTGGGACTCAGTATCTCAGGCCTTGGTGATTAGCAACCTGATGTGTTGGCTGGGCTGTGTGTGTGGCATTTTGAACCGTGTTAGGAGAGATCTGGTGTCAATAGTTCGCAGATGCATGTGGTGCATCGTGATTGCTACTTCTATGACCAAGCACGTCATTCCATGTGCCTAGATGAACTAATAGTAGTAGATGTGTTGTCGTTCTGTTGGCTTGTTGTGGTATATTGCAGCTGCATTTTTTGTCCACATACCCAGTTGAATATATTAATCATCAACATTAGCACATGTCCTGGATATACCTGATAGTACGTAGAAGCTGAATTGACATGGTAGACTCTGTTGCAGGATCTGTTCTTGAGAGATTAAAAAAATCGTCCTGCTTGCTTTTGGCTCTGAGCTAAAGAAGATTCCCGTAAAATTATGAGTGAGCTCATGTAAATTATATGTGTTAGCTGATACAATATTGTGCTAATTTTAGATGTGCAGCTACTACTCCTGGATGGGGTTCTTTACTGTAAGGCCCATTTTGAACAACTATTCAATGCAAAGTCACCTTCAGCAAAAACTTCCCCACAGGTGAGCTCGAATGGCTTGAACTCTTGTTCCCTTGTATTTTCTTTAAAGCGTGACATCAATCTTATTTCTATATATTGTTTATCTCTCTTCATGTGTGAAGGCAAACAATGAACAGGTACTCCATTCCTACAATTTTTTGGATTGCTCCGTCTGTACAGTAGAGTTTTTTATCTCCTGAACCAGAGTTCATATTTTTCACGCGAGAAGGAGAAGACTATAAAGTAATAGGACTCTAATCTTCAAAAGGCCACCAATATGATTAGTCATCCATGCTTTCCATTCTATATCAATTGGCAACATGTGCCGTTTGTCATTGATTTTAGCTTCCAAACCTGTATCCATGTGAATAGTCTAAGATCTCTAACAAGCTATTCTTTGTGTTCTGTCTTTTGTGTAACACAAGACGAGTGTGCTGCCTGCAAGAAGACTGTGTACCCACTAGAGAAGGTATGAACCAACCTTGCTTTCCTACAGTCATAATATATTGGTTTTGTTGTACACATGTGTGGAAATTTACTTGCCAAGGTTGTGGAATTCAAAGCTACTTCTCAACTTTTATTTATGCATAAATCAAAGTAGAGTTTTTATGCAAGCCCACTTGCATCATTTTAGTTCATGTCAGACCATGATTAAACCTTTTTATGTTTCACAGGATACACGTGCATATACTTTCCCTTTTCTGCAGGTGTACATCTTGCTCGTCTACTAAACTCTGAATGCACGATCATATAAGGGTGAGCCCTACCATAAGATTTGTTCCAAATGTCCTCTTGGGTCATGGTGGTTGCCTCCTGACGATGGCCTCGTGGCCTCGTACGCTGCCCTCAACAAAACCACCTACCTTAGCCTGAGACCAGAAGGTGCAGGAAGTCACAGCTGACAAAAAAGCTTGCTCAAATATATTATCAACTTCAATATCTCACAATGGATACTAACTTGCATCCTTATGGCCAAGGTGTAAATTGTAAAAAAAATGTAATGTTCAATATAGAGGCCAAAAAATGCAAGCTCCCGTGAGGCGACTCTTTAACAAAGATATCTGAAAAGCTTGCACTCTCATCGGAGCCCCTCTCAATGGCCAAACACTGGTTGGACTACCCACATGACTTCTCCATTGTATATTGTCCTTGGTCAGATAGACTTAGAGTCTAACCTCTAACTTGTAAAGTGAGGGCTGTGCAGTGTGTTGGTGGATTTCACATTTCAAAGAGGATAGAGAAAGCTTTGCGTCGCTTTTTTGAATGGCTTCCAGGAGGATAAGCTGGTGTAGAAGGTTGTGGTGGAGGTCCTTCCTTTTTGGCTTGCAAGCGAAGGGCGCAGTAACGAGCAACCAAGCATTTTGTTGTAGCCAATCCTTCCCGTTGAAGGACTTGAGCACATGGAGGTGAGTGGGTGTGTGCTACTGGAGGGCTATGTCCTATGTGTAGTCCCTCTTATGTCTAAAATTAGTAGTCTCTCTGGCAGCTTGGTTTGTTTTCCTACGTGTAAAATAGATAGCCATGTTAAAACTTCAACTTATTTTGTTTTATACAGTTGAAAATCAATGCCATGTGTTGCGCCCGTCTTTGATCAAAACTAGAGAAGTTTGGAGCATGTTTGGTAAGCTTTGCCAACTTTGTTTGCCTCTCCTTACCAAGCCAGGCTAGCCTTGTCAAGTGCGAGCCGTGGGGAAATCTTGAAATCACAGTCAAAAGCCCACGACAAAAAATGAACTTGTGCCATTTTTCACGCAAGGAGAGGGAGCGGCAAGGGTTCTAAATGGCTCCTTAAAAATGATGTGAACTACCCCTCTGTTCTTTTTTATTTGATCGTTGTTTAGTTCAAAAATAAACTAGCGGGCGATAAACATTTGAAAATGGAGGTAGTAATAATTTAGAACAAAAGAAGTGTATTGGTGAGTTTCGACTCCAGGGGAGGAGCCTTATCAAATGGTTCAGAAGAAATAGTTATTTACATCCACTTTTAGTGATTCTAACAAAAGTATAGAATGTCAATTATTATTTTTATATATCAACATATTTTATCATATTGATACCGTAGCAACTGTCGGTGTTTCGAAACCCGGGGGTCCCTAGCCCGACGAGTGAATTGTCGCCGCGTGCCCCAGCCCAGATGGGTCGACGTGAGGCGGAACGGGAAGGGGGGAAGGGAGACAGCCGGAGGGAGGCAGACGTGAGAGAGCGGATCCCGCGGCCTTCGTGTTAGCCCCGCGCCTGAGTCGGGTGCGCTTGCAGTAGGGGATACAAGCGTCCACGCGGGAGTAGGAGCGAGCGGCCTTGCGCGAGCGCCGTCCCGTCCTTCCCCGCGTGGGCCCACCCTCTGTAAGAGGGCCCTGGTCCTTCCTTTTATAGGCGTAAGGAGAGGATCCAGGTGTACAATGGGGGGTGTAGCAGAGTGCTACGTGTCTAGCGGAGGAGAGCTAGCGCCCTAAGTACATGCCGTTGTGGCAGCCGGAGAGGTTTTGGCACCCGGTTCGTGTGGTGTCGTGGCCGTCGGAGGAGCGTTGGAGCCTGGCGCAAGGACAGCTATCGGGGCTGTTGAGTCCTTGCTGACGTCCTCTTGCTTCCGTAAGGGGGCCGAGAGCCGCCGTCGTCACAGAGCGTGTGGGGCGCCATCATTGCCTATCTGGCGGAGCGAGCCAGATGGGACGCCGGTCTTGTTTCCCGTAGCCTGAGTTAGCTCGGGGTAGGGTAATGATGGCGCCTCCTGTCGATGTGGTCGGTCCGCGCCCTAGGTTGGGTGATGTGAAGGCTCATCCGAGGTCGAGGTCGAGTCTATCTTCCGTGGCCGTGGTCGAGTCCGAGCCCTTGGGTCGGGCGAGGCGGAGACCGTCGGCTAAGGCCAGAGCTGAGTCCGAGCCCTGGGGTCGGGCAAAGTGGAGTCCATCGTCTCCTGGGGCTGAGCCCATGTCCGAGCCCTAGGTTCGGGCGAGGCGGAGTTCGTCGTCTTCCGGGGTTGAGCCCATGTCCGAGCCCTGGGGTCGGGCGAGGCGGAGTTCGTCGTCTTCCGGGGTTGAGCCCGTGTCCGGGCCCTGGGTCGGGCGGAGCGGAGTTCGCCGTCTTCCGGGGCTGAGCCCGAGTCCGAGCCCTGGGTCGGGCGGAGCGGAGTTCACCGTCTTCCGGGGCTGAGCCCAAGTCCGAGCCCTGGGTCGGGCGGAGCGGAGTTCGCCGTCTTCTGGGGCTGAGCCCGAGTCCGAGCCCTGGGTCGGGCGGAGCGGAGTTTGCCGTCTTCCGGGGCTGAGCCCGAGTCCGAGCCCTGGGGTCGGGCGAGGCGGAGTTTCCTATGACGCCCGAGGCCGGCCTTGGCTGCTGTCAGCCTCACTCTGTCGGGTGGCTCAGCAGTCGGAGCGGCGCAGGCGGCGCTGTCCTCTTGTCAGACCGGTCAGTAGAGCGGTGAAGTGGCCACGGTCACTTCGGCTCTATCGGCTGGAGGGCGTGCGTCAGGATAAAGGTGTCAGGCCACTTTGCATTAAACGCCCCTACGATTTGGTCGGTCGGCGTGGCGATGTGGCCAAGGTTGCTTCTCGGCGAAGACTAGGCCTCGGGCGAGCCGATAGTGTGCCCGTTGCTGGAGGGGGGGGTCCTCGGGCGAGACGTAGGTTCTCCGGGGTCGGATTCCCTTGCCCGAGGCTAGGCTCGGGCTAGGCACGATCATGTCCCTCGAATGGACCGATCCTTGACTTAATCGCACCCATCAGGCCTTTGCAGCTTTGTGCTGATGGGGGTTATCAGCTGAGATTTAGGAGTCTTGAGGGTACCCCTAATTATGGTCCCCGACAGTAGCCCCCGAGCCTCCAAGGGAGTACTAATACTCGCTTGGAGGCTTTTGCCGCACTTTTTTGCAAGGGGACCAGCCTTTTTCGGTTGCATTCTGTTCCAGGGGGTGCGCGCGAGCGCACCCGCCGGGTGTAGCCCCGAGGCCTCGGAGGAGTAGTTTTACTCCTTCGAGGTCTTAGTGCGTTTCGCAACACTTCGGCTGGTCTAGCCGTTCCCTCATGCGAGCTGGCCGTAGCCCGGGTGCACGGTCGGGTTCCAAGTTCTCGGGCTGATATGTTGACGCTGTCAACGGTTTGGCCGGAGCCGGGTTTGCGAGAGCAGCCCCCGAGCCTCTGCACAGGGTGAGAGGACGGTCAAGGACAGACTCGTCTTTTTTACATACTCCCCTGCGTCGCCTTTCCGCAAGGAGGAGGGGGGAAAGCGCCATGTTGCCCTCGGAGGGCGCCGAACATGGTGTTTCCGGTGAGCTGCTGGTGGGTAATCCGAGCGGACGTCCGTGCCCCATTTGATAGGGGTCAGCTAGAGGCCCAGAGGTGCGCCCAAAAGTACCTGCGGGTGATCTGCCGGACCCGGTCCCCTGTCGACGGGGTCCGAGGGCTCGATGCCTCCCTCTGATGGGATTCCGTTACAAGATCGTTCCCGCTGGTCTCGGAAATGTCCTAGGGTACCTCGGGAGCGCAGCCCGAGCCTTGGTTATGTATCGAACGTACTCATGGTCATCCCTCGCTCTGTGTTTGAGGCCACTGTGAACCCTTCGAGGGCCAGCCTACGAACCCCTGATCAGTAGTGGGCGCGGAGCCTGAGTGGCCTGAGGCGGCCGTTGAACCCTTCGAGGGGCCGGCCATCGAACCTCTGACCAGTAGTGGGCGCAGAACCCAATCGATCTGAGGCGGCCGTTGAACCCCTCCGAGGGGCCAGCCTTCGAACCTCTGATCAGTAGGGAGGCTTGAAGCCTGTTTCCTTCACGGAGAAGGGTCCTTTTCGGGGTATCCCCTTTCCCGGTCCCTGTTGTAAGAGAGAGAAAGAGGAAAAGGAAAAGGACACAAAGTCGAATGACGCGGCGTACCTTTTTTGACGCGGTCATTATGGCGAAGGCGAAGCGTCGCTTGCTTCCCCTAGCGGAGACGCCGCCTGTCCCACCACGGAGTTAATGCGACAGGGCGAGCGGTTCGCGAGGTGGTCGTTGCGCGTGTGCGAGCCGTTCGAGGAACGGATCACGGGCGCTCCGTCTTCACGCCGTGGGAGAGGGCTCCCTCGCTGCCCCTGGATGGGACGTAAGCCTGGCTGACGACGTGATCGCTGCTCCTGCCCGCCTGTCACCGCCATTACTGCCGGCCCAATTTTGACCGCATTTGACCATCGCGCTCGGCTGGCGCTGTAGGGTTGCCTCGAGTCGCGGTATTGACTCCGCAGTCGAGGAGGCGTGGCAGTGGCATGAGTGGCGGTGCAGTTTCTCACACGTAGCAACCGGCATGCCGGTTGCATGACGCGTGGGCCTGGACCTCCATGCTGGGCTCGTTGGAGTCGAATGGGCGCGCCCACTTGGCACGGTTGCATGCCGCCTGCATGGCTGTCCGCCCTTTCGCCCGCTGGTCTGGGCGAAAGTGGAGAACTGCTTGTAACCGCTGGGCGGTTGCATGCACCGCGCGCGCGTGGCGGTTTGGCTTCTTCTCCCATGGACCGGCTTGCATGACGTGTGGGACCCAGCCCCTGCGCCGTAGGGGGAGGAGAATCTTGGAGCGTGTTGGAGAAGACTCAACCCGCAACGGTTGAGGGCGCAGGTGGGGAGAGTCGCCTTTAAAAGGGGGGCGACCCCCTTGGAGGGCAACCATGTCTTCGCGCTCCCCTCATGCATCGTGTCTTCCCACCTTCTGAGCCCCCGGGCGGGGGACGCCCGGAGCCTTTCCGTCTTGTCGTCGGAGGAACACAACTTCGTGGAAGTTGGTACCTTTCAGCCATCGTTCGACTTCAAGGATTTTCATCAGGCAGCCCGGCCGCATCCCCTCGCCGGTGGTCACCTAAGACGGCGACCTCCAATTTGACATTGGGGAGAAGCGAGCCAGGCTGCAATCTTGGTCCCACCCCTAGCCCCAAGGATGTTTATCATCCTTGCTGGGGCGGAGGCCAGGCTGAGCCGGAGCTCTACCTCCCGCGCGGGCCGACGAGCCACCTCCTCTTCCAGCTTCTGGTGGTGGAAACCATCCTCCAGCCTTGCGGAGGAGGCGTCCTCCAGCCATGCCGGGGAAGGCAAACTGTTGCTGTCTAGCTAGGATGCAACATTCCGTCCTTCTCCTCGCTTTCGCGGCGAGGACGGGAGTGAGGACCTGTTGGTGCACCTCGCCGACCGTCGGCATTGGTGGAGGGGCGGACGCCGCCGTCCGTGCTGATGTGGTGGCAGCCAGAGGAAGCTCCCCCCCATTGAGGCCGTTGGCGCCGCCCCACGGGCCGGCCCCCGGCTCTTTGGCTTTGATGTCTGTTTCGCGTCCCTTGAGTAGGGACGCGAACGAAAGCCTTCCGGTGGCCGCGCCCGTACTGGGATCATGGCTGCCGCTGTGGGGCTGGAACCGGAGTTCCTTATGTAATGGCACCTTGAATGCCAGTGTCTTGTTCAATGCGGCTGTCGAGGCCTGAACGTGTGTGTATTTTCGGCACGGAGCCGTGTTTTTTCTTCGTTTCGAGCACTAAGACTCGCCTTGTTGATTATCTGAACCGCTTCACCGAGCGTGAGTTGCCTCGTGCAAAGGTGACGAGTGAGGTATCTGTATCCCGGAGGAATAGGAGTCCCTCGGCTCGGTCGACCTTGCAGTCCGAGGCCCCTCTTGCTTAGTTAAAGGAACCCCTCGGCCGCCCTTCGATGAGCCGAAGCCGGGGGTAGCAGTGTCAGCACGGACGGAGGCAGAGTTGGCTTCGAAAAGGAGGTGTAGTTGGCCAGAGCCTAGCCGGGTCATCCACTGGCGGAGCCGACGCCGGAGTTGAGCTGCCGAGGCCACAAGTCGAGCTGATGTCTTCGGGGGACAGCTGGCCGAGGCCTCGAGGTGGCCGGCCGAGCCGCCTGCTCGGGGCGGATTCTCGAAGAAGACCCTGGCGGCGATGGCCCGGGTGTGGTGCTGATGTCGTGCTTCAGAGTGGGGGCCCTCTGACCGCGTCGCCGTCCGAGGCTAGGTCAGACCCCGCCGAAGGTGTAGTTGATGCCGAGGGTGCTGTTGCCCCCTTCGGCTGTCGACGTCCGAGCCTGTAGGATCAGGTTGTCTTGTAGTGTGTGTATGTTTTCTGCGGCCGCCGAGGCCTAAACACACCGTCGTCGTGTTGTAAAGCTGCGTTTCTTTTCCTCTTGTTTCGAGTATCCGGACTCATTTGTCGGTAACAGAATTGTTTGTGCGGGCGAGAGTTGCTTTTCACGGAAGGTGATGAGTGAGGTATCCGTATCCCGGAGGCGTAGGAATCCCTCGGCTCGGTCGGCCTTGCCGCTTACGCGCGCTCTTACTCGTCCATAGGGTTCTGTTACCGACGCAGTCGAGAAGGTCCAAAAAATCATTTCGGCAGAGGAGCTCTCGAGCATGAAGACTTGTTCGGTCCGTGGAGTCACTTATCCGAGCGCGAGTTACTTATCGCAGAAGGTGATGAGTGAGGTATCCGTATCCCGGAGGCGTAGGAGTCCCTCGGCTCGGTCAGCCTTGGTTGCTTACGTGTACTCCGTCGTTTTTAGGATCCACTTTTGAAGTAGTCGAAGAGCACGAAAAGCATTCTGGCAGAAAAGATTTTTTTCTTTTTTCGAGGAAAATTTTGACGCAGAGGGGGTTGCCCCCTTCTAGCCCCCAAGGGAGGGTCGGGCTTTGCCGAGGCAAGGCTGACCCTTCCTTGACGACCAGACTTGGTGTGTGAACGAGGTATACGAGCAACTTGAAAGCATCTTAAGGGTAGAAGCGACGTAGCTGTTGGATGTTCCAAGCGTTGCTGTAGACCTCGCCTTGGCTGTTGGCCAGCTTGTACGTCCCGGGCTTCAGGACCTTGGCGATGACGAACGGCCCTTCCCAGGGAGGCGTGAGTTTGTGCCGCCCTCGGGCGTCTTGTCGCAGCTGAAGCACCAGGTCGCCCACCTGGAGGTCTCGGGACCTAACCCCTCGGGCGTGGTAGCGTCGCAGGGACTGCTGGTACCGCGCCGAGTGTAGTAAGGCCACATCCCGAGCCTCCTCCAGCTGGTCCAGTGAGTCTTCTCGGTTGGCTCGGTTGCTTTGGTCGGTGTAGGCCCTCACCCTCGGGGAACCGTATTCCAAGTCTGTGGGCAAGATGGCCTCGGCCCCATAGACTAGAAAGAACGGTGTGAAGCCCGTGGCTCGGCTCGGCGTTGTTCTCAGACTCCAGACCACCGAGGGGAGTTCCTTCATCCACCGCTTGCCGAACTTGTTGAGGTCGTTGTAGATCCGAGGCTTGAGTCCTTGCAGGATCATGCCGTTAGCCCGCTCCACTTGCCCATTCGTCATGGGGTGAGCCACGGCAGCCCAGTCCACCCGGATGTGGTGATCCTCGCAGAAGTCCAGAAACTTTCTGCCGGTGAACTGGGTGCCGTTGTCGGTGATGATGGAGTTCGGAACCCCAAAGCGATGGATGATGTTGGTGAAGAACGCCACCGCCTGTTCGGACCTGATGCTGTTTAGGGTCGGACCTCGATCCACTTGGAGAATTTGTCGATGGCGACCAATAGGTGCGTGTAGCCCCCGGGTGCCTTCCGCAAGGGGCCAACGAGGTCCAGACCCCACACAGCAAACGACCAGGTGATGGGTATGGTCTGCAGAGCCTGAGCAGGTAGGCGGGTCTGCCTCGCGTAGAACTGACACCCTTCGCAGGTGCGGACAATTCTAGTAGCGTCGGCCACCGCCGTCGGCCAGTAGAATCCTTGTCGGAAAGCGTTTCCAACGAGGGTTCGAGGTGCTGCGTGATGGCCGCAAGCCCCCGAGTGTATCTCTTGCAAGAGCTCCTAGCCTTCGGCGATGGAAATGCATCGCTGGAGGATGCCTGAGGGGCTGTGGTGGTAGAGCTCCTTCCCATCTCCCAGCAAGACGAAAGACTTGGCGCGCCGCGCCAACCGCCGGGCTTCGGCTTGGTCGAGGGGCAGCTCCCCTCGGTGGAGATATTGCAGGTACGGGGTCTGCCAGCTTTGATTAGGCGTGACCTCGCTCGGTTTCCCCTCGACGCGCAGTGCCTCACCCTCAGGGGCCGAGGGTACCTCGGACTGAGCCAAGGATACCTCGGACTCAGCCGAAGGTGCCTCGGGCGGAGCCGAAGGTGCCTCGGGCTCGGGCGTGTCCTCGGTCTTGACGGAGGGTTGATGCAGGTCTCGGGAGAATACGTCCAGGGGAACTGTTGTTCGTCCCGAGGCTATTTTAGCCAGCTCGTCCGCAGTCTCGTTGTAGCGTCGGGTGATGTGGTTGAGCTCGAGCCCGTAGAACTTGTCTTCCAGGCGCCGAACCTCATCGCAGTAGGCTTCCATCTTCGGGTCGCGGTAGTGGGAGTTCTTCATGACTTGGTCGATGACGAGCTGCGAGTCACCGCGAGCGTCGAGGCGTCGGACCCCTAGCTCGATGGCGATTCGCAACCCGTTTACCAGAGCCTCGTACTCCGCCACATTGTTGGACGCCGGGAAGTGGAGGCGTAGCACGTAGCGTAGGTGCTTTCCGAGGGGCGAGACGAAGAGGAGGCCTGCGCCGGCCCCCGTCTTCATCAGCGACCCATCGAAAAACATGGTCCAGAGCTCCGGTTGGATCGGAGACGTTGGGAGCTGGGTGTCGGCCCATTCAGCCACGAAGTCCGCCAAGACTTGGGACTTGATGGCCTTCCGAGGGGCGAACGAGATCGTCTCGCCCATGATCTCCACCGCCCACTTCGCAATTCTACCCGAGGCCTCTCGGGACTGGATGATCTCTCCCAGGGGGAAGGATGACACCACAGTCACCGGATGAGACTCAAAGTAGTGTCGCAACTTCCGCCGTGTCAGGATCACCGCGTACAGCAGCTTCTGGATTTGTGGGTAGCGGATCTTGGTCTCGGACAGTACCTCACTGATGAAGTAGA
The DNA here is from genome assembly GCA_029449295.1 of Zea luxurians. Taxonomy (NCBI): domain Eukaryota; kingdom Viridiplantae; phylum Streptophyta; class Magnoliopsida; order Poales; family Poaceae; genus Zea; species Zea luxurians. The sequence goes on from JAOPSE010000109.1 coordinate 1,699,874, forward strand.
CTGGCCTCTGGACGGGCAATGTGTGCCCTTCTTCTCGTCTCTCAACCACGATCGCGGCGCTAACCACCTGGGTGGTTGCAGCGACGTAGATCAAGAGGGCTTCTCCGGCAGCAGGGGGCACCAAGATGGGCGCGTTCGTGAGGAGCGCCTTCAGGTTCCCGAGGGCTTCCTCAGCCTCGGGAGTCCAAGCGAAGCACTCAGCTTTCCTTAAGAGGCGGTACAGAGGCAGACCTCTTTCGCCGAGGCAGGAGATGAAGCGGCTCAGAGCCGCGAGACATCCCATGACCCTCTGTACGCCTTTCAAGTCCTTGATTGGCCCCATGCTGGTGATGGCTGCGATCTTCTTCGGGTTGGCTTCAATGCCCCGCTCGGAGACGATGAACCCCAAGAGCATGCCTCGGGGGACCCCGAAGACACACTTTTCGGGATTAAGCTTCACACCTTTCGCCTTGAGACATCGGAATGTCGCTTCAAGGTCGGAAAGGAGGTCGGAGGCCTTCCTCGTCTTGACTACGATGTCATCGACGTAGGCCTCGACCGTTCGGCCGATGTGTTCGCCAAACACATGGTTCATGCATCACTGGTACGTTGCCCCTGCATTCCTCAAACCAAACGACATTGTAACATAGCAGTACATGCCGAAGGGTGTGATGAATGAAGTCGCGAGCTGGTCGGACTCCTTCATCCTGATCTGGTGATACCCTGAGTAGGCATCGAGGAAAGATAGGGTTTCGCACCCAGCAGTGGAATCCACGATTTGAACGATGCGAGGCAGAGGGTAGGGAACTTTCGGACATGCTTTGTTTAGACCAGTGTAGTCTACACACATCCGCCATTTCCCCCCTTTCTTTCTCACGAGCACAGGGTTGGCAAGCCATTCGGGATGGAATACCTCTTTGATGAACCCTGCCGCCAGTAGCTTGTGGATCTCCTCGCCTATGGCTCTGCGCTTTTCTTCGTCGAATCGGCGCAGAGGTTGCTTCACGGGTCGGGCCCCAGCCCGAATATCCATAGAGTGCTCGGCGACTTCCCTCGGTATGCCGGGCATGTCCGAGGGACTCCACGTGAAAACGTCGACGTTTGCGCGGAGAAAGTCGACGAGCACTGCTTCCTATTTGGGGTCGAGCTCGGAACCGATCCGGATCTGCTTGGAGGTGTCGTTGTAGGGGTCGAGAGGGACGGACTTGACTGTCTCCGCTGGTTCGAAGTTGCCGGCGTGGCGCTTCACGTCGGGCGCCTCCCTAGAGAGGCTCTCCAGGTCAGCGATGAGGGCCTCGGATTCGGCGAGGGCCTTGGCGTACTCCACGCACTCCACATCACATTCGTATGCATGTCGGTACGTGGGCCCGACAGTGATGACCCCGTTGGGGCCCGACATCTTGAGCTTGAGGTAGGTGTAGTTGGGGACGGCCATGAACTTGGCGTAGCATGGCCTCCCCAGCACTGCGTGGTAGGTTCCTCGAAACCCGACCACCTCGAACGTGAGGGTCTCCTTTCGAAAGTTGGAGGGCGTCCCTAAGCAGACGGGTAGGTCGAGTTGTCCGAGGGGTTGAACGCGCTTCCCGGGGACGATCCCGTGGAAAGGCGCAGCGCTCGCCCGGACCGAGGACAGATCGATCCGCAGGAGCCCGAGGGTCTCGGCGTAGATGATGTTGAGGCTGCTGCCTCCGTTCATGAGGACCTTGGTGAGCCTGATGTTGCCGATGATGGGGTCGACAACGAGTGGGTATCTCCCCGGGCTCGGCACATAGTCTGGATGGTCGGCCTGGTCGAAGGTGATGGGCTTGTCGGACCAGTCTAGGTAGACTGGCGCCGCCACCTTTACCGAGCAGACCTCCCGACGCTCTTGCTTGCGGTGCCGAGCCGAGGTGTTCACCACTTGCCCGCCGTAGATCATGAAGCAGTCGCGGACCTCGGGGAACCCTCCTGCCTTGTGATCTTCCTCCTTCGCGTCGTCGAGGGCCTTGCCACCCTCCGCGGGTGGCCCGGCCTTGTGGAAGTGTCGTCAAAGCATGGCACACTCCTCGAGGGTGTGCTTGACGGGCCCCTGATGATAGGGGCACGGCTCCTTGAGCATCTTGTCGAAGGGGTTGGCACCTCCGGGAGGCTTTCGAGGGTTCTTGTACTCAGCGACTGCGACAAGGTCCGCGTCGGCGGCGTCGCGTTTCGCTTGCGACTTCTTCTTGCCCTTCTTCTTGGCGCCGCGTTGAGTTGACGCCTCGGGAGCATCTTCCGGTGGGCGGCCCTGGGGCTGCTTGTCCTTCCGGAAAATGGCCTCAACCGCCTCCTAGCCAGAGGCGAACTTGGTGGCGATGTCCATCAGCTCGCTCGCCCTGGTGGGGGTCTTGCGACCCAGCTTGCTCACCAGGTCGCGGCAGGTGGTGCCGGCGAGGAACGCGCCGATGACATCTGAATCGGTGACGTTGGGCAGCTCTATGCGCTGCTTCGAGAATCGCCGGATGTAGTCCCGGAGAGACTCTCCCGGCTGCTGGCGGCAGCTTCGAAGATCCCAGGAGTTCCCAGGGCGCACGTACGTGCCCTGGAAATTGCCGGCGAAGGCTTGGACCAGGTCGTCCTAGTTGGAGATCTGCCCCGGGGGCAGGTGCTCCAACCAGGCTCGAGCGGTGTCGGAGAGGAACAGGGGGAGGTTGCGGATGATGAGGTTGTCATCGTCCGTTCCACCCAGTTGGCAGGCCAGCCGATAGTCCGCGAGCCACAGTTCCGGTCTCGTCTCCCCCGAGTACTTTGTGATAGTAGTCGGGGTTCGGAAACGGGTCGGGAATGGTGCCCGTCGTATGGCGCGGCTGAAAGCCTGCGGACCGGGTGGTTCGGGCGAAGGACTCCGATCCTCCCCGCTGTCGTAGCGTCCCCCACGCCTGGGGTGGTAGCCTCGGCGCGCCCTATCGTCGAGGTGGGCCCGACGGCTGTGATGATGGCGCTCGTTGCCGAGGCGACCCGGGGCTGCAGGCGCTGTGTTGCGCGTGCGCCCGGAGTGGACCGAGGCTTCCCGCATGAATCGGGAAGTCACGGCGTGATGTTCCGAGGGGAACCCCTGCCTTCGGGAGGCAGAGCTTTCGGCCCGTTAGACCGCGGCGTCCTCCAGAAGATTCTTGAGCTCTCCCTGGATACGTCGCCCCTCGGTGGTTGATGGCTCCGGCATCGCGCGGAGGAGTACTGTCGTTGCAGCCAGGTTCGGGCCGACTCCGCTGGAATCCGGCGGCGGCCTCACCCTGACGTCGTCGGCGATGCGGTGCTGGATGTCCTGAGGGAGATGACGCGCTTCTCCGGCCGGGGGTTGGACCGCCCATTCCTGCCCGATGTCCCAGCGGATCGGCACAAGCGTTCCTGCTCCCTCGTCGAGCCTGGCCTGCCTCTCGCGGATTTGCTCGAGCTGTGGGTCAGGACCCCCCGCCGGGACGGGGACCACAGCTAGCTCCCGAAGGATGTCAACGCGAGGCACGGGCCTAGGGGGATCACCGTTTTCCGGCATACCAAGATGGTTGCCTTCGCCGGGACCCCCTAGATCGACGTGGAAACATTCACGACTTGGGCCGCGGTCCTCGCTGTCGAGGCCGCGGCTGCCGTCGGAACAGTCGGAAAGGAAGTAGTCACATGCGGTCATAAAGTCCCGCACGGCACTGGGGTTACCAAGTCCGGAGAAATCCCAACAGAGGTCGGGCTCGCCATCTTCCTCGGACCCCGAGGACTCGTAGGTCGAGTCGGCCGTCAGTCGGTCCCAGGGTGACCGTACACGATACCCCAGAGGGTTTGGACTCGCCTCTAAGAGTGTGCTCACCGAAGCGGAGTCGCTCGGTGGGTCGAGGCCGAATCCAAAAGATGCGAGATGGGAATCGGTCGGTACCTTCCGGTCGACGGTCGGTGATGAGGTCGCGTCTGGGACTGACTGCACCGTTGTCTCAAGTACGAGGGTGACGCCCAACAAGTCCTTCGCGAGCGTGCTGGCGTCGTGCGTTTGCTTGGGATTGGCGTGTTGCGGGGAGGCGGCGCTCGTCTTCGTCTCAGACGCGAGATCGATGCCCGACGCGCCCTCCGTTGGGGCGCCGGCGCCGTCGACTCGCTCGGCAGCCAACGAGGTGCCGCTTCCCGCTTGGCCTTGGTTGCCCCGCCTCCTCCTCCGTCGACGGGGGAGGGGACGGGACAAGCCCGAATGTCGTCCTTCCACCACGTGGGGAAGGCGTCGTCGATTTCCCCGCCGGCGAGCGGGTTGTTGACCGCCATTGTCGCTGTCGCGCGGCGGGGGAAGGAGTATCATGTCGTAGCTATCGTCGAGGGACATGAACTCAAGATTCCCGAAACGGAGCATCGTCCCGGGCTGGAAAGGTTGCTGGAGACTGCCCATCTGGAGCTTGATGGGAAGCTGTTCGTCAACAAGCAGCAGGCCCCTACCTGGCGCGCCAACTGTCGGTGTTTCGAAACCCGGGGGGTCCCTAGCCAGACGAGTGAATTGTCGCCGCGTGCCCCAGCCCAGATGGGTCGACGCGAGGCGGAACGCGAAGGGGGGAAGGGAGATAGCCGGAGGGAGGCAGACGTGAGAGAGCGGATCCCGCGGCCTTCGTGTTAGCCCCGCGCCTGAGTCGGGTGCGCTTGCAGTAGGGGGATACAAGCGTCCACGCGGGAGTGGGAGCAAGCAGCCTTGCGCGAGCGCCGTCCCGTCCTTCCCCGCGCGGGCCCACCCTCTGTAAGAGGGCCCTGGTCCTTCCTTTTATAGGCGTAAGGAGAGGATCCAGGTGTACAATGGGGGGTGTAGCAGAGTGCTACGTGTCTAGCGGAGGAGAGCTAGCGCCCTAAGTACATGCCGTTGTGGCAGCCGGAGAGGTTTTGGCACCCGGTTCGTGTGGTGCCGTGGCCGTCGGAGGAGCGCTGGAGCCTGGCGCAAGGACAGCTGTCGGGGCTGTCGAGTCCTTGCTGACGTCCTCTTGCTTCCGTAAGGGGGCCGAGAGCCGCCGTCGTCACAGAGCGTGTGGGGCGCCATCATTGCCTATCTGGCGGAGCGAGCCAGATGGGACGCTGGTCTTGTTTCCCGTAGCCTGAGTTAGCTCGGGGTAGGGTAATGATGGCGCCTCCTGTCGACGTGGTCGGTCCGCGCCCTAGGTTGGGCGATGTGGAGGCTCCTCCGAGGTCGAGGTCGAGTCTGTGTTCCGTGGCCGTGGTCGAGTCCGAGCCCCTGGGTCGGGCGAGGCGGAGACCGTCGGCTGAGGCCAGAGCTGAGTCCGAGCCCTGGGGTCGGGCGAAGCGGAGTCCGTCGTCTCCTGGGGCTGAGCCCACGTCCGAGCCCTGGGGTCGGGCGAGGTGGAGTTCGTCGTCTTCCGGGGTTGAGCCCATGTCCGAGCCCTGGGGTCTGGCGAGGCGGAGTTCGTCGTCTTCCAGGGTTGAGCCCGTGTCCGGGCCCTAGGTCGGGCGGAGCGGAGTTCGCCGTCTTCCGGGGCTGAGCCCGAGTCCGAGCCCTGGGTCGGGCGGAGCGGAGTTCGCCGTCTTCCGGGGCTGAGCCCGAGTCCGAGCCCTGGGTCGGGGAGCGGAGTTCGCCGTCTTCCAGGGCTGAGCCCGAGTCCGAGCCCTGGGTCGGGCGGAGCGGAGTTCGCCGTCTTCCGGGGCTAAGCCCGAGTCCGAGCCCTGGGGTCGGGCGAGGCAGAGTTTCCTATGACGCCCGAGGCCGGCCTTGGCTGCTGTCAGCCTCACTCTGTCGGGTGGCTCAGCAGTCGGAGCGGCGCAGGCGGTGCTGTCCTCTTGTCAGACCGGTCAGTAGAGCGACGAAGTGACCGCGGTCACTTCGGCTCTGTCGGCTGGAGGGCGTGCGTCAGGATAAAGGTGTCAGGCCACGTTTGCATTAAACGCCCCTGCGATTTGGTCGGTCGGCGTGGCGATGTAGCCAAGGTTGCTTCTCGGCGAAGACTGGGCCTCGGGCGAGCCGATAGTGTGCCCGTTGCTGGAGGGGGGTCCTCGGGCGAGACGTAGGTTCTCCGGGGTCGGCTTCCCTTGCCCGAGGCTAGGCTCGGGCTAGGCACGATCATGTCCCTCGAATGGACCGATTCTTGACTTAATCGTACCCATCAGGCCTTTGCAGCTTTGTGCTGATGGGGGTTATCAGCTGAGATTTAGGAGTCTTGAGGGTACCCCTAATTATAGTCCCCGACAGCAACGCACGGGCATATACCTATAAGTATACATATGTGTGTCGTCACAGATTATGCTATTTTCAGATTAAATTAAATATAGAATTACCTAGATTTCTAGCATATTTGTTGCCATGGCATTTTCCCCTTGTATTTGATGAACTTCTTGTTTCAAATACCTCTCTACAAAAATACAGGGATAAGGCTCGCCTGGATTATTTATTCATCCTCTAGACTCTAACCACATATGGGAGCCTATCGTTTTCGGTCCATTACATCAAAGTTATATAAAGCCCCACCACAAAACCCCCTGACCTAGTGCCTCATATATAGCAAACAAAGCACCCACTTCTTCCTAGTTCCTATATACGCACACGGGGCGTCGGGGAAAGAAAAAAAAGAGAGCAGCACACGGAACAGTACCGGTCGGCCACAGTAGCTAGGCCGGCTCATGCATGTCAGCGTGACGGTTGTCCGATTCTAATAGTAGCTCATCACGCTCGGCGGGCTCGCCGAGGCATCATCTAGCTGGGCGAGAGCGGCCTCGATCATGTGCTTGATCCGGATACGATTCGCCTGGTCCGAATCCACCTGGCAAAGAAAACCACAGGATTGTAAGTCTTTTTTTTTTCATCCAAAAATAGTGAAATATTATCGATGCTAAAAATGCCAATCAGTCACTCGCATCCGATCCAACCCACACACTAATCATATGCGAGAAAGCCGAGCACGTGCAGTTTGTGCCCGGCGACGGCGTAGGACTCGGGCCAGTCGCTATCAAGCATGTGGAAAATAGATTTGTTGTGTTCCTGCTAGTACTAGTACTAATAATTCATGCATGATGGAAACAGCCACGGCGCGACTTGCGGGTGGCTCGAACACGTGCCCATCGTTTTCCGCGTGCTATCGGCATGTGAGGGGCAAGCCATGGCGTCGTGCAGTACAGGAAACTCGTGGCTGCCCTTTTTCAATTCGTGCCGTTCGTTATGAAACACAGGATCTTTTATTCACTCCCTTTTTATGTAAGGGCTAGTTTAAGAACACCGTTTTTTTCTAATAGATTTTAATTTCAGTAAAAAATAAACTATTTTTTTTTAGAAAAATGAAAATTATTTTTAAAAATGAGGTTTCTAAATTAGTGCTAATAAGCCCTAATAAAGAAAAGAACAGGAGAAAAAATGTCAAACTATACGGTCAAAACCAACATCCCCTGAATTCCTAATCATTCCAAAACTTCACAAGAAAAAGCAGAGCACTCTGTGCTTGCTTCGCAAACAATGCACAATGCGAACATGCTGCTGCTAGTTAGTGCTTGCCTGCCGACTACGTACCTCGACGAAGATGGTGTGCATGAGGCAGCCGGCGACGGAGGTGACGCTGGCGGTGATGACGCGGAGCCGGAGCTCCTCGACGGCGCGGCACACGCGGGCCATGGCGTCGCGGCCCTTGCTACACGTCACGTTCACCACCAGCACGCGGTCGCCCACCTCCGACACGCGCAGCTCCAGGACCTCCACGGGCGCCGGGGCGGCGGCGGCGGGCTGCTGCAGGAGCACGCGCGCCTCCTCGCCGTGCCCGTGGCCGCCGCAGCGCGCCCCCTCGCCGGCCTCGAGCGCCTGCAGCGCCCGCCGCTCCTCCGCCTGCAGCTGCTCGATGTACTCGATCGCGTCCTTGATGATCGACGCCTTGTCCATCTGCGACGCGGTTGCGAGCAGGAGCCATGTCTCCGCCGTCAGAATCAGAACAAGATGGCTCCTCACTGGATTTGGTTGGATTGGACCTCGGCAATGCGATGTAATGCCGACGGACGGGCGGGCGGACTGGACCTGGGCTCTCACCTTTGTGATGTTGGGCACGACGCTGCGCAGCGCGTAGAGCTTCTCGTTGAGCTTGCGCCGGCGGTCGCGCTCCATGAGGATGTTCTTGTTCGCGGCCGCCGCGCCGCCGGGGCCCTCCCGCTTCTCGGACGCCGTGGCCGCCACGCCCGCCGGCGCCCAGGACGAGTTGGAGATGGAGCCATCCGGCGAGCTGGAGTCGTAGCAGGACAGGGCATCGTCCTGGGTGCCCATGTAGAGGCTGCAGCGACGGCAAATTCCGAACAATCGAATCAGACGACTCCCTGCCAAAACCGATGATAGCAGTGGCGGCATCGCGCGCGCTGGCGTCCGGCGTGCCATACCTGAGCTCCTCTGACTCCAGGTACTGCTGCATCTCCCAGTAGTACTCGAAGCTGTCGCCCATTTCCATGCCTGCTGCTCTCTGCTCTCTCTCCCTCTCCCTCTTCTCTGCGGGAAGCTGGAAGCGGGAGTGATGAGTTCACTCACTGGTCTCGAGCTGTTTTATAGGCTCCGGCATGTGAGCCTTACAAGTAGGGCCCCGCACCTAACGCGGATGCGGGCACGAATTAACTCCGTGTAAACGACCAGGAGGGAAACGTGCGCGAATTGTACCCCACGACGCGGACGCGCACGCGCACGGCTCCCCTGGTCTCCTCCTGACCTCCTCTACGTGACTCCGTGTAAACACCAGGAGGGAAACGTGCGGGAATTCTAGAGCACCCGGCCACGGCCCCTACCTTGGCAGCCGCGTCCACGACGCAAGCCTCAGACAGCGAGCTCATTCGTCCAACTTTTTGTAATCTAGTTTTTTTATTTATTTTCACAAATATATTTGTTCCAGTTGTATTTTAAAAATGGACATTTAGATTAGAGATGGCAATGTGACCCAATTCCCTGCGGAGAATTCCTCTATTAATGCTTGTTCCATTATTCCTATCCCATATAAATTGGATGAGATTAGAAAAAAATTATGAAAGATTTTGATTTGTTTGAGATTGAAACCCATCCAATTCCACTCAATCCACATGGATTGAGAGGAAAACGAACAAACCCTTAAGGCCATGTTCGGTTCAATCTAGGGAGGGATTTAATCCAGGTAGGGATTAAATTAATCACCTCCTGTCACTTGAACCCCTTCGGGTATAAGGGGTATAATCCCCTTCGGTTGTAACTCCGTGCTCTAAAAGATTGTTCGATTGGTTAATCCAGGGAGATCATTACTCCTCAGATTTAACGTCACCACCTTGCTCTTGATTGTACTTAGCATCTACTCTAATTCTGATGACATGGACCTTCCTAGAACTCGTGCAGATACAAGCAAATCTGAAAAGAGAAGACATCACATGTCATTTCCTTTTACATCTGAAAAGAGACGACATCACACATGTCATTCCCTTTGTGTGTGTCCGCCGCCGCTTTACCCTCCGCTGTGTTGTCCTTCGCGTGCCGGGTATTTTCCACCCCCAACAGACCAGGTCTGATTCCAAGGCCTGGACGACGAGAAAAGGCCTAGATACGACCCACTCAGGGCTTAACCGAACACACTTTTTTTTCTAGGCTGGGTTTCTTTCCACTGGGGGTGAGCCATGGGGTTCTGGCCCTGAACCCGACGAGGAACAGGCTAAACGAACATGCCCTTAGGGGGTAGGGATGGGGAAGAAACTTTACCGCGGGGATATAATGGGGAGAATTATCCCCCGAGGGTTAAACGGGGATGGAGATGGGCCGTTCCCCGCGGGGACCGTTAAACTTGCACTTGACTATATTTTTGTTTACTAGTTAGTGACAAAAATAAATAATTACCTTGTCAAGAGACCATTAATTATACAAATGTGTTCGTTTTAAAGTATGCATAATGATTTCTTATATCTAACAATGTGTATAATTGATAATGTTTAACATTAATAGCAAAGAATGTATGTCTTAATTATAATTTAAATGGGGATGGGGATCCCCGTTAGGGATTTATCCCCGCGGGAACGGAGATGGGGAAGAAATGTTCCCCTCAAACGTTCGTGAGGATCCCCGCGGGAAAGTGTTGGGGGCCTTCGGCATCCGAAGGTCCTCAAAAACATGATTTAACAATGTTTTCCAAGTGAAATATGTGAATAGGTACCTTCGGAATCGGGTCATGAGTATACAAGAGTATGGTCAGGACAAAGCCTGGGCAAGACGGAAAGCGATTATGACGAAGGATAAGATGATCACGAAGCTATGCGCAGAGAAGCTTCGGCATGATAGCAGAGAAGGGGAACCGACTTAAAGATGAAAAGGCAAATTAGACCCCGAAGAATTACTATAGAATTATTGATAAATGTAAAGGGCACAAATGTAATTCTACACGGGCGGCGTCCCTTGCCTATAAATAGATGAACAGTACTCCCGTACTATTTTGGCTGACTCAGTATTCACTTTTCGCATCACACCTGTACCTTTACTTTCCGTTAATCCGAAGGTACATTTATAATTTGTTATTTTAAATATGATAATGCAAATAAATATAAGTTAATAATAATATCTAAATTATTCTTCGTATTTGATATGTGAATTCTTTTTTATTATCTATCGAGCTTACGAAGGTTTTTTACCTTCATAACCTTCGTCCGGAATTCATTATATCCGAAGGGATATAAAGTCTTGAAGGACGAAGGACTTTAATATTTAACACTTTTTATGTTGCCTTGTTCTTAACTCTTAGCATTTGAGAACAAGTCCCCAACAGAAAGTTTTTTTGTCGCGGGGACGGGAATGGGGAGCTATTCCCCGACGAGAAATTCCCTGTTGCCATCCCTGCTTTAGATCCGCGTCAATAGTGTTGGCGCCTAGTATACACGTACGAATACCTATACATATTTCATACTAGACTACGGAGGTCGGCGTCAATAGTAATTATGTTTTATACTAGACTACGGAGGTCGACACCAAGATCTACGACGCCAAGGTCGACGCCTACCCCCACCCAATGGGCGTCACGTCATCTGTCATAGATGCTTCTGAATAGGGTAGATGTCGTAGATGCTTTTAAAAAGGCTAGATTCCATATGCATCTACCACAAGGACAATGTAAAAAACAAGATTTGTTTTATTGATATGTCTATTCACATCCAATTCTTCTACAAAGTATTATATACTATGATTTGCACAAAATTTCGGTAGAGTTTCCCCTATTTTATATCGATCCAACGTATACACATCCAGAAGCATATAACATACAAGTCCATATAAGTTGATACAATTCCATACAAGAACATAAAAGTCCATACAAGCTGATACAAGTCCATAGAGGCCATACAAGTCCATAAAAAGTCGATACAATCCATACAAGAGATGGTCCATGGAAGAAAAGATAGTACGACAACGTCTCCTAGTTTTACACTTGCCTAAAATGTCGGTGCTTGGAGTGTAATGTTGTAGGGAGCGGTGTCTCCTACGTTGTTCTGGCTAGTATGGTTGTGTCGAAGGAGCCCCATAGAGCTATGAAGTCTCAATCTCGTCTTGATCGTCGCCGAAGCCAATCCACTGTCTTGTGGACGCCGTTGCTGTGTGGGTAGACGAAGCAGCTCAGTGACACCCAACGACGGGACATGTATGTCCTATGGAACCAAGGTCCTGCAACCACAACGAGCAGCAGCTCCGTGTAGGCGTCTAGATAAACGTTGTGCGCCAGAAACATGTTACTTGACAACATATTCAAAAAAATTGAAAAACAAGACTCATTAGAGGCTTACCTCTAAGAAGGTATGCATGATGTTGTCACGCACAGTCAAAAGCTTTGCATTAATGTCATGTACCGAGTGTCTCAATACATTGCCCAGCAACACAAAATATATGAAATGTAGATTACATACCACTCAGTACAAGATGGGTGCCGCCTCCACCTGGGTTCCCAGTCTAGTGGACTGGTCGTATGTCGTGTCTTCGTCATCGATAGAATCAATGTCGGTGTAGTCATCCACTGTCCACTATTAGCGTCAACCGCAATACCATCATCTTCACGGTAACCTAGCTTTTGTTTAGCCTTTGCAAACACCTCACTTAAGGAGGGTCTATAAACGAATAGCACGGGCACATGTTGCATGTCAATGAACTCAACATTTATATAGCGATCTTCTTCCACATTGCCTCCATGATATATGCTCAAAAAATTATCCATCTATTTGAAACACGAATTAAACATTCAATGACCATTATTGATGGCTATTGCCTAACCCCCACCCACTAATACCAAACTACTTACTAACTAATAACCAAGTACTAACTAATAACTAAATACTAACCAACTAATAACTAACAACGCATTACTTAAAATAACTAGCTATTAATTAATAACCAATTACTAACCATAACTAAATACTAAATAATGAGGAAAAGGGTTATATCTAATGTGGTGTGGAGTAAGGCAAGGGCTGGCTATGGAGTCGAATGGTCTCCTGAAAGTCGCCTAGAGGGGGTGAATAGGAGGAATCTGAAAATTATAAACTTAAGTACAACTACAAGCCGGGGTTAGCGTTAGAAATATAATCGAGTCTGAAAGAGAGGGAGAAACAAATCACAAGCAAATGAAGAGTGAGACGCGGTGATTTGTTTTACCGAGGTTCGGTTCTTGCAAACCTACTCCCCGTTGAGGTGGTCACAAAGACCGGGTCTCTTTCAACCCTTTCCCTCTCTCAAATGGTCACTTAGACTGAGTGAGCTTCCTTCCTTGATTTCTCGGGTCACTTAGACCCCGCAAGGACCACCACACAATTGGTGTCTCTTGCTTCGCTTACAAGGTTTTGAGAGTAAGAATGAGAGAAAGAAGAAAGCCAACCAAGCAACAAGAGCAACAAAAGAACACAAGTTGATCTCCTCACAAGTCCTAAGAACTAGAGTTGAATTGGGGACTTTGATACGATCAGAGGCTTTGATATGTGTCTTAGAGTGTTGTGTATTGCTCTTGTATTGAATGAGGTGTAGTGAATGCTTGGATGCCTTGAAGTGTGGTGGTTAGGGGGTATTTATAGCCCCAACCACCAATATGGCCGTTGGTGAAGGCTTCTGCCGTATGGCGCACCGGCAGTCCGGTGCGCCACCGGACACTGTCCGGTGCGCCAGCCACGTCACCAGGCCATTGGATTCCGACCGTTGGAGCTTCTGACAACTGCGCCACCGGACAGGTCCTGTTCACTGTCCGGTGCGCCTTCTGGCGCCTGCTCTGACTTCTGCACGCGCAGGCGCGCACTGTTTGCTTTCACTGTTCACTTGCAGACGACCGTTGGCGCGAAGTAGCCGTTGCTCCGCTGGCACACCGGACAGTCCGATGTTACACTGGACAGTCCGGTGAATTATAGCGGAGCGGCCTCCCTAAATTCCCGAGGCTGGCAAGTTTGATTTGATTCTCCCTGGTGCACCGTACACAGTCCGGTGGCACACCGGACAGTCCGGTGTGCAAGACCAGGGTTGCCTCCAGTTTACTTTGCTCCTTTGTTTTGAACCCTTTCTTTTATCTTTGTATTGGTTTGTTGTGAACCTTTGGCACCTGTAGAACATATAATCTAGAGCAAACTAGTTAGTCCAATAATTTGTGTTGGGCAATTCAACCACCAAAATTTAATTGGAAAAGGTTTGACCCTATTTCCCTTTCAATCTCCCCCTTTTTGGTGATTGATGTCAACTGAGAGCACCTAGAGGGGGGGGTGAATAGGTGATCCTGTAAAAACTTAAACTCAAAGCCACAAACTTGATTAAGTGTTAGCGCAATGAAGCCAAGTGGCTAGAGATGAGTTCTTGCAAAACACAATAACCACAAAGAGATCAACACAGAGAGGCACAGTGGTTTATCCCGTGGTTCGGCCAAGTCCAACACTTGCCTACTCCATGTTGTGGCATCCCAACGGACGAGGGTTGCACTCAACCCCTTTCAAGCGGTCCAAAGACCCACTTGAATACCATGGTGTTTTGCTTTCGTTTCACTATATCCCGCTTGCGAGGAATCTCCACAACCTGGAGCCTCTCGTCCTTACAATTTGATTATCACAAAGAATCACGTAAGTAAGGTTGGGATGAGCAACACACACAAGACACAAAAAACAGAGCAACAATACGCACACAAGTCACAACACGAGCTCTCAACACAACTCGAAGAGTTCTCTACTCAAATGGAGCTCTAGTTGCTATCACAAAGAATCGAATGCACGGAAATGAAGTCTTGGTGCTTAGGAATGCTCAAGGGATGCTTGGTGTTCTCCTCCATGCGCCTAGGGGTCCCTTTTATAGCCCCAAGGCAGCTAGGAGCCGTTGAGAGCAATTCAGGAAGGCAAATCTTGCCTTCTATCGACTGGCGCACCGGATAGTCCAGTGCACCACCGGACACTGTCCGGTGCAGATTTCTTTCCTATTCTGGTGCAGCCGATCGTTGGAGACTTGGAGCCATTGGCGCACCGGACATTATCCGGTGCACACCGGACAGTCCGGTGCCCCCATCCGACCGTTGGCTCGGCCACGCGTCACGCGCGGATTGCGCGGCCGACCGTTGGCGCGCCCGACCGTTGGCTCACCGGACAGTCCGGTGACTCACCGGACAATCCGGTGGATTATAGCCGTACGCTGTTGACTTGGTTCCTGAGAGCGGCGACTTCGCCGCAGTCGACTCACCGGACACTGTCTGGTGCACCACCAGACAGTCCGGTGATTTATAGCCATACACCGCCGTCGAGACCCGAGAGCAGCCGATTGACCAGACGCCAGCCTGGCGCACCGGAGACTGTCCGGTGCACCACTGGACAGTCCGGTGCACCACCGGACAGTCCGGTGCACCCAGACTGAGCAAATGAGAACACAAATTTGTTTTGATTCAAATTTGGCATATTTGGAGCATTCTTTGCCACCACTTGGTTTGTTTTTGCAAATCAAACTCAATTTCCTATCTCTAAGTCAAAATCACTTGTTGAGGCATAGAGAGAGGTGTTCCAAGAGAAATTGATCAAGAATTCAAAAACTCCCCCTTTTTCCCATAATCAAGCATTCTCCCCACAAGAGACAGACTTTTAGCACTAAGAGACAATAAGAGCATTTTGACAAAACAAAACTCTACTCTACTATTTTCAAATCAAAATTCTCAAGTGTTAGCTGATCCATTTCTTGCTTTGGCCTTATTTTCTCCCCCTTTGGCATCAAGCACCAAAACGGGATCAATCTTGGCCCTTAAACCCCATTGCCTCACCAAAATATTCAAATAAGAGTACAAAGGTGTAAGACCCAAAATTAGTAGAGAAAAAAAATAAATAAATAAAGTATCATAATGCTTTGGAAATTAGGGAATAAGAAAATGATGAGAAAAGAATTTTTCTTTTAAAGGAAACCATTTATACATCCCATGAAATAAATAACAAGGAGAATAAACTTAAATTAGTAATATTAAAATAGTATGGTTTATATTCACCTTTGGGTTTCAATTGATACATTTGAAAAATCTGAAAAACTAAAGTAGAAGTATAAATTTGAATTTGGAATAAGGAATAGGAATGTGAATGGAAATTTAAATAAAACCCTTAAGAATAAATAGGAAAAAAAATAAAATTACTGAAAATAATAGAGATTATATTTTCATTAGGGATTGGTTTGATATTTGGGGATTTGAATAAGGGCAAATCAGAAAAAGTTGAGACAGGTTTGAATTTGGGATAGGAATTTGAAAATTTAAAAGACATTGAAAATGGAAAAGAATAAAACCTGCACCTGGGCCAGCCAAACCCTATCCGGCCCACCTCCACATCTATTCCACGCGGCCCATCTCCCTTCACCTGCCGCGCGCCTTGGCTCACTCTCGCCGCCAGCAGGGGCCCACCTGTCAGCCTCATATCCTTGCTCATACGCTGATTGCCTCTCACTGACACTGGACCAACCTCGTCAGGATCCATCTTCTTCCCCCTCCGGCTCCTTTCAACAGAACGCGAATCCGTCGCCGCGCGCTCGGTCTGGATCTCCGCTCGGCCGTTGGGGCTGGTTCCGCGGCGCGTGGGATGCGGACCCCCCCTCCTTCTGTCCGGGTATAAATCCAGGCACTCGACCACTTTGTCAATCCGCGAACTCTAGAAACCTACGGAAGGAGAGAGGAGAGAGATTGAGACGGGATCTCCGTGGTCATCGACTTGCTGCGCCGTTCGGGGCTCGGTTATTGCTCTACGGGGATCGGCGTCGGGCCACAAAGCGCTAGGTGTCGTCGGTGGGCGGCGAGGAACCTCGTGGCCACCGGAATTTCTCGCCGTCGCCATAAACCCGCGCCGCGCCGTCGGCGGGCGTTCTCGTGGCCCAACTGCTGGTAAGAAACTTCCCTTCATGTTCAGCGTCATCTCGGCTTTGCGTAGAACGTATTGGCGCGGGCGGTGGGGCACTTGGGCGCCAGTTCATCGTGCTCCGGCGGGCTAACCAGTGGAGCTCCGGGCACCCTCTCCCTGTCGCGGCCGGGAGGAGGGAGACGATCCTCTGGCCGTCCGATTTACGTCGTGCGGTGGCGATTAGATGTGCAGAAGCGTTTTGGCTATAGCGATCGTGGGCCGTTGGATCCACACCGTGCGGACTTGATTAGATCGGGCGTAAATAAAATCCTGGCCGTTGATCTCCTAGGGAACGGCTGCGATTAGAGGTTGCGTACCCCTTCGCCACTTTGGTCGGGTACCGTTGATCTCTGTGTGGGCGGTCAGGATTAGAATCAGCATACCCCTTCCCGCGATTTAATCTGGGCGGTTGAATCGGATCGGACGGCCGACCTTGCCTGGTACCCCTTCGGCCTGGTAATCTTGCTAAAGAGACCCTGATTTATTTCAAAAACAACCCGCCGTCCTCTGGCGGTGTACACTGAGTCTTAGGTACTTTTGCGAGTTAGACCCTGCTGTTCTCTGTTTTTGTGCGCGAGATCCAGGGAGCAGTGAAAATAAATAATTAATTATAGAAAATGATTTCTAGTATATAAATAATTCTAGAAACTCATTTTATTCATAGAAAATTCATATATGGTCCAAATTAACCCCTTCTAATTCCTAAAATTTTGTATTAATTATGTTTATCCCTTGGTAACACTGTTTTAACGTGAAAGCCATATTAAAATTAATATCCTATTTAATCTGTTATCCAACACTTAAAACTTCATAAATTCATAACTCCTTCATTTTAATTCCGATTTGACCCATTCAAATTGCGTTAGTCTCGTAGCAACGTAGATCATTATTATGCAGTGTATTCTTATGTCTGGTGTAATGTTAATTTTGCCTATACACTGTTTGTTTGTATTGCTACGTTTAGCAGTGAGGACACGTGTCATCTGAAAAGCAAGTTGGTACCTGGAATCTCAAGTCCCAGGCAAGTTGTGCCCTTGATCACTTCTTTTTACCCACTCATGTTCTAATTAATCATAATGATCTGCATAGGTTAATTTTGATGGGACCTAATAGGTTACCCTAGTTTGTCTATATTTATGCCTTGTTTACCACTAAACTTTCTGGGTAGTACTTGCTAGTGCTATACGTGGATTTGGGCATTGAGATACATATTATTCATACTTTTGTTATCAGTTGTTAATTACTGTTCATGATAAGATCATTATGTTAATTGGAACATGGAGCGACCACCCGGGAAAACAGTGCTACCACAAGGGTTTAATGGGACGCCCTTGGCCGATTAATTAGGAAAGCTAGTGGAAGACTACCTTACCCGAAAGGGGCAAGGGCAGTAGGGGAGTGGTCAGTGTAGGGAGGCCCTCGGGAGGATTTTGCTGCGATGGCGGTCTTGCAAGGGATTCCTGCATTGGAGCTTCCTATAAACTGTAGCGGGTTTTCTGAAGCTAGTGGAACTTTGTAAAGGCCTCGTAGTGTTACCCTGCCTCGCCTCCTCGGTAGAGGTGTATGGGATTGGCCGTCTCTTGGCAGATGGGTAACACGACTTGTGGGTAAAGATGCGCAACCTCTGCAGAGTGTAAAACTGGTATACTAGCCGTGCTCACGGTCATGAGCAGCTCGGACCCTCACATGATTAACTTATGGAACTAAATTCAATTTGTCATATGCATTGCATCGCAGGTGATGTTGTTACTTTTGTTCTACTACTTAATTGGGTTGGTATCTACTTATACTTAGTAATTGCTAATAAAATTTTGACCAACTTTAAAAGCAATGCTCAGCTTCAACCATCTCCTTTGGTAAGCCTTACACTTCACGTGAGCTCCCACCTTTGGCGAGTTCATGCACATTATTCCCCACAACTTGTTGAGCGATGAACGTATGTGAGCTCACTCTTGCTGTCTCACACCCCCCACAGGTCAAGAACAGGTACCACCGGATGAGGCGCATGGAGGATGCCGTGATGTGTTCGTGAGAGGTCTAGGCCGTCGTCTCCCAGTCAACTTTGGGTTGCTGGACCGTTGTCTCCTTATTATGTAATTATTTATTTTGTATAGAACTCCTGTTATATATAAATATGTGACATTCGATCCTGTGCCACTATACATCATATGTGTGAGACTTGGTCCCAGCATACCTGGTGTTTATGTTCGCGCCCGGGTCTTGGTGCCCCGAAACCCGGGTGTGACAGAAGTGGTATCAGAGGAATGTTGACTGTAGGACGAAACCTAGATAGAACTGGACAACCAATACTCACTTACCTCTGCTACTCTGATTTTTTTTCTAAACTTCCCTTAATCTTTTCTTATCTATTTCCGCTTTACTCTGATTATTCTTACCTTTTATTTCTAAAGACAAATGTGGATTTCACACTTTGAAATCCTGTGCCTAAGGTAATCTTTAGGAATAGGGTACCTACTCTTAGGAACAAAAACAATTTTTTTTTGAGGTATCTATGCACTTGAATGATTGTTCTTAAGATACTTGGTTGATTTGGATCTTTGATTGAGTGTGATTAGTTATGGAGTAATGTCCACAACTACATCTGCATATATATAGGAAAAAAATGCTTATAAAAGTAATTAGACAAATTAGATTATCCCTCATTAAAAAAAATGTATCTAGCTTAATAGATTCATCTCATCTTAAAAGATTCTATCCTACACTCATAGATCTATCTTATCTCAAAAGATCCTAACTTATCCTAATGTATCTAGATCCATCTTATCTTGAAATGATTTTATCTCATCTTAATAGATCTAACTAACCTCAAAGGATTCTACCTTATCCTTATGGATTCATCTTGCCCTAATTAGCATATTTATCCACCCTAGTTTAAACAACCATGATCTAATGCAAATTAATTAGATCTTATCTAGTCAAACTAGTCATACCAATCTAATCTAGATCCCATCTAATCTAATATGATCTAATCTAATGTGGTCTACTTAAACATATTAGTGATAATGGTAGAAGAGATTAAACCCTACTAGCCATGTATTAACTTAACCTAGAGCCATGATGAATGGTATAACCTTTCTATTCCCATCTAACAACAAACAAACTTTTAACCTACATCTTGTAGTCTATCTCACCCATATATATCTCTCATCTTGACAGATTCTATCTTACCCTTGGATATTCACCTTAAACGATTGGTTACCCCAATCTGGACATAAAACAAAGATTAAGCCCTACTAAAGAATCTTTAGATTATAACCAGCTACTAGCTTATTCATTCCGCTTATTGAATAATTTCCTTTGCAAAACTATTACCATATGCTTCTAACTTTCATGGTCAATACCAGGAAAGGAAAGATTATCACGTAACAGCAAACAGAAATGAATCCTCCAAATCCTCCACCTGTTGAAATCGATCAAGTGGTTGCTGCCCAAAGACTGGTAATACAACAATTAACAGACCTGGTGACCGAGATGCAAAATCAGATAAGACAAGAACGCGAGGAAATACGTCAGGTCCGCCAAGAAATAAGGCAAGCGCGGTTGGAGAGAGAACAACAACAACCTCCACCACCACCACCAGCTCCACCAAGCTACATAAACA
Source organism: Zea luxurians (assembly GCA_029449295.1). Taxonomy (NCBI): domain Eukaryota; kingdom Viridiplantae; phylum Streptophyta; class Magnoliopsida; order Poales; family Poaceae; genus Zea; species Zea luxurians. The sequence goes on from JAOPSE010000109.1 coordinate 1,719,780, forward strand.
TATATATAAATTACTACTATTCGTAAGATCTAGATGTTACTTTAGTTAGTGGATGATATGATATTATTTTAAGAAGGAATAATAAGGTCTAATCGACCCCATGTCTTGCTAATAAAGTATGCGTCATGATGAGATTTTGTTTGTACATATGTGTTGAGATAACATAGTTATACCTTTTTCTTACAAATCTCGTGGACGAGATTTCTGTTAAGGGGGGGTAGGATTTGTAAGACCCAAAATTAGTAGAGAAAAAAAATAAATAAATAAAGTATCATAATGCTTTGGAAATTAGGGAATAAGAAAATGATGAGAAAAGAATTTTTCTTTTAAAGGAAACCATTTATACATCCCATGAAATAAATAACAAGGAGAATAAACTTAAATTAGTAATATTAAAATAGTATGGTTTATATTCACCTTTGGGTTTCAATTGATACATTTGAAAAATCTGAAAAACTAAAGTAGAAGTATAAATTTGAATTTGGAATAAGGAATAGGAATGTGAATGGAAATTTAAATAAAACCCTTAAGAATAAATAGGAAAAAAAATAAAATTACTGAAAATAATAGAGATTATATTTTCATTAGGGATTGGTTTGATATTTGGGGATTTGAATAAGGGCAAATCAGAAAAAGTTGAGACAGGTTTGAATTTGGGATAGGAATTTGAAAATTTAAAAGACATTGAAAATGGAAAAGAATAAAACCTGCACCTGGGCCAGCCAAACCCTATCCGGCCCACCTCCACATCTATTCCACGCGGCCCATCTCCCTTCACCTGCCGCGCGCCTTGGCTCACTCTCGCCGCCAGCAGGGGCCCACCTGTCAGCCTCATATCCTTGCTCATACGCTGATTGCCTCTCACTGACACTGGACCAACCTCGTCAGGATCCATCTTCTTCCCCCTCCGGCTCCTTTCAACAGAACGCGAATCCGTCGCCGCGCGCTCGGTCTGGATCTCCGCTCGGCCGTTGGGGCTGGTTCCGTGGCGCGTGGGATGCGGACCCCCCCTCCTTCTGTCCGGGTATAAATCCAGGCACTCGACCACTTTGTCAATCCGCGAACTCTAGAAACCTACGGAAGGAGAGAGGAGAGAGATTGAGACGGGATCTCCGTGGTCATCGACTTGCTGCGCCGTTCGGGGCTCGGTTATTGCTCTACGGGGATCGGCGTCGGGCCACAAAGCGCTAGGTGTCGTCGGTGGGCGGCGAGGAACCTCGTGGCCACCGGAATTTCTCGCCGTCGCCATAAACCCGCGCCGCGCCGTCGGCGGGCGTTCTCGTGGCCCAACTGCTGGTAAGAAACTTCCCTTCATGTTCAGCGTCATCTCGGCTTTGCGTAGAACGTATTGGCGCGGGCGGTGGGGCACTTGGGCGCCAGTTCATCGTGCTCCGGCGGGCTAACCAGTGGAGCTCCGGGCACCCTCTCCCTGTCGCGGCCGGGAGGAGGGAGACGATCCTCTGGCCGTCCGATTTACGTCGTGCGGTGGCGATTAGATGTGCAGAAGCGTTTTGGCTATAGCGATCGTGGGCCGTTGGATCCACACCGTGCGGACTTGATTAGATCGGGCGTAAATAAAATCCTGGCCGTTGATCTCCTAGGGAACGGCTGCGATTAGAGGTTGCGTACCCCTTCGCCACTTTGGTCGGGTACCGTTGATCTCTGTGTGGGCGGTCAGGATTAGAATCAGCATACCCCTTCCCGCGATTTAATCTGGGCGGTTGAATCGGATCGGACGGCCGACCTTGCCTGGTACCCCTTCGGCCTGGTAATCTTGCTAAAGAGACCCTGATTTATTTCAAAAACAACCCGCCGTCCTCTGGCGGTGTACACTGAGTCTTAGGTACTTTTGCGAGTTAGACCCTGCTGTTCTCTGTTTTTGTGCGCGAGATCCAGGGAGCAGTGAAAATAAATAATTAATTATAGAAAATGATTTCTAGTATATAAATAATTCTAGAAACTCATTTTATTCATAGAAAATTCATATATGGTCCAAATTAACCCCTTCTAATTCCTAAAATTTTGTATTAATTATGTTTATCCCTTGGTAACACTGTTTTAACATGAAAGCCATATTAAAATTAATATCCTATTTAATCTGTTATCCAACACTTAAAACTTCATAAATTCGTAACTCCTTCATTTTAATTCCGATTTGACCCATTCAAATTGCGTTAGTCTCGTAGCAACGTAGATCATTATTATGCAGTGTATTCTTATGTCTGGTGTAATGTTAATTTTGCCTATACACTGTTTGTTTGTATTGCTACGTTTAGCAGTGAGGACACGTGTCATCTGAAAAGCAAGTTGGTACCTGGAATCTCAAGTCCCAGGCAAGTTGTGCCCTTGATCACTTCTTTTTACCCACTCATGTTCTAATTAATCATAATGATCTGCATAGGTTAATTTTGATGGGACCTAATAGGTTACCCTAGTTTGTCTATATTTATGCCTTGTTTACCACTAAACTTTCTGGGTAGTACTTGCTAGTGCTATACGTGGATTTGGGCATTGAGATACATATTATTCATACTTTTGTTATCAGTTGTTAATTACTGTTCATGATAAGATCATTATGTTAATTGGAACATGGAGCGACCACCCGGGAAAACAGTGCTACCACAAGGGTTTAATGGGACGCCCTTGGCCGATTAATTAGGAAAGCTAGTGGAAGACTACCTTACCCGAAAGGGGCAAGGGCAGTAGGGGAGTGGTCAGTGTAGGGAGGCCCTCGGGAGGATTTTGCTGCGATGGCGGTCCTGCAAGGGATTCCTGCATTGGAGCTTCCTATAAACTGTAGCGGGTTTTCTGAAGCTAGTGGAACTTTGTAAAGGCCTCGTAGTGTTACCCTGCCTCGCCTCCTCGGTAGAGGTGTATGGGATTGGCCGTCTCTTGGCAGATGGGTAACACGACTTGTGGGTAAAGATGCGCAACCTCTGCAGAGTGTAAAACTGGTATACTAGCCGTGCTCACGGTCATGAGCAGCTCGGACCCTCACATGATTAACTTATGGAACTAAATTCAATTTGTCATATGCATTGCATCGCAGGTGATGTTGTTACTTTTGTTCTACTACTTAATTGGGTTGGTATCTACTTATACTTAGTAATTGCTAATAAAATTTTGACCAACTTTAAAAGCAATGCTCAGCTTCAACCATCTCCTTTGGTAAGCCTTACACTTCACGTGAGCTCCCACCTTTGGCGAGTTCATGCACATTATTCCCCACAACTTGTTGAGCGATGAACGTATGTGAGCTCACTCTTGCTGTCTCACACCCCCCCACAGGTCAAGAACAGGTACCACCGGATGAGGCGCATGGAGGATGCCGTGATGTGTTCGTGAGAGGTCTAGGCCGTCGTCTCCCAGTCAACTTTGGGTTGCTGGACCGTTGTCTCCTTATTATGTAATTATTTATTTTGTATAGAACTCCTGTTATATATAAATATGTGACATTCGATCCTGTGCCACTATACATCATATGTGTGAGACTTGGTCCCAGCATACCTGGTGTTTATGTTCGCGCCCGGGTCTTGGTGCCCCGAAACCCGGGTGTGACAAAAGGCAATAAGGGTATTGAGATGAACTTGGAGTAAGTTACCCTCTCATCGGAGTGCAGTGGAAGTCTTGCATGGTCCAAGTTCATCATTTCCCTTTCAATCCACCTTTGAGACTAAATCAAGCAAGCTCAAACACATGGTTAGTCTCAAAGGGTCAAGTTGTAGCACATCTCCCCCTAAATATGTGCAACACTCGCAAATGGACTTGTGAGGTCCGGGGAGTGCTTGTACAACTTGAGCACCATAAATAAACAAAATGCATAAGGGAACATGATCAAAGCATAATACACATGTATGCTACACATCAATCCAAGTTCCGCGAATCTAAGACATTTAGCTCACTACGCAGCCTGCAAAAGGTCTTCTCATCTAAAGGCTTGGTAAAGATATCGGCTAGCTGGTTCTCGGTGCTAATATAAAACACTTCGATATCTCCCTTTTGCTGGTGGTCTCTCAAAAAGTGATGCCGGACGTCAATGTGCTTTGTGGGGCTGTGCTCAACAGGATTGTCCGCCATGCGGATAGCACTCTCATTGTCACATAGGAGTGGGACTTTGCTCAGATTGTAGCCAAAGTCCCGGAGAGTTTGCCTCATCCAAAGTAGTTGCGCACAACACTGTCCTGCGACAACGTACTCGGCCTCAGCGGTGGATAGGGCAATGGAGGTTTGTTTCTTGGAACTCCACGACACCAGGGACCTTCCTAGAAATTGGCACGTCCCTAATGTACTCTTCCTATCGACCTTACATCCAGCATAATCGGAGTCTGAATATCCAATTAAGTCAAAGGTAGACCCCTTTGGATACCAGATCCCGAAGCAAGGCGTAGCGATTAAATATCTAAGAATTTGCTTCACAACCACTAAGTGACACTCCCTTGGATCGGATTGAAATCTAGCACACATGCATACACTAAGCATAATATCCGGTCTACTAGCACATAAATAAAGCAAGGAACCTATCATGGACCGGTATGCTTTTTGATCAACGGACTTACCTCCTTTGTTGAGGTCGACGTGTCCGTCAGTTCCCATTGGAGTCTTTGCGGGCTTGGCATCCTTCATCCCAAACCGCTTGAGCAAGTCTTGCGTATACTTCGTTTGGGATATGAAGGTGCCATCCTTGAGTTGCTTCACTTGGAACCTAAGGAAGTAGTTCAACTCACCCATCATCGACATCTCAAACTTTTGAGTCATCACCCTGCTAAACTTTTCACAAGACTGTTGGTTAGTAGAACCAAATATTATGTCATCGACATAAATTTGGCACACAAATAAGTCACCATCACATGTCTTAGTGAAAAGAGTTGGATCGGCTTTTCCAACCTTAAAAGCATTAGCAATTAAAAAGTCTCTAAGGCATTCATACCATGCTCTTGGGGCTTGCTTAAGTTCATAGAGCGCCTTAGAGAGCTTACACACGTGGTCGGGGTACCGTTCATCCTCAAAGCCAGGGGGTTGCTCCACGTACACCTCCTCCTTGATTGGCCCGTTGAGGAAAGCGCTCTTAACATCCATTTGGTACAACCTGAAAGAATGGTGAGCGGCATAGGGTAACAAAATACGAATCGACTCTAGCCTAGCCACAGGAGCAAAAGTCTCCTCAAAGTCCAAACCTGCGACTTGGGCATAACCTTTTGCCACAAGTCGAGCCTTGTTCCTCGTCACCACCCCGTGCTCGCCCTGTTTGTTGCGGAACACCCACTTGGTTCCAACAACATTTTGCTTGGGATGCGGCACCAGTGTCCAAACTTCACTACGCTTGAAGTTGTTGAGCTCTTCCTGCATGGCCAACACCCAGTCCGGATCTAGCAAGGCCTCTTCTACCCTGAAAGGCTCAATAGAAGAGACAAAAGAGTAATGCTCACAAAAATTTACTAATCTAGAGCGAGTGGTTACTCCCTTGCTAATGTCACCCAAAATTTGGTTGACGAGATGGTTCCTTTGAATCATCGCTCGAACTTGAGTTGGAGGGGCCTGTTGTGCTTCTTCCTCTTCAACTTGAACATCCTGTGCTCCCCCTTGATCACACGCCTCCTCTTGAGGTACCTGTTCATCATTTTGAGTTGGGGGTTGCACCATTGTTGAGGAAGAAGGCTGATCTTGTTCCTTGTGTTCCTACGGTCGTACGTCTCCAATTGCCATGGTACGAATCGCGTCCGTTGGAACATCATACTCATCTACATCATCAAGCTCAACTTTCTCTCTTGGAGAGCCATTAGTCTCATCAAATACAACGTCGCTAGAGACTTCAACCAAACCCGATGATTTGTTGAAGACTCTATACGCCTTTGTATTTGAATCATAACCTAACAAAAACCCTTCTACAGCTTTGGGAGCAAATTTTGAATTTCTACCTTTCTTCACCAGAATGTAGCATTTACTCCCAAAAACTCGAAAATACGAAACGTTGGGTTTGTTACCGGTTAGTAGCTCGTATGACGTCTTCTTGAGGAGGCGATGAAGGTAGACCCGGTTTATGGCGTGGCAAGCCGTGTTCACAGCTTTCGACCAAAACCGCTCGGGCGTCTTGAATTCTCCAAGCATCGTCCTCGCCATGTCTATGAGCGTCCGGTTCTTCCTCTCTACCACACCATTTTGCTGTGGTGCGTAGGGAGCGGAGAACTCGTGCTTGATTCCTTCCTCCTCAAGGTACTCCTCCACTTGAAGGTTCTTGAACTCGGACCCGTTGTCGCTCCTTATCTTCTTCACCTTGAGCTCAAACTCATTTTGAGCTCTCCTTAGGAAGCGCTTGAGGGTCCCTTGGGTTTCAGATTTATCCTGCAAAAAGAATACCCAAGTGAAGCGGGAAAAATCATCAACAATTACTAAACCATACTTACTTCCCCCGATGCTGAGGTAGGCGACGGGTCCGAAGAGGTCCATATGCAGTAGCTCCAGGGGTCTTGATGTAGTCATCACGTTCTTGATGTGATGAGCACTTCCCACTTGTTTACCTGCTTGACAAGCTGCACAAGGTCTATCTTTTTCGAAATGCACATTTGTTAGACCTAACACATGTTCTCCCTTTAGAAGTTTGTGAAGGTTCTTCATCCCCATATGTGCTAGACAGCGATGCCACAGCCAGCCCATGCTAGTCTTAGCGATTAAGCATGCATCTAGACTGGCCTTGAAAGTAGCCTAGAGGGGGGGGGTGAATAGGCTACACCTGAAATTTTCAACTAAAAACTTCGAGAAAGGTTAAATTAAAGTTGCACTGGTGCAAACTGGTTCAGTTGATTTTGTTTACAACTGAACAAGTTTGAACCTGCTCAACTTAGATAAACAAATATTGCAAAGTAGTGAAAGATTTTGCTAATGACTTGCCCTACGCAAGATCTACTCGAATAGATAATATGAAGCAACCAACAAATTTAAAGTGCTTAACAAGAACACACAAGAACACGCGATATAACCCGAGGTTCGGCAACCACCACAAAGGTGTTCTACTCCTCGTTGAGGAGCCCACAAAGGGCCGGGTATTTTCAAACCCTAATCCTCCACAAACCGACCACAAAGGTCAAGGTAATCTCTTCTCAAATATGCTCAAAGAGCGGGTGATACAAACTTCTTGGGGTCATCCACAAATTTGGAGACTCCCAAGCAACCTCTAACCATCAAGGAACACGAGGTTCCAAGAGTAACAAATCCGCACAAGGTTAAGTTTGCAACGAGCTCAAGAACAAAGAGAATAGGAGAATTGAGATGAAAATGACAGCGTGTTAGATCGAGTTCACCTCACACCAAGGATCCTTCAAGCGATTGAAGGAGATGTGATTGCGGGTGTGAAAGGTGAAATGAATGCACTTGTTGAGAGTTTGGTCAGCCAAGATTTCGTGGGAGGGGCAGAAGTAAATGAGAGAGAGAGAGTGTGAGGGGGTATATAAAGGAATCCCCAAAAGCTGGCAGCCGTTGGGAGAAAAGGAGTAAAAACCGGTTGAACCGGTTTCTACCAGGGGGATCCTGGTTCACTAACCTACTCAGCCAGAGACTCGACCGGTTTCAAAACCGGTTGAGTAGGGGAAAGATCCGGTTGAACCAGTTTTCCCAAAAGACCTGCAGTGACTTTTTTTGATAGCTCTGACTGTCAGACAGGCCAGAGCAGGGGAGGCAGAGGAGCAGTCCTAAAACCGGTTGAACCGGTTTTAGGACCGGTTGAACCGGTTTTCAGGGCTGAAACCAAATTTTGAGTATTTTGAAGAGAACAAAAGTGGAGTTTCTGTGGGAAGTAAAATTTGTTTTTCTCAAGGGCATTCAAGATCTGGAAAAATGTTCTCGAAGGTGTTTTTCAAAGGATTTTGAACTTAGCTCATTGCATGACTTACTTAACCATTTCGAATCCCTCTTAATTGTACGACGATTCCTATAACTCAAGAATTATAAATTGAGCACTGCCGAAGTTTTTAAGCACTTGGAGCACGCCACTTGATGTAGAATTTTAAATCCGCTGTGCTTTCTATTTTTATGCTCGTAAGATCTGTGCTTCTCCTGTTTGTAGAATTACTGTGTACATGCTAGGAGCAAACTTGTTAGAATCTCTGTTTGTTTTGTCATTTAATCACCAAAACCCTCAATTAGGGTTGATTGCACTTACAATCTCCCCCTTTTTGGTGATTGATGCCAAAACAAACTAGAGTTGAGATAAAAATTTAAAAATTACGAGTACTTGCGAGATAAAAACATTTGTGTATGTGTAGCTCCCCCTAAATATGTGCATGAGTTTTGTGATATTAACATTGACTTGATATGTCAATTTGCAACATATTTAGAGAGTGTGAACAATCAACACCATACACAAAACAATGAGGGATGAAACACAATTATGGAGTGTGATTATAGAAAGAGTAAAATTACACATACAAGCTCATTATTGCATAGCATATGATATGAAAAGTTACTACTGCTATTACAATAATGATATCACATCTCATCACATCATAAAAAAAGTTTATGGCTTCAGAGCCATGCATGCATCACAAGATAGACTAATGATTATTACAAACCGATGTTCGTTACATAAATAGAAGGTACTGCCAAGATAAGAAACCTTCTCCCCCTTTTTGGCAACAAGAACCAAAAGGAGAGAGAGCCACCAATCCAAAGATCACCAATTTGAAGGAGGCTGATGAGGAGCAAAGAAGTGGTGCGCCAGGTGAGAGGCAAAGTGTTCTTCCCCAGACTGATCCGGGGGAGGAGCACTGCCAGAAGGATCCTGGGGCGAAGGGTGAGAGGATGATTGAACCGGATCCCCATGGTAGGGAGGCGGGGCAAACTGCTCGTGATCATCAAAGTAGGTTTCTTCTTCTTCGTCGTCTGCTATCATAAAGGGCACCCCGTAGGCCTGCTGGTGCCACACATTGATCTCCGGGGGAGGAGGATGGAGAGGCACGTCAGGCGAGCGAGGGGCAAAGGGCATACCCATAGTGGAAGCTTGACGATGAAGATTGTCGTCAGTCTCCCGCTGACGCCTTGCTAGCTCATGTACATCAGCAGAAATGTTTCGGCACATAGAGAAAAATGCCACAATCCCATGGGCCAAGCGGGCACCCATCCCTTGGCCACGACCTCGACCACGACCACGACCACGTGGCATGGGAGATCCGCGGCCAGGGGAGGGACGCGAGGCGTCGGCAGCAGCAGCAGGACCAGCAGACGGACCAGCAGAGGTATGAGCACGGGAGCTGGAAGGGGCTTTCCTTAAGCGCCGTGCTGGATTGTTGGGATCAATCCAGAAAGGGGTATATGATTGATGTCTTGTACTTTTATCATATCGAAACTGCATCACAACTTCAATCATCTTCATGATAAAAGGTGCATGAAGACATCCCTTTAGTGGAAAGCAGGCAGCATGAATGATTTCCTGCCAGATCATATCAAAGACGTTGATACTCTCTAAGCTGCTGGGCTTCATGAATGAGAGCAAAACCTTGCTCTCTCCAAGAATATTCATCTGATTACCCCCTATGGAATGATGGTCATCCTGCTGAGGGAGTTGATGTATCTGTAATACTTGTGAATGTTGGTGGACTCCCAATATTTCCCAGACTCAGAGAGATGAAGGTCTCTGGCTTCATCTCTGGTAGGTTGGCGGAAATCATGGATCTTGATCTTATCCCCAGAAATATCATTGTCAGTGAATCCAAGAATGTGAGCAAACCGACAGTAGCTCACCTTGTACCAGCTGGCCTCAATGTAGAAGTTAAGATAAGGATAGTTGTATGGACTTTCCTCATCCGCCAGCTTGACCCACAGAGTTGAGTAAAACTGGGCAATGACTTCATCATTCCAATCATATTGGAATGTCATTATATCCTTCATCTTCTTTCTTTCACAGGCCCTCAATGCCTGTGTCATCTCTGGGTCCCCAATTGTCTCACATCCTTCCCAGTTGATATAGCGTTGATGTAGTATGGGTTGATGTTTCTTGGGGAGGATCACTGAATTGTAAAAATCCACATGATGAAGCGTCCAAAAATGGTTCCCATCAATCCTGGCATCATGAATGCGTAATGCAGGATTCTAGAAACGGATGTCCTGCAGAAGAGCAGAACCTCCACTGGCAGTGAAATCAGTCACTGGCTCATTGCCAGCGCGACGGGCCTCCGCCCGGTGGAGGACCAAACCTCAAATAACAGGGGCGTGGGCAGGGGGAAGATCAACCTCATCATCTTTCCCACCCTCATCATCACTTGTTGCTTCCCATGCATGAGGATTTGTCGTGGGTCGGGACCGACCGGATGGATTCCAGGCCGTCCGACCGCGACCGCCATGTGACCGGAAGCCTCACCACCCTGCATGACATTGCCACTTCCTCACCCACGCTTGGATCTAGAGCATGGGGGAGTATCTCCATGAATCTCTTGGTCGTCAGAGGAGTCGGATTCAACCACAGAAGGATTCCTCCGACGCACCATCCTTAAAAAGAGAAGATAGAACCTATGATGAGCAAGGATCTTAACAAACACGTTTGAGTAGAGACGTGTATGATATTGAGCATGCACTTCAACCGTTCATGCGAGCGGTTCAACTACAACGAACAATATCTAACCGCTAAACTCAAACAATGTTCGTGACAAATGAAGATAATCTAAGTGTTGCAAGCACTTAAACTAAAATGTACCCAACGAATGATACACTAGATAATCAAGAATGGGTGGGATTGAGTAAAAAGAGATGAACTAGGACAATACCTCGATCCGGAGTTTGAATCAAGAAATCCCAACAAGATCGAGGGAGATGATGGAGAACGCCGAGATGAACGGATTTCCAACAAAACTTCCAAAGATTGGATGGCACAAGTGGGTTTTGGAGTGGTGAAAGTGTGGAGGAGAGAGAAAAAAGGTAGGCGGCGTCGGCTGGGATAAGGAACTGAGAAGAAGATAAGACAGGAAGTGGAGAGAAATAGGGGAGGCGCCGGCCGGTCAACAGACAGAAAATCGGTTCAACCGGTTATAAAACCGGTTCAACCGGTTTCTGGTCAGACTGCACAGTAAAAGCGCGCAGAAAAAGGTATTGACTGCGCGGATTTTATGGCAGACTGACAGTGCAGACTGCGAGACTGACGGCGCAGACTGCGGCGCTGACTGATAGCACGGACGCGGAGGTGGTCAAAACCGGTTCAACCGGTTTTTATACCGGTTCAACCGGTTTCCACTAGGGGAAAACCCGTTGAGTGACCTACTCAGCCGATTCACTCAACCTGTTTTCAGATATTGCCTGAAAAGGCTATAATAGCACTTAGCAAATATGACATGCGTGATTTTAATGAAACAAATAGTATTTCTCATGACATATTGCGCAAACAATCAATTTATATCCATCAAACTTGATCAAAATTTTAGTTTTTAAGACACGTTTCGAGAATCCAAGATATTTAGTTCACTCCTAAGAAAGCAAAATCTAGTCTCATCAAGGGGTTTTGTGAAGTTATCGGCTAGTTGATTTTCGGTGCTCACATGGAACAACTTGATATCTCCTTTGGCTTCGTGGTCTCTCAAGAAATGATGTCTAATGTCAATATTTTTGGTTCTAGAGTGTTGCACTAGATTGTTTGTAAGTTTTATGGCACTCTCATTGTCACACAATAGTGGAATCTTGTTAAACTCACAACCAAAATCTCTCAGGGTTTGCTTCATCCATAACAACTGTGCACAACATGCCCCAGCTGCTATGTACTCAGCTTCTGCAGTGGAAAGTGCAACAAAATTTTGTTTCTTGGAACTCCATGACACTAAGGACCGCCCAAGGAATTGGCAAGTCCCAGTAGTGCTTTTTCGATCTACTTTACAACCGGCATAATCTGAGTCAGAGTAGCCAAGCAAATCGAAAAGGGAGCCTTTAGGGTACCATAAGCCTAGATTTTGGGTGTGCACTAAGTATCTTAGGATTCTCTTAACGGCAACAAGATGGCAATCTTTAGGATTAGCTTGAAAGCGAGCACACATGCAAACACTCAACATTATATCAGGTCTAGATGCACACAAATAAAGTAGAGACCCTATCATTGATCTATATAACTTTTGATCTACAGGTTTACCTTCTTCATTTAGGTCGAGGTGTCCATTTGATGACATTGGAGTCTTGGCGTGCTTTGCCTTTTCCATGACAAACTTCTTGAGCATATCTTGCGTATATTTAGTTTGGCATAGAAAAGTACCTTCCTTGAGTTATTTGACTTGAAATCGCACGAAGTATTTAAGCTCGCCCATCATAGACATCTCAAACCTGTTCGTCATTACTTTGCTAAACTCTTCACAAAATTTTTCATTAGTACTACCAAATATAATGTCATCGACATATATTTGGCACACAAATAATTCATTGTCAACTTTGTGAGTAAATAATGTAGAGTCAGCTTTCCCTATTGTAAACCCATTCTTAATTAAAAAATCTTTAAGGCAATCATACCAAGCTCTAGGGGCTTGTTTAAGCCTGTAGAGTGCCTTGTGAAGTAGATAGACATGATTTGGCTTCCTTGGATCTTCAAAGCCCGACGGTTGCTCCACATAGACCCTCTCTTGTAGTGGACCATTTAGAACGCGCTCTTGACGTCCATTTGATATAACTTGAAAGCATGGTTAGTAGCATAGGCAATTAATATTCTAATTGACTCTAACCTTGCTACCGGCGCATATGTTTCACCAAAATCAAGTCCTTCCACTTGAGTGTAGCCTTGGGCAACCAACCGTGCTTTATTTCTTGTAACCACGCCATGCTCATCTTGTTTGTTCCTAAAGACCCATTTTGTCCCAATCACATTTTGCTTGGGTCTTGGAACCAAGGACCAGACTTCATTCCGGGTGAAGTTGTTCAATTCTTCTTGCATGGCAATTATCCAATCCGGATCACCCAACGCTTCTTCAACCTTAAGTGGCTCTAGAGAGGAAACAAACGAGTAAAATTCACAAAAATTTGCTAAACGAGATCGAGTTGTTACCCCTCTCCTGATGCTACCCAAGATGTTGTCCACCGGATGATCTCTTTAAATAGTGTGATGAACTCGAGGATGAGGCACTGATGGTTGTCTTTGAATTTGTTCCTCCTCATCATCTACTTGATCAAGAGCCACTTCACCATCAGTACTTTCATGTTCATCTTCTACCACCGTTGGCATCCTTTGGGGTTGATGATTTTCTTCAAGATTTGGATGACTTGAGGTTGATGGGTTTGCTTGGGTGGAGGATTTGTCACCCACCACCTTTGCACCCACATCAACAACCTCATTGGTCATCCACAAAGTTCCTTCCTCATCATCCTTTTCTTGGGGTCTCACTTCACCTATTGCAAGTTTCTTTATTGCCTCACAAGGTAGTTTTTCATTTCCTGCAGTGCCATTAGAAACATGCCCTTGCGAGCCATTAGATTCATCGAATGTCACGTCTATCGCTATTTCAACAAGACCAGTGGTATTGTTGAAAACGCGATATCCATGCGCATTTGATGCATAACCAAGCAAGAAACCCTCGTCCACTCTAGGAGCAAACTTTGAGCTCTTGACTTTCTTGTTAAGAATAAAACACTTACAACCAAAAACTCTAAAATAATCAACTTTAGGTTTGTTACGAGTGAGAAGCTCATAGGCAGTCTTTTTGTAGATCTTGTGAAGATAGAGACGGTTAATTGCATGACAGGCAGTGTTGACCGCCTCTGCCCAAAAGTTGTCAGGTGTCTTGTACTCATCCAACATGGTTCTAGCTGCTTCAATTAAAGTTCGGTTCTTTCTTTCCACAACACCATTTTGTTGTGGATTTTAAGGAACCGAGAACTCATGTTTGATTCCTTCTTCGCCTAAAAATTCTTCGACACCCGTGTTCTTGAATTCCGTCCCATTATCACTTCTCACTTTCTTGATTTTGAGCTCAAACTCATTTTGAGCTCTCCTCATGAATTTCTTCAATATTTCTTGAGTTTCACCTTTATTACTCAAAAAGAAAACCCAGGTGAAGCGAGAAAAATCATCAACAATGACTAAACCATACTTACTACCACCAATGCTGATGTAAGCCACAGGTCCGAAGAGATCCATGTGAAGAAGCTCCAATGGCCTTTTTGTTGTGACCACATTCTTTGATTAATGTGGGACTCCATGTTGCTTTCCTGCTTGGCATGCGCCACAAACCCTATCTTTCTCAAACACAACATTTGTTAGTCCAATAATGTGACCATCCTTTTGAAGTTTGGCCAAGTTCCTCATGCCAACATGAGCGAGCCGGCGATGCCAAAGCCAACCCTTGTCAGATTTTGCCACTAAACAAGTCTCAGGCGTCACTCTACTTGTTGTGAAATCAACAAGATAGAGTTTGCCCTTCAATCGACCTGTAAAGGCAACAGAGGAATCCTCCCTACTAAGGATCTTCACATCCACATCAGAAAATAAGCAATTATAACCCATTCCACAAAGTTGTGAAACAGACATCAAATTGTAGCTTAAAGAATCTACCAATAAAACATTTGAAAGTGATTGTTGGTCAGAGATAGGAATTTTACCAATACCAATCACCTTACTCTTGCCACTATCTCCAAACACAATTTCTTGTGCTTCTTGAGTTAGTTGCAAGGAATGGAACATGTCTTCCTCCCCGGTCATGTGATTTGTGCATCCACTGTCAAGCACCCAACTTGACCCACCAGAGGAGTAGACCTGCAAAACAAATTTAGGCTATGCTTTTAGGTACCCAAATAGAATTGGGTCCTACAGTGTTAGTTATAGCCTTGGGTACCCACACACTTCTTTTCATGACTTTTCTTTTAGTGTAGGCACCCACATATTTGACAACCAATTTCCCTAAATCCCAAGTCAACATATAATCACAAAGATAAGAGTGAGAAATGGGAGCATTAAATTGTTGTCCACTTGAGGATCCCACTTCCTTCATCTTACTCTTTGTGGAACTCAAGTTTACCTTTACTTGAGGTGACTTGTCATTTGAGGAGTGAATCCTCCCCAAGGCATCATATAGGGTGGTTCCCTCTACGAACTTGGGGGATCTCCACCCCTTATGCACTGTGCTAGGGTTTTCCTTGGATGAGTTGAACCCAAGCCCCCTTCTTCCATTGTTTGGCTTTAGGGACTTGTACTTAGATTCAACTTTCTTTAACCCATCATTGCTAGAGCATCTTTTCAATATTTCCTTGACCTTCACCTGTGGGCTCTTCTTCCTTGCATGGTTAGTTAGACAACAAGAAGCATGATATTTGGCACAATGTTTGCAAAAATTATTATTTGAGGAGCTAGACTTAGATTCAATCGATAAAGATGAAGCATTAATGTTCTTGCAATTTTCAAGTTGCACTTGAAGTTCTTGATTTTGGACATTCAAGCTTAACATGCTTGATTCAAGTGCATCCTTTTCATTTGCAAGATTAGCTATAGAGGTTTTCATATTGATTACTTCTTTTTCTTTATCCTCTATAGTTATCTTGACTAAAGATACTTCCTTAGTCAAGGCATCTAGCATCTCATCTTTATTGAGTAGCAATCCTTGAAGCTCTAGGTTTCTTTCCTTTTCAAGGATAAGCAAGTCTTCTTGAGCATCAAGAGTTGCTTTTCTTTTATCTAGCTTCTCCATTAATTTAATGATAACATCATATCCATTCAAGCCAAATTCCATAATCATTTTATTTTTCATAGCAATTTGTTCATCATCATCATCATTTTGAAAATCATTACTAAATAAAGTTACCTTATCTCCTTTTGCCATGAGGCAAGTTGGAGTGTAGAAGTCGTCTTGTAGGTTGGTGAAGAGTTGCGAGCTTGAAGTAGATTGGATGGCAACGTTTGCCACCACTTCCTCTTCTTTGGAGCTAGAACTCTCTTCATCGGAGTTCCATTCTTCACCAATATGGGCTTGACCATATTTTTTCTTCTTGAAATGTCCCTTGGTCTTGCCTCCCTTTTTGAACTTGTCCTTCTTATATTCCTTCTTGGCTTCTTGTTCCTTTTTGTTAGGACAATCCGCTATGAAATGACCAGTTTGGCCACATTCATAGCATGCCCTCTTCTTTCCTTTCCTTTGAAACTTGTCATTTTTCCTTACAAATTTCTTGAATGTTTTGATGAACATAGTTGTGTCTTCATCACTTGAGCTATCTTCATCACTTGACGTCTCGACCACTTTCTTTGCCTTGTGGTTTTTGTTCTTCTTGGGGGTGTCTTGTTCATTTGTGACCAAGGCATGAGAGTCTCTTGTCTTGATGGGGGCTTCTTCGGACTCGTGTTGTTGAATTTTTGCAAATAATTGATGAGGCGTCATATCCTCATAGTCATCACGATCCCTTATCATCCTTGCTAGACTCTTATCTTTTTCTTTGTATGCTCTCATGAATAGTCTTGTGACCTTGGAGTCACTCCAGTCTTCACTTCCAAGTAGTCTTATCTTGTTTACTAACACCATCAATCGATCAAAGAGTGATTGAAGCGACTCACCCTTGATCCAATCATATCTAGCAAGCTCACTTTCCAAAGCTTCAACTCTATGTCTCTTAGCTTTGGGATCTCCTTCATGTGACATTTTAAGAATGTTCCAAATGTCATGGGCATCTTCTCTTCCTTGAACTTTTCGGTATTCTTCCGAACAAAGACTTCCTTTAATTATACTCACGGCTTGAGCATTGCGATGAACCTCTTGCATCATTTCTGGAGTCATCTCTTCTCCATGGGCGGGCTTATACATACCTACATTAACAATCTCCCAAAGACTAGGATGTACACCAATTAAATGTGACTTCATCTTATCGGCCCACTCGTCATAGTTCAACTCACTAAGAGTTGGTAACTTCCCAAGTGGGGCGGAAGAGAAGTTGGGAATAAAATTTCTAGAGTAATCGAATTGAACTTTACTAAATTCGTTACCTTTGCTTTTGGTAGATGATCCTTCGGTGTTGAGACTTACTTTGCTCAACACCTTCGACACTAAAAGATCCACTTGGTCGTCATTGTAATCAAATTTTCTCTTACCTTTGTCTTCTTCAGCCTTTCTTCTTGATTCTTCTTCTTCGGCCTTTTTCTTAGCATCTTCCTCTTTCATCTTGAGGAACATCCTCTCGGCAATCTTCATGGCGAGGTCGAGGACCTTGGGGTCCACTTCCTCACCGGAGGATGTGATGGGAATATCCTCGAGGATGGGATCCACATGGTCCCATTGAGTAGACATAATCGTTTCCTCATGCGGTTAAGCGCAAAACGAGGTACGAGGTTTTGATACCAATTGAAAGTAGCCTAGAGGGGGCGTGAATAGGCTACACCTGAAATTTTTCAACTAAAAACTTTGAGAAAGGTTAAATTAAAGTTGCACTGGTGCAAACTGGTTCAGTTGATTTTGTTTACAACTGAACAAGTTTGAACCTGCTCAACTTAGATAAACAAATATTGCGAAGTAGTGAAAGATTTTGCTAATGACTTGCCCTACGCAAGATCTACTCGAATAGATAATATGAACCAACCAACAAATTTAAAGTGCTTAACAAGAACACACAAGAACACGCGATATAACCCAAGGTTCGGCAACCACCACAAAGGTGTCCTACTCCTCGTTGAGGAGCCCACAAAGGGCCGTGTCTTTTCCAACCCTAATCCTCCACAAACCGACCACAAAGGTCAAGGTAATCTCTTCTCAAATATGCTCAAAGAGCGGGTGATACAAACTTCTTGGGGTCGTCCACAAATTTGGAGACTCCCAAGCAACCTCTAACTGTCAAGGAACACGAGGTTCCAAGAGTAACAAATTCGCTCAAGGTTAAGTTTGCAACGAGCTCAAGAACAAATAGAATAGGAGAATCGAGATGAAAATGACAGCGTGTTAGATCGAGTTCACCTCACACCAAGGATCCTTCAAGCGATTGAAGGAGATGTGATTGCGGGTGTGAAAGGTGAAATGAATGCACTTGTTGAGAGTTTGGTCAGCCAAGATTTTGTGGGAGGGGCAGAAGTAAATGAGAGAGAGAGAGTGTGAGGGGGTATATAAAGGATCCCCCAAAAGCTGGCAGCCGTTGGGAGAAAAGGACTAAAAACCGGTTGAACCGGTTTTCAAACCGGTTGAACCGGTTTCTACCAGGGGGATCCCGGTTCACTAACTTACTCAGCCGGAGACTCGACCGGTTTCAAAACCGGTTGAGTAGGGGAAAAATCCGGTTGAACCGGTTTTCCCAAAAGACCTGCAGTGACTTTTTTTGATAGCTCTGACTGTCAGACAGGTCAGAGCAGGGGAGGTAGAGGAGCAGTCCTAAAACCGGTTGAACCAGTTTCAGGACCGGTTGAACCGGTTTTCAGGGCTGAAACCAAATTTTGAGTATTTTGAAGAGAACAAAAGTGGAGTTTTTGTGGGAAGTAAAATTTGTTTTTCTCAAGGGCATTCAAGATCTGGAAAAATGTTCTCGAAGGTGTTTTTCAAAGGATTTTGAACTTAGCTCATTGCATGACTTACTTAACCATTTTGGATCCCTCTTAATTGTACGACGATTTCTATAACTCAAGAATTATAAATTGAGCACTGCCGAAGTTTTTAAGCACTTGGAGCACGCCACTTGATGTAGAATTTTAAATCCGCTGTGCTTTCTATTTTTATGCTCGTAAGATCTGTGCTTCTCCTGTTTGTAGAATTACTGTGTACATGCTAGGAGCAAACTTGTTAGAATCTCTGTTTGTTTTGTCATTTAATCACCAAAACCCTCAATTAGGGTTGATTGCACATATAGGCCTCCTCCTTTGCAAAATCAACTAAATAGAGTTTGCCGTCTAGTACACCCTTAAACGCTAATGAACCATCACTCCTTCTAAAGACAGACACATCTACATTTGTGAATAAGCAATTATATCCCATATTACATAATTGACTAACCGACAAAAGATTATAACCTAGCGACTCTACTAAAAATACATTGGAGATAGAGTGCTCATTTGAGATGGCAATCTTGCCTAGGCCTTTAACCTTGCCTTGATTCCCGTCACCGAATATGATTGAATCTTGGGAATCTTTATTCTTGACGTAGGAGGTGAACATCTTCTTCTCCCCCGTCATGTGGTTTGTGCATCCGCTGTCGATAATCCAGCTTGATCCCCCGGATGCATAAACCTACAAGGCAAATTAGGCTTGGGTCTTAGGTACCCAACTCTTGTTGGGTCCTACAAGGTTAGTGACAATAGTCTTAGGAACATAAATGCAAGTTTTATCTCCCTTACATTTGGCTCCCACCTTTTTAGCAATCACCTTTTTATTTTTACATGAAAGAATAAACTTAGCATTGCAAGCATGAAAGACAGTGGTAGATCCATTATATACTTTTCTAGGAGCATGAGACATAATATTCTTCCTAGATCTACCATAAGAGTTTGAACTAGAAGAAATCATGGCATGAGAGTCGAACGCATTACAACTCCTATCATAATGAACATTTGAATCTTTCATAGCCATATTTCTACCATGCATATAAGAACTAGAAGCAGTCATAGAAAGAGAATCATAAGAATAATTCCTACAAACATTTCTAGAGAATTTCCTATCGCTATAAATGAAGGCATGATTCTTTTGATTGCTACTAGTCATAGGAGCCTTCCCTTTTTCCTTAGCGGAAATGAGAGCCTTATGACTTGTTAAGTTCTTGGCTTCCTTCTTAAAGCCAAGCCCATCCTTAATTGAGGGGTGTCTACCAATAGTGTAGGCATCCCTTGCAAATTTTAATTTATCAAATTCATTTTTGCTAGTCTTAAGTTGAGCGTTAAGACTAGCCACTTCATCACTTAGTTTAGAAATGGAAACTAGGTGTTCACTACAAGCATCAACATTAAAATCTTTACACCTATTGCAAATCACAACATGTTCTACACAAGAGGTTGATTTATTAGCTATTTCTAACTTAGCACTCAAGTCATCATTGATACTTTTTAAGCTAGAGATAGATTCATGGCATGTAGACAATTCACATGAAAGCACTTCATTTCTTTTAACCTTTAGAGCAAGAGAATTTTGCGCACTAACAAATTTATCATGTTCTTCATATAAAAGGTCCTCTTGCTTTTCTAACAATCTATTCTTTTCATTCAAAGCATCAATTAATTCATTGATTTTATCAATTTTGGTTCTATCTAAACCTTTGAATAAACATGCATAGTCTATTTCATCATCACTAGATTCATCATCACTTGAAGAAGCGTAAGTACTAGTATTGTGGGTGCTTACCTTCTTTTCCCTTTCCATGAGGCAGGTGTGATGCTCGTTGGGGAAGAGGGATGATTTGTTGAAGGCCGAGGCGGCGAGTCCTTCGTCGTCGGAGTCGGACGATGAACAATCCGAGTCCCATTCCTTGCCAAGGTGTGCCTCGCCCTTAGCCTTCTTGTAAGTCTTCTTATTTTACCTCTTCTTTTATTGATCCTAGTCACTATCATTATCGGGACAATTAGCAATAAAGTGACCAACCTTACCGCACTTGAAGCAGGAGCGCTTTCCCTTTGTCTTGTTTTTTTTGGGATGCTCCTTGCGATCCTTTAGCGCCGTCTTGAAGCGCTTGATGATGAGGGCCATTTCTTCCTCATTGAGCCCTGCCGCCTCAACTTGCGCCACCTTGCTAGGTAGCGCCTCCTTCCTACTTGTTGCCTTGAGAGCAATGGCTTGAGGCTCATGAATTGGACCATTCAACGCTTCATCGACGTATCTTGCCTCCTTGATCATCA
Organism: Zea luxurians; assembly: GCA_029449295.1. Lineage (NCBI taxonomy): Eukaryota > Viridiplantae > Streptophyta > Magnoliopsida > Poales > Poaceae > Zea > Zea luxurians. Next base: position 1,740,502 of record JAOPSE010000109.1, read on the forward strand.
TCCGCCCGCTTACGAACTTTCCAAGTATTTCTTCGAGCGATATCTTGGTGTACCTAGGATTTTCACGAATATTGTTTACAAGATGTGGATCAAGGACAGTGAAATACCTTAGCATTAGGCAAACGACGTCGTGGTCTGTCCATCGCATGCTTCCATAGCTCCTTATTTTGTTGACGAGGGTCTTGAGCCTGTTGTATGTTTGGGTTGGCTCCTCCCCCCTGATCATTGCGAATCTCCCAAGTTCGCCCTCCACCAACTCCATCTTGGTGAGCATGGTGACGTCATTTCCCTCATGCGAGATCCTGAGGGTGTCCCAAATCTGCTTGGCGTTATCCAAGCCGCTCACCTTATGGTATTCATCCCTGCACAATGACGCTAAAAGAACAGTAGTAGCTTGTGCATTTTTATGAATTTGTTCATTGATGAATATGGGACTATCCGTACTATCAAATTGCATTGCATTTTCTACTATCTCCCATATACTTGGATGGAGAGAGAACAAGTGGCTACGCATTTTGTGACTCCAAAATCCGTAGTCCTCTCCATCAATGTGAGGAGGTTTACCGAGGGGAATGGAAAGCAAATGAGCATTGGAACTTTGTGGAATACGAGAATAATCAAAGGAAAAGTTCGAATTAACCGTCTTCTTTTTCTCGTAGTTGTTGTCGTCATTGTCCTTTTGGGAAGAAGAAGACTCATCGCTGTCGTCGTAGTAGACAATCTTCTTGATGCGTCTTTTATTCTTCCTGTCCTTCTTTTTATGACTTGAGCCCGAGTCAGTGGGCTTGTCATCTTTCGGCTCATTAATGAAGGACTCCTCCTTGTCGTTGTTGATCACCATCCCCTTGCCCTTAGGATCCATCTCTTTGGGCGATTAGTCCCTTTCGCGAAGAGAACGGTTCTGATACCAATTGAGAGCACCTAGAGGGGGGGTGAATAGGAGATCCTGTAAAAACTTAAACTCAAAGCCACAAACTTGATTAAGTGTTAGCGCAATGAAGCCAAGTGGCTAGAGATGAGTTCTTGCAAAACACAATAACCACAAAGAGACCAACACAGAGAGGCACAGTGGTTTATCCCGTGGTTTGGCCAAGTCCAACACTTGCCTACTCCACATTGTGGCGTCCCAACGGACGAGGGTTGCACTCAACCCCTTTCCAGCGGTCCAAAGACCCACTTGAATACCATGATGTTTTGCTTTCGTTTCACTATATCCCGCTTGCGAGGAATCTCCACAACATGGAGCCTCTCGCCCTTACAATTTGATTATCACAAAGAATCACAGAAGTAAGGTTGGGATGAGAAACACACACAAGCCACAAAAAACGGAGCAACAATACACACACAAGTCACAACACGAGCTCTCAACACAACTTGAAGAGTTCTCTACTCAAATGGAGCTCTAGTTGCTATCACAAAGAATCGAATGCGCGGAAATGAAGTCTTGGTGCTTAGGAATGCTCAGGGGATGCTTGGTGTTCTCCTCCATGCGCCTAGGGGTCCCTTTTATAGCCCCAAGGCAGCTAGGAGCCATTGAGAGCAATCCAGGAAGGCAAATCTTGCCTTCTGTCGACTGGCGCACCGGACAGTATGGTGCACCACCGGACACTGTCCGGTGCGGATTTCTTTCCTATTTTGGTGCAGCCGACCGTTGGATACTTGGAGCTGTTGGCGCACCGGACACTGTCTGGTGCACACCGGACAGTCTGGTGCCCCCATCCGACCGTTGGCTCGGCCACGCGTCACGCGTGGATTGCGCGGCCGACCGTTGGCTCACCGGACAGTCCGGTGGATTATAGATGTACGCTGTTGACTTGGTTCCCGAGAGCGGCGACTTCGCCGCAGCCGACTCACCGGACACTGTCCGGTGCACCACCAGACAGTCCGGTGATTTATAGCCGTACACCGTCGTTGAGACCCGAGAGCAGCCGATTGACCAGATGCCAGCCTGGCGCACCGGACAGTCCGGTGCACCCAGACTGAGCAGAGTCTTGGCTGCTCGAGCCAAGTCTTTTCCAATTGAATTTTCTCTGATTCTAGCACTTAGACAAATATGTTAGTACACAAAAACCAATGTACTAAGTCTAGAATCATACCTTTGTGTTGACTTTGCACTTCTTCCACCATTTGGCATAGTTTAACACTTAAACCATTTGTGTTGGCACTTGATTACCAAAATACTTAGAAATGGCCCAAGGGCACATTTCCCTTTCACCAACACAAACCAAAGCAAATATAAAAGTGCAGAATTGAACTAGTTTGCATAAGGAAGTGCAAAGGTTGCTTGGAATTGAAACCAATAATTATTTCTACTAGATATGCGTGGATGGTTTTCTTCTTAGTTAAAATTTTGGACCACGCTTTGCACCACGAGTTTTGTTTTTGCAAATCCTTTGTAAAATTCTTTTCAAAACATTTTGCAAATAGTCAAAGGTATATGAATAAAGTTGAAAGAAGCATTTTCAAGATTTGAAATTTTCTCCCCCTGTTTCAAATGCTTTTCCTTTGACTTAAAAACAAAACTCCCCCTAAATAAAATTCTCCTCTTAGTGTTCAAGTGGGTTTTTGCAATTTTTGAAGATACTACTTTCTCCCCCTTTTGAACACAATAAGATATCAATTTGAAAAACTTCATTTTTAAAATTTGGTGGTGGTGCGGTCCTTTTGCTTTGGGCTCATACTTTCTCCCCCTTTGGCATGAATCGCCAAAAATGGATACTTGTGAGTGAAATATAAGCCCTTTTACTTTCTCCCCAATGGCAAACAAATAGACATGAGTGAAGATTATACCAAAGTGGAGTGTGATGCGGAGTACCGGCAAATACCAATGGAGTTGAGTGGAAGCGCCTTCTTTGCCGATTACTCCATTTCCCTTTCAATTCTATGACTAAGCATGAGATTATTCTTGAAAAACACATTAGTCATAGACATAAAAGAGATATGATCAAAGGTATAAATGAGCTATGTGTGCAAAGAATCAATCAAAATTCCTAGATTCAAGAATATTTAGTTCATTCCTAAGTTTGGTAAAGGTTTGCTAATCTAAAGGCTTGGTAAAGATATCGGCCAATTGATCTTTGGTGTTAATGTAGGCTATCTCGATATCCCCCTTTTGTTGGTGATCTCACAAAAAGTGATACCGAATGGCTATGTGCTTAGTGCGGCTGTGTTCAATGGGATTATCCGCCATGCGGATTGCACTCTCATTATCACATAGGAGAGGGACTTTGCTAAATTTGTAGCCATAGTCCCTAAGGGTTTGCCTCATCCAAAGCAATTGCGTGCAACAATGGCCTGCGGCAATGTACTCGGCTTCGGCGGTAGAAAGAGCTACTGAGTTTTGTTTCTTGGAAGCCCAAGACACTAGGGATCTGCCTAGAAACTGACAAGTCCCTGATGTGCTCTTCCTATCAATCTTACAACCTGCCCAATCAGCATCGGAATATCCTAATAAATCAAAAGAGGATCCATTGGGGTACCAAAGACCAAACTTAGGTGTTTGAACTAAATATCTCAAGATTCGTTTCACGGCCCTAAGGTGAACTTCCTTAGGATCGGCTTGGAACCTTGCACACATGCATACAGAAAGCATAATATCCGGTCGAGATGCACATAAATAGAGTAAAGATTCTATCATCGACCGGTATACCTTTTGATCTATGGATTTACCTCCCGTGTCGAGGTCGAGATGCCCATTTGTTCCCATGGGTGTCTTGATGGGCTTGGCATCCTTCATTCCAAACTTGGTGAGTATATCTTGAATGTACTTCGTTTGGCTAATGAAGGTGCCCTCTTGGAGTTGCTTCACTTGAAATCCTAGAAAATACTTCAACTCCCCCATCATAGACATCTCGAATTTTTGTATCATGATCCTACTAAACTCTTCACAAATAGATTTGTTAGTAGACCCAAATATGATATCATCAACATAAATTTGCCATACAAACAAATCATTTTCAATGGTTTTAGTGAATAGAGTAGGATTGGCTTTATCGACTTTGAATCGATTAGTGATAAGAAAATCTCTTAGGCATTCATACCATGCTCTTGGGGCCTGCTTGAGCCCATAAAGCGCCTTAGAGAGTTTATAAACATGGTTAGGATAATCACTATTTTCAGAGCTGGGAGGTTGCTCAACGTAGACCTCTTCCTTGATGGGTCCGTTGAGGAAGACACTCTTCACGTCCATTTGATAAAGCTTAAATCCATGGTAAGTAGCATAGGCAAGTAATACACAAATTGACTCAAGCCTAGCTACGGGTGCATAGGTTTCACCAAAATCCAAACCTTCGACTTGTGAATACCCTTTGGCCACAAGTCGTGCCTTGTTCCTAGTCACCACACCATGCTCATCTTGTTTGTTGTGGAAGACCCACTTGGTTCCTAGAACATTTTGGTTAGGATGTGGAACTAAATGCCATACCTCATTCCTCGTGAAGTTGTTGAGCTCTTCTTGCATCGCCAACACCCAATTCGAATCTTGAAGTGCTTCCTCTACCTTGTGTGGCTCAATAGAGGAAACAAAAGAGTAATGTTCACAAAAATGAGCAACACGAGATCAAGTGGTTACCCCCTTATGAATGTCTCCTAGGATGGTGTTCACGAGGTGATCTCGTTGGATTGCTTGGTGGACTCTTGGGTGTGGCGGCCTTGCATCTTGTTCATCTTCCTTGTCTTGATCATTTGCATCTCCCCCTTGATCATTGCCGTCCTCTTGAGGTGGCTCATCTTCTTGATCTTCTCCTTCATCATCTTGAGCCCCATCCTCATCTTGAGTTGGTGGAGATGCTTGCATGGAGGAAGATGGTTGTTGATCTTGTGCTTGTGGAGGCTCTTTGGATTCCTTAGGACACACATCCCTAATGGACATGTTCCTTAGCACGATGCATGGTGCCTCTTCATCATCTAGTTCATCAAGATCAACTTGCTCTACTTGAGAGCCGTTAGTCTCATCAAACACAATGTCACAAGAGACTTCAACTAGTCCAGTGGACTTGTTAAAGACTCTATATGCCCTTGTGTTTGAGTCATAACCAAGTAAAAAGCCTTCTACAGCCTTAGGAGCAAATTTAGATTTTCTACCTCTTTTGACAAGAATAAAGCATTTGCTACTAAAGACTCTAAAATATGAAACATTGGGCTTTTTACCGGTGAGGAGTTCAAAGGATGTCTTCTTGAGGATTCGGTGTAGATATAACCGGTTGAGGGCGTAGCAAGAGGTGTTGACCGCCTCGGCCCAAAACCGATCCGAAGTCTTGTACTCATCAAGTATGGTCCTTGCCATGTCCAATAGAGTTCTATTCTTCCTCTCCACTACACCATTTTGTTGTGGCGTGTAGGGAGAAGAGAACTCATGCTTGATGCCCTCCTCCTCAAGAAAGCCTTTAATTTGTGAGTTCTTGAACTCCGTTCCATTGTCGCTTCGTATTTTCTTGATCCTCAAGCCAAAATCATTTTGAGCCCATCTCAAGAATCCCTTCAAAGTCTCTTGGGTTTGAGATTTTTCCTATAAAAAGAATACCCAAGTGAAGCGAGAATAATCATCCACAATAACTAGACAGTACTTACTCCCGCCGATGCTTATGTAAGCTATCGAGCCGAATAAATCCATGTGGAGTAGTTCCAGTGGCCTGTCAATCGTCATGATGTTCTTGTGTGGATGATGAACACCAACTTGCTTCCCTGCCTGGCATGCGCTACAAATCCTGTCTTTCTCAAAATGAACATTGGTTAGTCTCAAAATCTGCTCTCCCTTTAGAAGCTTGTGAAGATTCTTCATTCCAACGTGGGCTAGTCGGCGATGTCAGAGCCAACCCATGTTAGTCTTAGCAATTAAGCAAGTATCGAGTTCAGCTCTATTGAAATCAACTAATTATAGCTGACCCTCTAATACTCCCTTAAAAGCTACTGAATCATCACTTCTTCTAAAGACAGTAACACCTGTATCCATAAAAAGACAGTTGTAACCCATTTTGCATAATTGAGAAACAGAAAGCAAGTTGTAATCTAAAGAATCTACAAGAAAAACATTGGAAATAGAATGGTCAGGTGATATAGCAATTTTACCCAATCCTTTGACCAAACCTTGATTTCCATCCCCGAATGTGATAGCTCGTTGGGGATCTTGGTTTTTCTCATAGGAGGAGAACATCCTTTTCTCCCCTGTCATTTGATTTGTGCACCCGCTATCGATGATCCAACTTGAGCCCCCAGATGTATAAACCTACAAAACAAATTTAGGCCTTGTTCTTAGGTACCCAAATGGTCTTGGGTCCTTTTACATTAGAAACAAGTACCTTGGGTACCCAAACACAAGTCTTGGAGCCCTTGTGTTTGCCCCCAACATATTTGGCAACTACCTTGCCTGATTTGTTAGTTAGCACATAAGAAGCATCAAAAGTTTTGAATGAAACATTATGATCATTTGATGCAGTAGGAGATTTCTTTTTAGGCATTTTAACATGTGTAGAACGCCTAGAGCTAGAAGCCTCATTCTTATAAATAAAAGCATGGTGAGAATGAGTCTTCTTGGCATGAATTATCTTGATTTTATCCTTAGGATAACCAGCAGGATATAAAATATAACCCTCGTTATCTTGAGCCATGGGAGCCTTGCCCTTAACAAAATTAGACAATCTTTTAGGAGGGGCATTAAGCTTGACATTGTCTCCCTGTTGGAAGCCAATGCCATCCTTAATGTCAGGGCGTCTCCCACTATAAACATACTACGAGCAAATTTAAATTTCTCATTTTCTAGTTCATGCTCGGCAATCTTAGCATCTAATTTTGCTATATGATCATTTTGTTGTTTAATCATAGCAAGGTGATCATGAATAGCATCAATGTTAATATCTCTACATCTAGTGCAAATAGAAACATGCTCAATGGTAGATGTAGAGGGTTTGCAATCATTTAATTCAACAATCTTAGCATGTAAAATGGCATTCTCATCTCTAAGATTGGAAGTAGAAACATTGCAAACATCTAAGTCTCTAGCCTTAGCAATTAATTTTTCATTCTCATTCCTAAGGCTAGCAAGAGAGGCATTCAATTGACCAATCTTAACAATTAAACTAGCATTATCATTTCTAAGATTGACATTTGAATCATCACAAATATTTGACTTCTCAACCTTAGCAATCAAATTAGCATTCTCAATTCTAAGGTTGGAGACAGTGTCATGGCAACTACTTAGCTCACTTGTTAATTTTTCATTTTTCTCTACCTCCTGAGCATAAGCATTTTTAGTCTTAACATGCTTTTTGTTTTCCTTAATAAGGAAGTCCTCTTGGCTATCCAAGAGTTCATCGTTCTCATGAATAGCACTAATCAATTCATTTAATTTCTCTTTTTGTTGCATGTTAAGATTGGCAAAAAGAGTAAGCAAGTTGTCCTCATCATCACTAGAATTTTCCTCATCACTAGAAGTGGCATACTTAGTGGAGGATCTTGATTTTACCTTCTTCTTCTTGATGTCCTTCTCCATAAGACACTTGTGGCCGACGTTGGGGAAGAGAAGTCCCTTGTTGACGGCGATGTTGGCGGCGTCTTCGTCGTCGGAGGAGTCGGTGGAGCTCTCGTTGGAGTCCCACTCCCAGCAAACATGCGCATTGCCGCCCTTCTTCTTGTAATATCTCTTCTTCTCCTTCTTCTTCCCCCTCTTGTCGTTATCACTGTCACTATCATTAGACAAAGGGCATTTAGCGATAAAATGACTGGGCTTACCACATTTGTAGCACACTTTCTTGGAGCGGGGCTTGTAGTCTTTCCCCCTGCTTTGCTTGAGGATTTGGCGGAAGCTCTTGATGATGAGCGCCATCTCCTCATTATCGAGCTTGGAGGCGTTGATGGGGACCCTACTCGGTGTAGAGTCCTCTTTCTTCTCCTCCGTTGCCTTGAATGCAACGGGTTGTGCCTCGGGTACGGAGGAGGAGGCGCCTTGCTCGTTGATCTTCTTGGAGCCTTTGATCATCAACTCAAAGCTCACAAATTTTCCTATTACTTCCTCGGGAGACATTAGTTTATATCTTGGATCACCATGAATTAATTGAACTTGAGTGGGGTTAAGAAATACGAGAGATCTAAGAACAACCTTGACCATTTCATGGTCATCCCACTTGGTGCTCCCGAGGTTGCGCACTTGGTTCACCAAGGTTTTGAGGCTGTTGTACATTGCTTGTGGGTCTTCTCCTTGGTTGAGCATGAAACGACCGAGCTCCCCCTTGACCGTTTCCCTCTTGGTGATCTTGGTCACCTCATCTCCCTCGTGCGTGGTCTTGAGCACGTCCCAAATTTCTTTGGCGCTCTTCAACCCTTGCACCTTATTATACTCCTCTCGACTTAGAGAGGCGAGGAGTATAGTGGTGGCTTGGGAGTTGAAGTGCCAGATTTGGGCAACTTCGTCCGAATCATAGTCTTCATCCCCTATGGATGGTACCTGTACTCCCAACTCAACAACATCCCAAATACTAGTGTGGAGTGAGGTTAGGTGATGCCTAATTTTATCACTCCACATGTTATAATCTTCACCGTAAAAAACCGGTGGTTTGCCTAATGGGACAGAAAGTAAAGGAGTACGCTTAGAAATGCGAGGATAGCGTAGGGGGATCTTACTAAACTTCTTGCGCTCATGGCGCTTAGAAGTTCGGACGGCGCGTCGGAGCCGGAGGTGGATGGCGACAAAGAGTCGGTCTCGTAGTAGACCACCTTCTTCATCTTCTTTTTCTTCTCGCCACTCCGATGCGACTTGTGAGGAGGTGATTCCTCCTTCTTCTTGTTGCGGGACTCTCCCGATGGAGCCTTCCCATGGCTTCTGGCGGGCTTCTCGTCGGTCACCATCTCCTTCTTGGCGTGTTCTCCCGACATCACTTCGAGCGGTTAGGCTCTAATGAAGCACCGGGCTTTGATACCAATTGAAAGTCGCCTAGAGGGGGGGTGAATAGGAGAAATCTGAAAATTATAAACTTAAGCACAACTACAAGCCGGGGTTAGCGTTAGAAATATAATCGAGTTCGAAAGAGAGGGAGAAAACAAATCACAAGCAAATGAAGAGTGAGACGCGGTGATTTGTTTTACCGAGGTTCGGTTCTTGCAAACCTACTCCCCGTTGAGGTGATCACAAAGACCGGGTCCCTTTCAACCCTTTCCCTCTCTCAAACGGTCATTTAGACCGAGTGAGCTTCCTTCCTTGATTTCCCGGATCACTTAGACCCCGCAAGGACCACCACACAATTGGTGTCTCTTGCTTCGCTTACAAGGTTTTGAGAGTAAGAATGAGAGAAAGAAGAAAGCCAACCAAGCAACAAGAGCAACAAAAGAACACAAGTTGATCTCCTCACAAGTCCTAAGAACTAGAGTTGAATTGGGGACTTTGATTCGATCGGAGGCTTTAATTTTTGTCTTGGAGTGTTGTGTATTGCTCTTGTATTGAATGAGGTGTAGTGAATGCTTGGATGCCTTGAAGTGTGGTGGTTGGGGGGTATTTATAGCCCCAACCACCAATATGGCCGTTGGTGAAGGCTTCTGTCGTATGGCGCACCGGACAGTCCGGTGCGCCACCGGACACTGTTCGGTGCGCCAGCCACGTCACCAGGCCGTTGGGTTCCAACCATTGGAGCTTCTGACAACTGGGCCACCGGACAGACCGGTGGTGCACCGGACAGGTCCTGTTCACTGTCCGGTGCGCCTTCTAGCGCCTGCTCTGACTTCTGCGTGCGCAGGCGTGCACTGTTTGCTTTCATTGTTCACTTGCAGATGACCGTTGGCGCGAAGTAGCCGTTGCTCCGCTGGCACACCGGACAGTCCGGTGTTACACCGGACAGTTCGGTGAATTATAGCGGAGTGGCCTCCCTAAATTCCTGAGGCTGGCAAGTTTGATTTGATTCTCCCTGGTGCACCGGACACTGTCTGGTGGTGCACCGGACAGTCCGGTGTGCCAGACCAGGGCTGCCTCCGGTTTACTTTGCTCCTTTGTTTTGAACCCTTTCTTTTATCTTTGTATTGGCTTGTTGTGAACCTTTGGCACCTGCAGAACATATATTCTAGAGCAAACTAGTTAGTCCAATAATTTGTGTTGGGCAATTCAACCACCAAAATTCAATTGGAAAAGGTTTGACCCTATTTCCCTTTCATCTCCTCTCTGCAAAAAATAGCACTAAGTATAAAATTTGGACAACACCTCCCCTGCATGAGGAGGTTAATAAAACCTACACATTTATGTCACATTCATCATCTAACACATTTATCATCTGACGATGTTCATCAACTCAATCACATTCAATCATATTCATGTTTATCGCATTCAGATTCACGCTTATCACATTCAATCAACAACTAATTATATAAAAACAAAACTATATTAGCTACATACCAAGGTTTCAAACTAAATAACTAACTAAAATACTAACTAAATAATCAAAATAGTCACTAGCATAAAATACTAACTAAATAACTAAAATCCTAACTAAAATACTAACTAACAAGTGGGTGGTGTGGGGGATGGATATCCCCGGGTCCACTCGGGGCAAAAACTTCGCCCGGGGCCACATGACAGTCGCCCCTCTATGACATCCCGTCATGGGCTGGGCAAAGGGAAACGGTGGAAGCGGCCTATCCTAGGAGCGCAATGGGCTCACGCCCGAGCTAGTCGTGGTTTGAGCGTGGTCGTGTTGAGGCCGTTCGTTTTTCTCGCGCCCTACATCCTCAAACGCTAAAGATAGCTCGGAGCGGAGGCACCGGGTTTTCCTCGGGACAATGAAGGTTGTTTGCTATTAATTAGAAGATAAGTAGGAAAAGTATGATCAACATGTATGTGGGAAGCACCCTACGGTCGTGTATATAAGACCAAGAGGGATCCCCTCCATTTTCATCTGGTTAGCAACTCATGGCTCGGTAGACACCACCTGTAACACCACTCACATACAAAATCATCCTAGGAAGTAGGGTATTACGCTCCTCAAAGCGGCCCGAACCTGCTGAAGTCGGCTTCTCTCTCTCTCTCTCTCTCTCGTGCCTAAGCGCGAACCATCGAGTTACAATCCACGACACCGTCCTACCCAAAAGCACCACGAGGGTACCCTAGGTGTGCGGTCGGACACAAAACACCAACAGCTGGCGTGCCAGGTAGGGGGTGTGTCATCGATCAACGCTAACTCCATGGCCACCATCTTCAAGAGCAAGATCACCTTTAGCCCGGGAGCTATTTTTTGCTTCAGGACCATCTCATGCATAGCGGATGTATAGGGAACTCTACACTGCATAGCGACTCCACCCAAGAAGAAATCCTCCTCGAGAATTCCATAGGGAGCTAGAGTGAAACCGTGAGTCGTGCCCCCACTAACAGCACGACAGGGCATGGTCCCACGCAAGTCTGGTCTTAGGAGTCCCTAGAGGGTAGAAGGCCAGTCAACCACGGCCTCCCCAACCTGGCGAACTCCGTTTTCCACCTTGCCTACTAAGGAGTGGACACGGATCACCCGACGAAGGGAAATGGATATTTCATACCAAGGAAGGAAAGCACAACGGGCAATCATCACGACACCTCCGCCCTCAAAGGAGGATGAGAAGAAACACACCGCTACACCCGCTCCTTTCTTCCTTGACATCCTCTTCATTTAGAGGAGACTAGAGTCATTGGCCATCTCTGATGATGAACCCACCGTGCTTGTAACACCCCTGGTGTTACTATCACTAAAACTTGAGCATAACGTCATAAGCATGGGCATTTCATATGTTTGACACACCTAGAGTGCATTCACTAGGCTAGGATTTCAAACAAGTTGTATTGGTATGACCTTTTGCAAATAAGACCCTAGAGTGGGGAACCTAACCCTAAATTGGGTTTAATAGAACAAACAAGGCTTAAACAAAAGAAAACTTCAAAACTTGTTAGAAATAATCATAAAGTGTCACCATGGATGAACTCAAATAGGATCCAAACCCTAAGAGTGCAAGAAACCCTAATTGGAACCCTAGAAAGCCCTAAACCTAAACCCTAGGGGGCTAATGCAAAATTAGTGCACTTTTGGACTAAAGTGCAAAAAACAGGACGTTTAGGTGTCTTAAGTCATATGGTTCACAATATGTGAATTTGCAAGTAAAACCTTGAGATTTGGACGTATTTGCAAAAGAGCCATACTTAAACTCTTTTAACTAAGTCTGAATTTCAGTGTAATGGTGTAACTTTGGGGCTCTGTAACTTTCAAATTATGAAGTTTTTGCCCTAAGTCACCACATCAATTTTGTAGACCTATCAAAGGAGAACAACTTTGTGTAAGAGAGTAGACATTGTTGTTATGAAAAATCTGAAGAAAAATGTACTCAAAAATGGGCTGTCAGGCTGCCTCAGTCTGAAATCAGACTAACAGTGTAACCGAGCCATCCTTGGATTAGGATTCAACCTTGATCTAGTGAGAATTTGGCTTGGGTTGCTATGACAAGATGGTAGCTGGATCATTGGGCCATAACTTTTCTAAAGAGTGATGATCATGTTACTACTTGAAACTGGGAGCAAATCTCCCTGCAAATCGCTCTGTCAGCTGTTTGAACCAAGCTCACCATGGTACAGTATACCCCAAACTGAATCAGATCACGAGATTCATTTCCCCTCATCGCTGGTGATCCTTCGCTGTGATTGTTGATTGATCGTCGCGATTCGTGCACCACGGTCGGGGGATAACTTTGGTGAGGTAAAAATCTTGGCATAGGATCGACTCGAGCTCGGTTACGGCTAAGCTCACCGTACCCCCTTGCTCATCGGTCGATCGGATAAGAGCTTGCCACCGTTGATTGATCACTGCCGTGCGCCGCGTGTCCAGGCTCTTTATCACATCACAATTAGTTATGTTAGGGGATCCAGTGATCGCCAGAGGAAGCGCCACGGTGAAAGCCACCCATCCCGAAGACCAGTGTCCCTGTTTCCCTCCGGCCGCTAGCACAACCTCGTGAAATTGGACACCACCGACGATGGGAACTATAAATTGACACCCCCGCCCGCTCCGCTAGGCAATTGTGCAGCTAGTGAAGCAATCCGCACCTTGAATCCTCCCCTAGAATTCACCAATTTCGGATTTCCTCAAGCTGCTGAAGAACACCGCGTGTCTTGACTTCGCCGCGGTCCGCTCAATTCATTTCCGATTTTGCCATTTATGTTCTTGTTTCAGCACCCATGTTTGCCCTGGATACTCACCAACCTGCCCAATTGAACTAGAAACCCACTGATCGTTTGGAACGCGATTGTCTGTCCGCGACACCCACGGTCACCGTGGCCAGAGCAAACCTGGTAGTCATTGCTGAAATTAAGTGGGGGAAACATTCATTAGACCTTGAATTCGGTCTCGGTCGAAGGATGGCGCCTGTCACTGCGTGAGTCAGCCGGTATACGGGCTCGTCGGAGCTCTGCGCACCGCCGCTCGACGACGGGGACTTCGAGTAGTGAAGGGAAGGAAGTGTAGGGGTTTATTGGTAAATGTCAGCGACTATTTCAAATAGTGATTTGGACTCTTTCGGATTATTCAAAAAGATCGGGGCCTTCGTGCAATGTCTGCTACGTAGGCGCGCGCGCGGGCACGTTTCTGCTGGCTGTGGGCCGTCTTGGGCTGCTTTCAGCCCGGCACTATTCACAATTTTTCCTTTTCTTTTTCTACCAGAGCTAAAACAATTCTAGAAAATTGTAGAAAAAGGTAAAAATGCCAAACCAATTTTGCTAGATTCCTGATTTTCCATAGAATTTAATAAAAATAGTTTCAGGATTTTTAGTTCAAATAAGAAATTATTGAGTATTTAAAACAGTCTCAAACCCTATTTCTGGATTTTTAGAAAATCATTAATAATTCCAAAAATCCCCAAACATTTTAGATGACCCTTATATAATATTTAGAAGCCTTGGATAGAATTTGGTATGATTTGGGCCATGTTTGATACTTAGAACCCAAAACCCTACCTTTGTCCTTTGAATTCCTATATTGACTCTAGAAACCCTGATTCTCTAGAGTACCTTGAAGGAAAATTGTATTCAAGAATTTAGATAATAAACTTTTATTATCTTTGCACTCTCATGAGCATTACATAAGCATTCATTACTATGTATGATTATATTTAGAAAACGAGGAGGAAGTTGAAGTAGAAGAAGAGAAGACTTCGCCACCACCACCTGCGGAACATCAGGCAGGCAGCTATTTCTATTTTTACATCTGCGAGACCGAGCCTGATTCACCTGTAAACCAAGGCAAGCCCCGGTGCATTTGCCACCTCCTTGTTACTTTTTAAATCTTTCTCACTTACTTGATGCATTAGGTGATAGGAGTTGTGTGCTAAACTATTGCTGCATCTCCTTCCTTGGATTACTTCCTAATCCCTTTTTTACAAAAGTTTTCTTGTGCTTAGTTTTGCTTTAGATAAACAAAATGTTTTGTTTTCTCAAAGATGATGTTGCAAAGTGGGTGGGCTGTTTTCAAAAATAAAACTTGATGGTGGATCCATCATGGCCATGATGGGTTCAACATCGGAAAAGATGTACCTCTGCCAGGTACCAAACTTTGGGGTTTGAAATGATTAAGCTGAGACCGGGCGGGTGACTTGCACGAGAAGAGAGTTTCGGTGTAGTGTCTCCGTCTGAGTCGATTAAGGACCGTCTCGATGTAGGCTTGATGACCGAGGACCCTTTAACTGGTCACATGCCTCACCATGGGTAAGCTTTGCCTCGGGCAGACTAATACCAGAATAAGATACCACGCAATGGGAGTGGAGAGTTGGCGAGAGTAGCATGTACCCTCCATGGCAAGAGGCTGGACGGTGGTGTATCTGTGCTCTCGGTTGGCGTGAACCTGATCTGGTCTTAAGAACCCCAGTGGCGAGTTGACATATGCAAGGGTTAAGTGCTACATATGTCGTGTGATTGGAGATCCTCAGCTGAGTATAATCGATTCGGATCGCCATACCATCTCGGTTATGAAGACTTTGTCACTGACTTACACGTAGAACTTCAGTAAAGATAAAGGGTTGTTAAGAAATTAGCTAGTGCAGGTCAAGTGTTTGATCTAGAGTAGAAAGAACTATAGATACATGTAATCTTACTTAACCTGACAAGTAAAATTGGATTTTAAGGATCCACTTTTAGTAAGCATTTCTGCAAACAGAATCCTTGATTATTGTTAAGCCTTACCTTGACTCCCTTAAGGCCAGCATACCCTTGAGAGTCTTTTCTTTAGTCGGGTAAGACTTGCTGAGTAATTCCATACTCAGGGCTTTGTCCCATGTTGTTTTTAGGTGAGGAAGCAACCAACTTTTGTTGCTTCTGTTCTAAGGTGGTACCAAAGGAAGAACACCAGGAGTGAAGCCATGGGAGGAAATGATCCTCCATAAAACTTTTGTTAGATACTTATCGAGAGGGGTTTTGCCTCCCATGGGTTGTAATAATACTACTCTGCACTCATATAGTATATTTCTGGTCTATAATAATTTTACTCTGTCTTACTTTTAAATAAAGGTAAGTTTATGTAACTGCTTCCGCATTTTCGTATCTCCGATGCTTGTAATGTCTGCATGACGGGTGAAACGCTCTTGGGAAAGGTAAGAAAAGCAGATACCGAACTTGTCAAGTGATTCAGGTGCACCTGTAGGGTTGTGTGAGGTCCATTGGACAAGGACAACTTTAGGTGGGCCTAATGACTTGGAAGGTTCTGTCATAGCTGGTATCGGAGCGAAGCTCATCTCTGCAGATACTATGAGGCATCTTCAAAAAGAATTTTCTAAGACTTAACTAGAAAATTTCTTCTCTTCTTACCTAAGTATCTCTGAAGAGTTTATTTTAATAAGGGACCAGATAGAAAGAGTGCAATGTATAGAAGGTTGAATCAACTAAGGTTGATTCTGTAATTACACATGCATCATGCTAAAAATTATGCTAATAAGATTTCCCCTTAGAAAAATGCCGCCACGTACAAGAAAGACTGCACGCAAGTCAACTAGGCCGATTGGCGTACCCCGTCATTAGCTTGCCCCAAGACACGACGACAGCAGTAGCGGTAGTAATGATCCGATCGGGGATCTGGAAGCCCAAATTAATCAGCTTCGATCAGAACTCCGACGCAGGAACGACATATGGGTCGCGGATGGCGAAAGAATCAATGAATTGAGAAGAGACATCCGCCAACTGGAAGACCAGCTAGCGGATCGGGATCTAGCACTCGACTGGGCTGTGAACTCTCGTTCACTGGCTTGGGCAAAGGAAGCTAGAGCTCGAGCCCGAGTGGAAGAGCTTAGCTCAACCATGGATAGCTTGCAGGTTTATTGCAACACACTACATGAAGAAGTTCATGTATTGTACTCGCAACTGCACCGAACGTCCCTGCGGATCCTGTCAGGATGGAAGCCGGACCTTCTAGAGTAGCGGGAGAAGCACTTGGTGGTGAGCTGGACCTTTTCAGGCCCCCTCCCTCTATGAAGCTAGTCGATGAATGTTCTCCTACGCCTGACAGCGAGGCTACCCAGAGTGACAAAAAGCAGGAATAGTATAGTATAGAAGTAGTATTATTATATAATAGGTGGTGTAATCCTATTGTAAGTACGAGTCTGTAACATTACCTTTTTAAGTAATGTGAAATAGAAGGTTTGTATGGCATATTATATTGCTCCAAATGTTCTTTGCCTCAGATGCCTTCCAGGACTCGCGCTCAGGATGGGGCCAGTACCTCCCGTGGGAGGGAAGCGACCCCGAATCCACCTCTAGTACCCCCAACACTTGCCGAGGCCATCGCTGCCTTGGTAAATGCTACAGCAGACAATACCTGCTTCCTGCGGGAGATGGCAAGTCAACAACTACAACAACAAGGCAGGCGGGCATATCCGCAAGGCCCCCGTGAAACATCTTATCTGGATTTTTCCGAGACGCGCCCTCCATTGTTCATCAAAGCAGAAGATCCTTTAGAGGCGGATGAATGGATCCGCGTCATTGAACAAAAATTCGGGCTTCTTCGGTGTTTAGAAACTCAAAAGCCCCTGTTTGCAGCACAACAACTGCGAGGCCCTACCAGTACATGGTGGGGAAACTTTGTGGCCGTTCAGCCGGCCGGTCATCAGATCACTTGGGATGAGTTTAAGTTGGCATTCAGAGAGCATTATATACCTGAAGGAGTCCTCCATATGAAGCAGGAGGAGTTCATGAAGCTTAAGCAAGACGGGGATACTGTTACCCAGTATCTCAATAAATTCAATCACTTATCCCAATACGCAATCGAACAAGTCAACACAGACATAAAGAAGAAGAATTGTTTCATGAGAGGCTTGAATGATCGAATGCAAAGAAAGATGGCCACCTGCATCAACCTTACTTATGGAAGGGCTATCAACACAGCACTGGCAGTCGAAGCTAAATATGCAGGTTCCAGAAAATCTAAGGGTTATGGAGGCAACTGGCCCAATCAGGGCCCCGAGAAAAGGCAAAGGTTGGTCATCCGACCTTTCAATTCGAATCGCTCTTCCCCACGTCCACCCTCCTACCCATTTAAGCAACCGGTTTTATTTGCCCCACCACTGCCCCCGCTCTAACAAATCAGCTGGGTGACCTTGGCACTCGTTTCCCGGCCCTCCCCAGCTCTTCAACTGGCTGTTTCAACTGTGAAAAGTTCGAACACTTCATTAAGGACTATCCATATCAGAAGCAGAATTGCTCAAGTAATCAGCAAAGTTCTGGGAATTCTTCTCAAGAGAAGGGAAATGCGGCAACCAATACCGCGGGCAAGAATACAAGGAAAACGGGACAAATATATTATACTCAAGAGGCCACAACACGGGACGGTGAACCAGTTATGATGGGTACGTTCCTAGTGGCCAATCACCCTGCAATTATTCTTTTTTATTCTGGTGCTTCGCGTACTTTCATAAGCAAGAGATTTGTGGAGCAACATTGCATTCCATGCCATGAATCAAGGGAAGGGTTTAAAATTCATTCACCTGGGGACAAATATTCACTAAAGAAGTGGCTTTCCAAGTGCCCGTAACATTGGCTGGACGGGACTTTCCTACTAATATGATTGTTCTGAAAGGCCAAGATATAGATGTAATTTTGGGCATGAATTGGTTAGCCCAACATAAAGTTGTTCTCCATACTGAATTGAGAACTATCAAATTGAATTATGGACAAGAAGAGGTTCTCTTGACTATCCCCATAGCCATTCCGGCTAAACCATTTGGCAGTGTATATGAAGCCATCATACCGGAGATCAAAGATATTCCGGTAGTATGTGAGTTCCCAAATGTTTTTCTAGAAGATTTGCCTGGATTGCCACCCGAAAGAGATGTAGAGTTTGTAATTGAGTTGAAGCCCGGTACGACTCCCATTTCCAGAAGATCGTACCGAATGCCTCCAAATGAGCTAGCAGAACTCAAGACCCAATTGCAAGATCTACTTGAAAAAGGATTCATCTGGCCAAGCTCATCACCATGGGGTTGTCCAGCCATCTTCGTCAAGAAGAAGGACCAAACACTTCGAATGTGTGTGGATTATAGACCCCTTAATGAGGTTACTATCAAAAATAAGTACCCTCTTCCACGGATTGATATTCTATTTGAGCAACTGACTGGAGCAAGGGTATTTTCCAAGATCAACCTCAGATCGGGCTATCATCAGATCCGTATCAGGCTCAAGGATATACCAAAGACCGCGTTCACTACGTGGTACAGATTATTTGAATATTTGGTTATGTCTTTCGGACTGACGAATGCTCCTGCCCACTTCACTTATTTGATGAACTCAGTATTTATGCCCGAGTTGGACAAATTTGTGGTGGTATTCATTGACGATATTTTAATATATTCTAAGAATGAAGAAGAGCATGCTCAGCACTTGCAGATTGTATTAACGCGCTTAACAGAACATAAGTTATATGCCAAGTTCAGTAAATGCGCGTTCTGGCTGGAAGAAATCCAATTTCTGGGACATGTATTATCTGCTAAGGGGATTGCGGTGGATCCTAGCAAAGTCAAGGATATTTTGGAGTGGAAACCCCAACCACTGTACATCAAGTCCGAAGTTTCCTTGGACTAGTTGGCTATTACCGCCGATTTATACCAGATTTTTCCAAGCTGGTGAAACCAATCACAAGTTTATTGAAGAACGATACTAAGTTTAAGTGGTCTTCAGAGTGTAATGAAGCCTTTGAACAATTGAAGGTATTATTAACCACTGCTCTGGTATTGGCTCAACCGGATATTGAAAAACCCTTTGATGTGTATTGTGATGCATCAGGCAGTGGTCTCGGCTGTGTTTTAATGCAAGAAGGCCGAGTGATAGCTTATGCTTCAAGGCAGTTGCGTCGGCATGAGGAACATTATCCAACTCATGATCTGGAGCTAGTTGCAGTGGTTCATGCCCTAAAAATCTAGCGTCATTATCTGTTGGGTAATGTCTATCACATTTATACAGATCATAAAAGCTTGAAGTATATCTTCACCCAGTCAGAGTTGAACATGAGACAAAGGCGATGGCTTGAGCTTATTAAGGACTATGAATTGGAAATTCATTATCACCTAGGCAAGGCCAATGTGGTAGCAGATGCACTCAGCCGTAAGGCTTCCTATGATTGTCTTACGATGGAGACTTCTGACACTACGTTATGTCAAGAAATGGAGAATTTGAACCTAGGAATGATTCAGCATGGAACTTCAAATCAACTAAAGCTTGAGTCAGTCCTTTTACAAAGGATAATTGATGCTCAAAAAGATAATGAGGGTATGAAGCACATCCATGAGAAGATAGAGGCCGGAAAAGCCAAGTGCTTTAGGAAAGATGATCAAGGCATTGTATGGTTCTACAACCATATAGTTGTGCCAAAGAATGAAGAGATCCGCCAACAAATATTAGATGAAGCACATCTTAGTTGCTATTCTATTCATCCTGGAAGCACTAAGATGTATCATGATCTAAAACAACATTATTGGTGGACAAAGATGAAGATTGAAATTGCACGCTATGTGGCAAGATGTGACACTTGCATGCGTGTCAAAGCCATACATATGAAGACTGCTGATCCACTACAATCTCTACCAATACCAACATGGAAATGGGAAGATATTAGTATGGACTTCATTGTGGGATTGCCCAGAACACCAAAAGGATATGATTCCATCTGGGTTATTATTGATCGCCTTACGAAAATTGCTCATTTTCTGCCAGTCAAAACATATTACCCAGTCCTAACATATGCGGAACTATACATTGCTCGTATTCTCAGTTTGCACGGTATTCCGAAAATTATAGTGTCGGATCGTGGACCTCAATTTGTGTCCAAATTCTGGGAAGAACTTCACAAGTCCTTGGGTACTAAATTGCTCCATAGTTCGGCCTATCATCCTCAAACCAGTGGTAAAACTGAGAGGGTAAACCAAATACTTGAAGATATGTTGCGAGCATGTGTTCTGGAATTCACACAAAAATGGGATGATTGTTTACCATTAGCGGAGTTCTCATATAATAATAGCTATCAAGACAGCATTAAGATGGCGCCCTTTGAAGCTTTATATGGACGACAATGTCGTACTCCATTAAATTGGTCTGAACCAGGTGAAAGGTATTTTTTCAGGCCTGATATGGTAAAAGAGACAGAAGAAAAAGTTCAAAGAATAATTCATAATTTGAAGAAAGCTCAAGCTCGACTGAAAAGTTATGCAGACAAGCGACGACAACCCTTGTACTTTCTAGTGGGAGATTATGTCTACCTAAAAGTTTCACCAATAAAGGGTGTATCGCGTTTCAGAGTCAAAGGGAAGCTTGCACCCCGGTATATTGGCCCATTTCCTATCCTTGAAAGATATAGACCGGTGGCATACCGACTTCAGTTACCCGAAACCTTGTCTGCAGTACATAATGTGTTCCACGTGTCTCAATTAAAGAAGTGTCTTCGGGTTCCCGATCGAACTATTGAAGTAACAGATGTTTCCTTAGAGCCAGACTTGACGTATTTCGAGCATCCTATTCAAGTCTTGGATCAAAAGGACAGGATTACCCAGAGAAAAACTCTCAAGTTTTACAAGATACAGTGGAACCAGCATTCAGAAGATGAGGCTACGTGGGAAACTCGAGACTTTTTAGAAAAGGATTTCCCAAGCTTTCTAGCCTCATGCAAATTATAATATGTATGTAATTGTTGTAATAAAGGAGTGAGCCCCAGACCACGCCTGCCTTGTACCAAGAATAAGGAAATAAAAGAGTGAAGCATTTCCTTTTCCATTACTTACCCTAGGACCTTTTAATCTCGGGACGAGATTCTTTTATGGGGGGAAGGATGTAACACCTCTGGTGTTACTGTCACTAAAACTTGAACATAACATCATAAGCATGGGCATTTCATATGTTTGACACACCTAGAGTGCATTCACTAGGCAAGGATTTCAAACAAGTTGTATTGGTATGACCTTTTGAAAATAAGACCCTAGAGTGGGGAACCTAACCCTAAATTGGGTTTAATAGAACAAACAAGGCTTAAATAAAAGAAAACTTCAAAACTTGTTAGAAATAATCATAAAGTGTCACCATGGATGAACTCAAATAGGATCCAAACCCTAAGAGTGCAAGAAACCCTAATTGGAACCCTAGAAAGCCCTAAACCTAAACCCTAGGGGGCTAAGTGCAAAATTAGTGCACTTTTGGACTAAAGTGCAAAAACCAGGAAGTTTAGGTGTCTTAAGTCATATGGTTCACAAATATGTGAATTTGCAAGTAAAACCTTATGATTTGGAGTTATTTGCAAAAGAGCCATACTTAAACTCTTTTAAGTGTCTGAATTTCAGTGTAATGGTGTAACTTTGGGGCTCTGTAACTTTCAAATTATGAAGTTTTTGCCCTAAGTCACTACATCAATTTTGTAGACCTATCAAAGGAGAACAACTTTGTGTAAGAGAGTAGACATTGTTGTTATGAAAAATCTAAAAAAAATGTACTAAAAATGGACTATCAGGCTGCCTCAGTCTGAAATCAGACTGACAGTGTAATCGAGCCATCCTTGGATTAGGATTCAACCTTGATCTAGTGAGAATTTGGCTTGGGTTGCTATCACAAGATGGTAGCTGGATCATTGGGCCATAAATTGCTAAAGAGTGATGATCATGTTACTACTTGAAACTGGGAGCAAATCTCCCTGGAAATCGCTCTGTCAGCTGTCTGAACCAAGCTCACCATGGTAAAGTATACCCCAAACTGAATCAGATCACGGGATTCATTTCCCCTCGTCGCCGGTGATCCTTCACCGTGATTGTTGATTGATCGTCACGATTCGTGCACCACGGTCGGGGGATAACTTCGGTGAGGTAAAAATCTTGGCATAACGATCGACTCGAGCTCGGTTACGTCTAAGCTCACCGTACCCCCTTGCTCATCGGTCGATCAGATAAGAGCTCTTCACCGTTGGTTGATCACTAACGTGCGCCGCGTGTCCAGGCTCTTTACCACGTCGCAATTAGTTATGTTAGGGGATCTGGTGATCGCCGGAGGAAGCGCCACGGTGAAAGCCACCCATCCTAAGTACCAGCTTCCTTGTTTCCCTCCGGCCGCCAGCACAACCTCGTGAAATTGGACACCACCGACGATGGGAACTATAAATTGACACCCCTGCCCGCTCTGCTAGGTTACTGCGTAGCCAGTGAAGCAATTCGCACCTTGAAACCTCCCCTAGAATTCACCAATTTCGGATTTCCCCAAGCTGCTCAAGAACACCGCATATCGTGACTTCGCCGCGGTCCGCTCAATTCAGGTCCGATTTTGCCATTTATGTTCTTGTTTCAGCACCCATGTTTTCCCTGGATACTCACCAATCCGCCCAGTTGAACTAGAAACCCACTGATCGTCGGGAACACGATTGTCAATCTGCGACACCCACGGTCACCGTGGCCAGAGCAAACCTGGTAGTCATTGCTGAAATTAAGTGGGGGGAAACATTCATTAGACCTTGAATTCGGTCTCAGTCGAAGGATGGCGCCAGTCACTGCGTGAGTCGGTCAGTATACGGTCTCGTCGGAGCTCTGCGCACCGCCGATCGACGACGGGGACTTCGAGTTGTAAAGGGAAGGAAGTGCAGGGGTTTATTGGTAAATGTCAGCGACTGTTTCAAATAGTGCTTTGGACTCTTTCAGATTATTCAAAAAGACCGGGGCCTTCGTGCAATGTTTGCTGCGCAGGCGCGCGCGCGTGCACATTTCTGCTGGCTGTGGGCCGTCTTGGGCTGCTTTCAGCCCGGCACTATTCACAGTTTTTCCTTTTCTTTTTCTACCAGAGCTAAAACAATTCTAGAAAATTGTAGAAAAATGGTAAAAATGCCAAACCAATTTTGCTAGATTCCTGATTTTCCATAGAATTTAATAAAAATAGTTTCAGGATTTTTTGTTCAAATAAGAAATGATTGAGTATTTAAAACAGTCTAAAACCCTGTTTCTGGATTTTTAGAAAATCATTAATAATTCCAAAAATCCCCAAACATTTTAGATGACCCTTATATAATATTTAGAAGCCTTGGATAGAATTTGGTATGATTTGGGCCATGTTTGATACTTAGAACCCAAAACCCTACCCCTGTCCTTTGAATTCCTATATTAACTCTAGAAACCCTGATTCTCTAGAGTACCGTGAAGGAAAATTGTATTCAAGACTTTAGATAATAAACTTTTATTATCTTTGCACTCTCATGAGCATTACATAAGCATTCATTACTATGTATGATTATATTTAGAAAATGAGGAGGAAGTTGAAGTAGAAGAAGAGAAGACTTCGCCACCACCACCTGCGGAACATCAGGCAGGCAACTATTTCTATTTTGACATCTACGGGACCGAGCCTGATTCACTTGTAAACCAAGGCAAGCCCCAGTGTATTTGCCACCTCCCTGTTACTTTTTAAATCTTTCTCACTTACTTGATGCATTAGGTGATAGGAGTTGTGTGCTAAACTATTGCTGCATCTCCTTCCTTGGATTACTTCCTAATCCCTGTTTTACAAAAGTTTTCTTGTGCATAGTTTTGCTTTAGATAAACAAAATGTTTTGTTTTCTCAAAGATGATGTTGCAAAGTGGGTGGGCTATTTTCAAAAATAAAACTTGATGGTGGATCCATCATGGCCATGATGGGTTCAACATCGGAAAAGATGTACCTTTGACAGGATCCAAACTTTGGGGTTTGAAATGATTAAGCTGAGACCAGGCGGGTGACTTGCACGAGAAGAGAGTCTCAGTGTAGTGTCTCCGTCTGAGTCGATTAAGGACCGTCTCGATGTAGGCTTGATGACCGAGGACCCTTTAACTGGTCACATGCCTCATCATGGGTAAGCTTTGCCTCGGGCAGACTAATACCAGAATAAGATACCACGCAATGGGAGTGGAGAGATGGCGAGAGTAGCATGTACCCTCCGTGGCAAGAGGCTGGACGGTGGTGTATTTGTGCTCTTGGTTGGCGTGAACCTGATCTGGTCTTAAGAACCCCGGTGGTGAGTTGACATATGCAAGGGTTAAGTGCTACATATGTCGTGTGATTGGAGATCCTCAGCTGAGTATAATCGATTCGGATTGCCGTACCTTCGCGGTTATGAAGACTTGGTCACTGACTTACACGTAGAACTCCAGTAAAGATAAAGGGTTGTTAAGAAATTGGCTAGTGCAGGTCAAGTGTTTCATCTAGAGTAGAAAGAACTATAGATACAGGTAATCTTACTTAACCTGACAAGTAAAATTGGATTTTTAAGGATCCACTTTTAGTAAGCATTTCTACAAACAAAGTCCTTGATTATTGTTAAGCCTTACCTTGACTCCCTTAAGGACAGCATACCCTTGAGAGTCTTTTCTTTAGTCGGGTAAGACTTGCTGAGTAATTCCATACTCAGGGCTTTGTCCCATGTTGTTTTTAGGTGAGGAAGCAACCAACTTTTGTTGCTTCTGTTCTAAGGTGGTACCAAAGGAAGAGCACCAGAAGTGAAGCTTCGGGAGGAAAGGATCCTCCATAAAACTTTTGTTAGATACTTATCGGGAGGGTTTTTTGCCTCCCATGGGTTGTAATAATTCTACTCTGCATCATATAGTATATTTCTGGTCTGTAATAATATAACTCTGTCTTACTTTTAAATAAAGGTATGTTTATGTAACTACTTCCGCATTTTCATATCTCCGATGCTTGTAATGTCTGCGTGACGGGTGAAACGCTCTTGGGAAAGGTAAGAAAAGCAGATACCAAACTTGTCAAGTGATTCAGGGGCACCTGCAGGGTTGTCTAAGGTCTGTTGGACAAGGACAACTGTAGGTGGGCCTAATGACTTAGGAGATTCTGTCACAGTGCTGGGGGAAGAACCTCCCCAGCTCGATGCTCGGCGATGAAGAAACCGATGCTGAAACGTGCGGCGACATCACGAAGCCAGAGAATGGGACCCAACACAACTCATCTCTCGGGACAAAGCCTTAGAGATGGGGGAGACCCTCGACGAACGAGCACATCTAGAACGGCGCAACTCCCACCACCGCGACCGTCGTCAGGCTTAGGAACGCGAGCGGGAACTAGCTGAGCAAGATGCTAGGCTCCGATGGGAGAATCCGCTCCTCTCCTGAAACCTGTACCTCGACTTCGCCCGAGCATTGAACACGTCGAGTGAAGTTGGAGGAGTCCTGGTGTAGATAGCCGATGGCCTCCTGTGAACCCTAGACGTGGAGGGCTATCGGTGGGTGCTTACTCAGGCGGCTAATCATCTTCTACCTCTCGCCCACCCACCGAACGATCTGTGTCAAGCCATCAACAACCGACAAGACGCACGGAGCAACATCAGTGCTTCACGTGATCGTCGGCACGAGAATGAAATAAGGCGCCGGGAGAAATACGACCGAGATCATGGTGTACTGACACACATCTGCACAACCTGAATCGAGTCAGCAGCAGCCTCAACCAACAGTCCGGTCCGGGTACGATCGAGGCGACCTAATACTCACTCCCCTCCCCGGGATCGACGTCACGATCATCGACAAGAGGATACGTGCAAGGTCTCCATGCTCACCCCTCGCCTTCGAGCCATCCAATGGCCTCCTAATTTCAAAGTCTCCAACATCGACAAATATGAGCCCAAGTAGGACCTAGGGGGTTGGTTGATCGTCTACACAAATGCTGCCTAGGCTGCTAGGGCAATGGAGGATGTCATGACAGCATACTTGCCCATCATTCTAGGGCAGGACACACTACAATGGATCTGGCATCTGCCTCGACACTGCATCAACGATTGGGGAGATTTCAATCGCCGGTTTATCGCAAACTTCTAGTCCCTCTCCGATAAACCGGCTCAGCCGTGGGATCTCAAATCCATTATGCGACAGAACAATGAAACTCTTCGTTCGTTCCTCAAAAGGTTTAAAATAATGAGGAATCGTATCCCCAAGGTCGTTGAGGCAGCTATGATCGAAGACTTCTATCGAGGATCCCATGATCTGGATTTTGTCCGAGCCATACTTCAAAAATCACCTGCCACCTCTGAATAACTGTTTAGGGACACAGACATCTACATCACCGCGGATGAGCGGGCTCAAGACCTCATTAGAGGCGCAAAGCTCGTTCCATCTGCTCCGCGAAGGGACACGAACCAGCAACCAGACAAACGTTGGGAGAAGAGACCCCGGGAGGAGGTGCACACCGTCGGGCCACCTGCCGCTCGAGCCCGCGGTACACCCCATGGAGGGGTAAGGACACTGGATGAGATTCTCAACTCCCAGTGCTCGTACCACAAGGACATGCGGCACAATTAAATATGAGTGGAAGATTATACCAAGTTGAGAGTGATGTGGAGTGACGGCGAAGGGTAAATGATACCGTTAGAGTGGAGTGGAAGCCTTGTCTTCGCCGAAGACTCCATTTCCCTTTCAATCTACGACTTAGCATAGAAATACACTTGAAAACACATTAGTCGTAGTCATGAAAGAGATATGATCAAAGGTATATAAATGAGCTATGTGTGCAATGTTTCAATCAAAATTCCGAGAAACAAGAATATTTAGCTCATTCCTTAGTTTGCTAAAGGTTTTTTCATCTAATGGTTTGGTAAAGATATCAGCTAATTGTTCTTTGGTGCTAACATAAGCTATCTCGATATCTCCCCTTTGTTCATGATCCCTCAAAAAGTGATACCGAATGTCTATGTGCTTAGTGCGGCTGTGTTCAACGGGATTATTCGCCATGCGGATTGCACTCTCATTGTCACATAGGAGAGGGACTTTGCTCAATTTGTATCCATAGTCCCTTAGGGTTTGCCTCATCCAAAGTAATTGCGCACAACAATGACCTACGACAATATACTCGGCTTCGGCGGTAGAAAGAGCTACTGAGTTTTGTTTCTTTGAAGCCCAAGACACCAGGGATCTCCCTAGAAACTGACAAGTCCATGATGTGCTCTTCCTATCAATCTTACACCCTGCCCAATCGGCATCGGAATATCCTATTAAATCATAAGTGGATCCCTTGGGGGACCAAAGTCCAAACTTAGGAGTATAAACTAAATATCTCATGATTCTCTTCACGGCCCTAAGGTGAACTTCCTTAGGATCGGCTTGGAACCTTGCACACATGCATACAGAAAGCATAATATCTGGTCGAGATGCACATAAATAGAGTAAAGATTCTATCATCGGCCAGTATACCTTTTGATCTACGGTTTTACCTCCCATGTCGAGGTCGAGATGCCCATTAGTTCCCATGGGTGTCTTGATGGGTTTGGCATCCTTCATTCCAAACTTGTTGAGTATGTCTTGAGTGTACTTTGTTTGGCTGATCCCATTAGTGCCTTCTTGGAGTTGCTTGACTTGAAATCCTAGAAAATACTTCAACTCCCCCATCATAGACATCTCGAATTTTTGTACCATGATCCTACTAAACTCTTCACAAGTAGATTTGTTAGTAGACCCAAATATGATATCATCAACATAAATTTGGCATACAAACAAATCATTTGCAATAGTTTTAGTAAAGAGAGTAGGATCGGCCTTGCCGACTTTGAAGCCATTAGTGATAAGAAAATCTCTTAGGCATTCATACCATGCTCTTGGGGCTTACTTGAGCCCATAAAGCGCCTTAGAGAGTTTGTAAACATGGTTAGGGTACTCACTATCTTCAAAGCCTAGAGGTTGCTCAACATAGACCTCTTCCTTGATTAGTCCATTGAGGAAGGCACTCTTCACATCCATTTGATAAAGCTTAAAGCCATGGTAAGTAGCATAGGCAAGTAATATACGAATTGACTCAAGCCTAGCTACGGGTGCATAGGTTTCATCAAAATCCAAACCTTCGACTTGTGAATAACCTTTAGCCACAAGTCGGGCTTTATTCCTTGTCACCACACCATGCTCATCTTGCTTGTTGCGGAATACCCATTTGGTAGCTACAACATTTTGGTTAGGACGTGGAACTAAATGCCATACCTCATTCCTCGTGAAGTTGTTGAGCTCCTCTTGCATTGCCAACACCCAATCTGAATCTTTTAGTTCATCCTCCACCCTGTATGGCTCAATAGAGGACACAAAAGAGTAATGTTCACAAAAATGAGTGACTCGAGATCGAGTGGTTACCCCCTTATGAATGTCACCGAGAATTGAGTTCACGGGGTGATCTCGTTGAATTGCTTGGTGGACTCTTGGGTGTGGCGGTCTTTGACCCTGAATTTCTTGCTCATCTTCCTTGTCTTCATCTCCCCCTTGATCATTGTCCTCCTCTTGAGGTGGCTCATCCTCTTGATCCTCATCATCTTGAGCCTGTTCCTCATCTTGAGTTGGTGGAGATGCTTGCATGGAAGATGATGGTTGATCTTGTGCTTGAGTGGGCTCTTTGAATTCCTTAGGACACACATCCCCGATGGACATGTTCCTTAGCGCGATGCACAGAGCCTCTACATCATCTAGTTCATGAAGATCAACTTGCTCCACTTGGGAGCCATTAGTTTCATCAAACACAATGTCACAAGACACTTCAACTAATCCAGTGGATTTGTTGAAAACTCTATATGCCCTTGTGTTTGAGTCATAACCAAGTAAAAAGCCTTCTACAGCCTTAGGAGCAAATTTAGATTTTCTACCTCTTTTAATAAGAATAAAACATTTGCTACCAAAGACTCTAAAATATGAAACATTGGGCTTTTTACCGGTGAGGAGTTCGTATGATGTCTTCTTGAGGATTCGGTGAAGGTAGAGCCAGTTGATGGAGTAGCAGGCGGTGTTAATCGCCTCAGCCCAAAACCGGTCCAGAGTCTTGTACTCATCAAGCATGGTCCTTGCCATGTCCAGTAGAGTTCTATTCTTCCTCTCCACTACACCATTTTGTTAAGGTGTGTAGGGAGAAGAGAACTCATGCTTGATGCCCTCATCCTTAAGAAAGCCTTCAATTTGTGAGTTCTTGAACTCCGTCCCATTGTCACTTCTTATCTTTTTTATCCTTAGTCCAAACTCATTTTAAGACCGTCTTAAGAATCCCTTTAAGGTTTCTTAGGTCTGTGATTTTTTCTGTAAAAAGAATACCCAAGTGAAGCGAGAATAATCATCCTCAATTACTAGACAGTACTTACTCCCACCGATGCTTATGTAAGCTATCGGGTCGAATAGATCCATGTGGAGTAGTTACAGTGGCCTGTCCGCTGTCCATTATCCAACTTGAGCCCCCGGATGCATAAACCTGCAAAACAATTTAGGCCTTGGTCTTAGGTACCCAAACAGTCTTGGGTCCTTTGATATTAGAAACAAGCACCTTGGGTACCCAAACACAAGTCTTGGAGCCCTTGTGTTTGCCCCCAACATATTTGGCAACTATTTTGTCTGATTTGTTAGTAAGCACATAAGATGCATCAAAAGTCTTAAATGAAATGCTAGGCTCATTTGATGCATTAGGAGTTTTCTTTTTAGGCATTTTAACATGTGTAGAATGCCTAGAGCTAGATGCCTTATTTTTGTACATAAATGCATGGTGAGAAACAGAATGAGACTTCTTAGCATGAATTCTCCTTATTTTGTGCTCAGGATAATTAGCAGGATATAAAATGTAACCCTCATTATCCTGAACCATGGGAGCCTTGCCCTTAACAAAATTAGACAACCTTTTAAGGGCATTAAGTTTGACATTGCTTCCCTATTGGAAACCAATGCCATCCTTAATGCCAGGGCGTCTCCCACTATAGAGCATGCTTCTAGCAAATTTAAATTTTTCATTTTCAATTTCATGCTCATTGATTTTAGTAGTTAATTGAGCTATATGATCATTTTGTTGTTTAATTAAAGGAAGGTGATCATGAATAGCATCAATATTAACATCTCTACATCTAGTACAAATAGTAACATGATCAACATTAGATGTAGAAGGTTTGCAAACGTTTAATTCATCTATCTTAGATTTTAGCATGACATTTTCATTTATAAGACAGGAAATAGAATCATTGCAAACATTCAAATTTTTAGCCTTGGAAATTAAACTAGCATTTTCATTTTTAAGGATAGAAATTAATTCATTCAATTTATCAATCTTAGTAATTAAGCTAGCATTTTCATTTCTAAGATTGGTAATTGAATCACTACAAGCATTTAATTTCTCAACCTTAGCATTTAAACTACCATTCTCAGTTCTAAGCTTAGAAATAGTGTCATGGCAAATGCTAAGCTCCTTAGTCAAGTTTTTATTTTTCTCTACTTCCTGAGCATAAGCATTTTTCACTTTAACATGCTTCTTATTTTCCTTAATAAGGAATTCCTCTTGGCTGTCCAAGAGTTTATCCTTCTCATGAATAGCACCTATCAATTCATTTAATTTTTCTTTTTGTTGCATGTTAAGGTTGGCAAAAAGTGTAAGCAAATTATCTTCATCATCACTAGAACTACCCTCATCACTAGATGTAGTATATTTGGAGGTGGTTCTAGATTGTACCTTCTTCTTTTTGCTGTCCTTTGCCATGAGGCACTTGTGGCCGACGTTGGAGAAGAGGAGGCCCTTGTTGATGGCGATGTTGGCGGCATCCTCGTCGGAGGAGTCAGTGGAGCTCTCGTCAGAGTCCCATTCCTAACATACATGGGCATCGCCGCCCTTCTTCTTGTAGTACCTCTTCTTCTCCTTCTTCTTCCCTCTCTTGTCATCGCCCCTGTCACTATCACTAGACATAGGACATTTTGCAATAAAATGACCGGGCTTACCACATTTGTAGCACACCCTCTTGGAGCAGGGCTTGTAGTCCTTCCCCCTCCTTTGCTTGAGGATTTGACGGAAGCTCTTGATGATGAGCGTCATCTCCTCATTGTCGAGCTTGGAGGCATCGATGGGGAGCCTACTTGATGTAGACTCTTCTTTCTTCTCTTCCATCACTTTGAATGCGATGGGTTGCACCTCGGGTGTGGAGGTGCCGCCTTGCTCCAAGTCGATGATTTGTTTGGAGCCTTTGATCATTAGTTCAAAGCTCACAAACTTCCCTATCACTTCCTCAGGAGACATTAATTTGTATCTAGGATCCCCACGAATTAATTGTACTTGAGTAGGATTGCGAAAAACATGGGATCTTAGAATAACCTTGACCATCTCATGGTCATCCCACTTGTTGCTCTCGAGGTTGCGCACTTGGTTGACCAAGGTCTTGAGCCGGTTGTACATCGCTTGTGGCTCCTCTCCTTGGTTGAGGACGAATCGATCGAGCTCCCCCTCGATCGTCTCCCACTTGGTGATCTTGGTCACCTCATCTCCTTCGTGTGTGGTCTTTAGGACATCCCAAATCTCTTTGGCACTTTTTAGCCTTTGCACTTTATTATACTCCTCGACATAGAGAGGCGAGGAGTATAGTAGTGGCTTGGGAGTTAAAGTGCCAGATTTGGGCGACCTCATTCGAGTCGTAGCCCTCGTCTCCTATGGTAGGTACCTACGCTCCTAAAAGTCGCCTAGAGGGGGGGGTGAATAGGGCGAAACTGAAATTCTCAAAAATAAACACAACTACGAGCCGGGTTAGCGTTAGAAATATAATAGAGTCCGCAAGAGAGGTTGCAAAACAAATCGCAAGCGAATAACGAAGTGAGACACGCGGATTTGTTTTATCGAGGTTCGGTTCTCTCAAACCTACTCCCCGTTGAGGAGGCCACAAAGGCCGGGTCTTTTTCAACCCTTTCCCTCTCTCAAACGGTCCCTCGAACCGAGTGAGCTTCTCTTTCTCAAATCACTTGGGAATCAAACTTCCCGCAAGGACCACCACACGATTGGTGTCTCTTGCCTCAATTACAAGTGAGTGTTCGATCACAAGAAAGAATGCCAAAGAAAAAGAAGCGATCCAAGCGCAAGAGCTCAAATGAACACTACAAATCACTCTCTCTAGTCACTAAGGCTTTGTGTGGAGTTGGGAGCGGATTTGATCTCTTTTGGTGTGCTTTGCAATGAATGCTAGCTCTTGTATAGTGGTTGGAAGCTGGAAAACTTGGATGCCATGAATGGTGGGTGGTTGGGGGTATTTATAGCCCCAACCACCAAACTAGCCGTTTGGTGGAGCTGTCTGTTCGATGGTGCACCGGACAGTCCGGTGCACACCGGACATGTCCGGTGCGACAGCCACGTCACCAAAAGCCATTGGGGTCGACCGTTGGAGCTCTGACTTCTGGGCCCGCCTGGATGTCCGGTGGCGCACCGGACATGCACTGTAGAGTGTCCGGTGCGCCAGTATGGGCGTGCCTGACCTCTGCGCGCGCAGTGCGCGCATTTAATGCGCTACAGGTAGCCGTTGGCGCCGAAATAGCCGTTGTCCCGCTGTCACACCGGACAGTCCGGTGCACACCGGACATGTCCGGTGAATTATAGCGGAGCAGCCGAATTAAATTCCCGAGGCTAGCGAGTTCCGAAGGCCGTTCTTCGTTGGAGCACCGAACATGTCCGGTGTACACCGGACAGTCCGGTGTACACCGGACAGTCCGGTGAATTATAGCGGAGCTGCCTCTGGAAATTCCCGAAGGTGACGAGTTGGAGTTTGGAGTCCTCTGGTGCACCGGACATGTCCTGTGGCACATTGGACAGTCCGGTGCGCCAGACCAGAGGTGCCTTCGGTTGACCCTTTGCTCTTTTGTCGAACCCAATACATGGTCTTTTTATTGGCTAAGTGTGAACCTTTGGCACCTGTATAACTTATACACTAGAGCAAACTAGTTAGTCCATTTGTTTGTGTTGAGCAATTCAACCACCAAAATTATTTAGGAACTAGGTGTAAGCCTAATTCCCTTTCAATCTCCCCCTTTTTGGTGATTGATGCCAACACAAACCAAAGCAAATGTAAAAGTGCATAATTGAACTAGTTTGCATAATGTAAGTGCAAAGGTTGCTTGGAATTGAGCCAATATAAATATTTACAGGATATGCATGGATTGTTTCTTCATTTTTAACATATTGGACCACGCTTTCACCACATGTTTTGTTTTGCAAATTCTTTTGTAAATTCTTTTCAAAGTTCTTTTGAAAGATAGTCAAGGGTAAATGAATAAGATTTTGTGAAGCATTTTCAAGATTTGAAATTTTTCTCCCTTTGTTTCAAATGCTTTTCCTTTGACTAAACAAAACTCCCCCTCAAATAAATTCTCCTCTTAGTGTTCAAGAGGGTTTTAAGATATCAAGTTTTGAAAATACTACTTGCTCCCCCTTTAGAACACAAAGAGATGCCAATTAGAAATTTACCAATTGAAAATCATTAATTTTCAAAATTAGGGGTGGTGGTGCGGTCCTTTTGCTTTGGGCCAATACTTTCTCCCCCTTTTGCATGAATCGCCAAAAACGGATACTTGGAATAAAATATAGGCCCTTAAAGTACTTTCTCCTCCTTTGGTCATAAATAAATGAGTGAAGATTATACCAAAGACGGAGAGTGAAGCGGAGCGACGGCGAAGGATGAGTAGTAGAGTGGAGTGGAAGCCTTTGTCTTCGCCGAAGGCTCCAATTCCCTTTCAATATACCTATAACTTGGTTTGAAATACACTTGAAAGCACATTAGTCATAGCATATATAAAAGAGACATGATCAAAGGTATATTTATAAGCTATGTGTGCAAGTTTTAGCAAAAGAAATTCCTGGAATCAAGAATATTGAGCTCATGCCTAAGTTTGGTAAAAGTTTGTTCATCTAGTGGCTTGGTAAAGATATCGGCTAATTGATCTTTAGTATTAATGTATGCAATCTCGATATCCCCCTTTTGTTGATGATCCCTAAGAAAATGATACCGAATGGCTATGTACTTAGTGCGGCTATGCTCAACGGGATTATCCGCCATGCGGATTGCACTCTCATTATCACATAGAAGAGGAACTTTGGTTAGTTTGTAACCGTAGTCTCGCAGGGTTTGCCTCATCCAAAGCAATTGCGCGCAACAGTGGCCTGCGGCAATATACTCGGCTTCGGCGGTAGAAAGAGCGACCGAATTTTGCTTCTTTGAAGCCCAAGACACCAAGGATCTTCCCAAGAACTGGCAAGTCCCCGATGTGCTCTTTCTATTAATCTTACATCCTGCCCAATCGGCATCCGAATAACCAATCAAATCAAATGTGGATCCCCGAGGGTACCAAAGCCCAAACTTAGGAGTGTAAGCCAAGTAT
Organism: Zea luxurians; assembly: GCA_029449295.1. Lineage (NCBI taxonomy): Eukaryota > Viridiplantae > Streptophyta > Magnoliopsida > Poales > Poaceae > Zea > Zea luxurians. Next base: position 1,775,074 of record JAOPSE010000109.1, read on the forward strand.
CTCAAGATTCGTTTTACGGCCGTAAGGTGTGATTCCTTAGGGTCGGCTTGGAATCTTGCACACATGCAAACGGAAAGCATAATGTCCGGTCGAGATGCACATAAATAAAGCAATGAACCAATCATCGACCGGTATACCTTTTGATCCACGGACTTACCTCCCGTGTCGAGGTCGAGATGCCCATTTGTTCCCATGGGTGTCTTGATGGGCTTGGCATCCTTCATTCCAAACTTGGTTAGAATATCTTGAGTGTACTTCGTTTGGCAAATGAAGGTGCCCTCTTGGAGTTGCTTGACTTGAAATCCTAGAAAATACTTCAACTCCCCCATCATCGACATCTCGAATTTCTGTGTCATGATCCTACTAAATTCTTCACATGTAGATTCGTTAGTAGACCCAAATATGATGTCATCAACATAAATTTGGCATACAAACAAATCATTGTCAAAAGTCTTAGTGAATAAAGTAGGATCGGCCTTGCCGACTTTGAAGCCATTAGCAATAAGGAAATCTCTAAGGCATTCATACCATGCTCTTGGGGCTTGTTTGAGCCCATAAAGCGCCTTAGAGAGCCTATAGACATGGTTAGGGTACTTACTATCTTCAAAGCCGGGAGGTTGCTCAACATAGACCTCCTCCTTGATTGGTCCGTTGAGGAAGGCACTCTTCACGTCCATTTGATAAAGCTTGAAGCCATGGTAAGTAGCATAGGCTAATAATATACGAATTGACTCAAGCCTAGCTACGGGTGCATAGGTTTCATCAAAATCCAAACCTTCGACTTGTGAATACCCTTTGGCCACGAGTCGAGCTTTGTTCCTTGTCACCACACCATGCTCGTCTTGCTTGTTGCGGAAGACCCACTTGGTTCCTACAACATTTAGGTTAGGACGTGGAACTAAATGTCATACCTCGTTCCTCGTGAAATTGTTGAGCTCCTCTTGCATCGCCATCACCCAATCCGAATCTTGAAGTGCTTCCTCTACCCTGTGTGGCTCAATAGAGGAAACAAAAGAGTAATGTTCACAAAAATGTGCAATACGAGATCGAGTGGTTACCCCCTTATGAATATCGCCGAGGATGGTGTCGACGGGGTGATCTCGTTGTATTGCTTGGTGGACTCTTGGGTGTGACAGCCTTGGTTGTTCATCCTCCTTGTCTTGATCATTTGCATCTCCCCCTTGATCATTACCGTCATCTTGAGGTGGATCATCTCTTTGATCTTCTCCTTCATCAACTTGAGCCTCGTCCTCATTTTGGGTTGGTGGAGATGCTTGTGTAGAGGAGGATGGTTGATCTTGTGCATTTGGAGGCTCTTCGGATTCCTTAGGACACACATCCCCAATGGACATGTTCCTTAGCGCGATGCATGGAGCCTGTTCTTCACCTATCTCATCAAGATCAACTTGCTCTACTTGAGAGCCGTTAGTTTCATCAAACACAACGTCACAAGAAACTTCAACAAGTCCTGAGGACTTGTTAAAGACTCTATATGCCCTTGTGTTTGAGTCATATCCTAGTAAAAAGCCTTCTACAGTTTTAGGAGCAAATTTAGATTTTCTACTTCTCTTAACAAGAATAAAGCATTTGCTACCAAAAACTCTAAAATATGAAATATTTGGCTTTTTACCGGTTAGGAGTTCATAGGATGTCTTCTTGAGGATTCGGTGTAGATATAACCGGTTGATGGCGTAGCAAGCGGTGTTGACCGCCTCGGCCCAAAACCGATCCGGTGTCTTGTACTCATCAAGCATGGTTCTTGCCATGTCCAATAGAGTTCGATTCTTCCTCTCCACTACACCATTTTGTTGTGGAGTGTAGGGAGAAGAGAACTCATGCTTGATGCCCTCCTCCTCAAGGAAGCCTTCAATTTGAGAGTTCTTGAACTCCGTCCTATTGTCGCTTCTAATTTTCTTGATCCTTAAGCCGAACTCATTTTGAGCTCGTCTCAAGAATCCCTTTAAGGTCTCTTGGGTATGAGATTTTTCCTGCAAAAAGAACACCCAAGTGAAGCGAGAATAATCATCCACAATAACTAGACAGTACTTACTCCCGCCGATGCTTATGTAAGCAATCGGGCCGAATAAATCCATGTGTAGGAGCTCCAGTGGCCTGTCACTCGTCATGATATTCTTGTGTGGATGATGAGTGCCAACTTGCTTCCCGGCTTGGCATGCGCTACAAATCCTGTCTTTCTCAAAATGAACATTGGTTAATCCTAAAATGTGTTCTCCCTTTAGAAGCTTATGAAGATTCTTCATCCCAACGTGGGCTAGTCGGCGATGCCAGAGCCAACCCATGTTAGTCTTAGCAATTAAGCATGTGTCGAGTTCAGCTCTATCAAAATTTACCAAGTATAGCTGACCCTCTAACACACCCTTAAATGCTATTGAATCATCATTTCTTCTAAAGACAGTAACACCTACATCAGTGAATAGACAGTTGTAGCCCATTTGACATAATTGGCATACGGAAAGCAAATTGTAATCTAAAGAATCTACAAGAAAAACATTGGAAATAGTATGGTCAGATGATATAGCAATTTTACCCAATCCTTTGACCAAACCTTGATTTCCATCCCCGAATGTGATAGCTCGTTGGGGATCTTGGTTTTTCTCATATGAGGAGAACATCTTCTTCTCCCCTGTCATGTGGTTTGTGCACCCGCTGTCGAGTATCCAACTTGAGCCCCCGGATGCATAAACCTACAAAACAATTTTAGTTCTTGATTTTAGGTATCCAAACAGTTTTGGGTCCTTTGGCATTAGAAACAAGAACTTTGGGTACCCAAACACAATTCTTGGAGCCCTTGTGTTTGCCCCCAACAAACTTGGCAACTACCTTGCCGGATTTGTTAGTAAGCACATATGATGCATCAAAAGTTTTGAATGAAATAGCATGATCATTTGATGCACTAGGAGTTTTCTTTCTAGGCAACTTAGCATGGGTTGGTTGCCTAGAGCTAGATGTCTCACCCTTGTACATAAAAGCATAGTTAGGGCTAGAGTGAGACTTCCTAGGATGAGTTCTCCTAATTTTGCTCTCGGGATAACCGGCAGGGTACAGAATGTAACCCTCGTTATCCTGAGGCATGGGAGCCTTGCCCTTAACAAAGTTGGACAAGTTCTTAGGAGGGGCATTAATTTTGACATTGTCTCCCCTTTGGAAGCCAATGCCATCCTTGATGCCAGGGCATCTCCCATTGTAGAGCATACTTCTAGCAAATTTAAACTTCTCATTCTCTAAGTTATGCTCGGCAATTTTGGCATCTAATAATGCTATATGATCATTTTGTTGTTTAATTAAAGCCATGTGATCATGAATAGCATTGATATCAACATCTCTACATCTAGTACAGATAGAAGTGTGCTCAATAGTAGATGTAGAGGGTTTGCAAGATTTTAATTCTACAATCTTAGCATGCAACATGTCATTCTTACACTACTACAGATCCTATTATATGAGACGGTTAATTTTCACTTATTAAGACGTTTCTCAAGTGTCCAAATTTGATGGAGTCGCAAAAGATGTCCCACTTTTAAGATGGTTGCAAACCGTCTTAAAAAGATATTACATAAGACGTTGTTAGTTTATAACCATCCAAAAAAGGTATTTGTTTAAGTCATTTTGTCCAATAATATGTCTTAAAATATGTTTATTTAAGACACTTTTTCAAAACAACCGTCAAGTATATGAACATTTTAAGTCACAAGTTATTTAGTAAACTGTCTAAAATATTCCATATTAATAAACGCTTGCAATATAAAAACCGTCTTATTTAGGTGACTGATATTGGACGTTTTAGAAATCGTCTTATTTAGAAGACCGACATTGGACATTTTTAGAACCGTCTTAATAAGATTTAAACAAATTGACTTAAATAGCAATATATTCTTCAATTTATATTCATTTGAGATACCACATTATAATAATTTAAAAGAAATACACACACATATATTTAATAATAATATAATTAATATAATATAGATGAATACCAATCAATATTTCATACATAAATGTACTCTAAATCAAACCAAAACACTGAAATAATCTTGTAAATGGATTCTACAACAATGTAGCGTCTAATCTTTTCAGCATGTTTATTTCCACGAGTAAGTTTTTCCAAAGTGCTTGCAAGTGAAGCCACATCATTGTGCTTGCAAGTGAAGCCACAGTGCTTCTTGATAGATGGAGACCATTTTGCAGTGCCCAGTGAACACCCTCATCACTGCAATCACATCAAATATTGGCACAAATTTAGCAAGGAAACAGTCAAGAGAAGAAAAATAATGGGAAAAACTACCCATGTACAATTAATTGACAGAGGAATAATAACTCATCAATAGACACAAGAAAGAGATGACAATGTTGTGCTAAAGCCTATTCAGTATAACAAACTAAAAATATATGTCACTGTGTACATACTCGTCACCTATTTGACACACTTATCTCTAGACTTGAACTTTCTCTGTTCTGGCATTTTCTTTAGTTTTTAGGGGTTCAAATTTACCATGGATTCATTCTAACCTAAGACCATTGTAGCAGCCTCGACAGTATGAAGCTTTTGCATACGAGGGGTTTCTGAAAACACACGGACATATATCAGTTTGGTACAGAATCAACCTGAAGATGAATAACTAACACCACAAATAAATATCTATTGTACCAAAGATCTTATCAGGATGGCTGATATAATCATACAAATATGAAGAATAAAAGATTAAATAAGAAAACTCCTAGGCACTGCCACAGTCATGAAGCATAGAGGATTATTGAGAAGATGGCAGTGTTCAGAAGATAATAGGAAATTAAGATAAGGTAAATTGAAGTGATTGGTGCTTGCAAAAAGTCATATAAACAACAAATAAATGGTGCCCAGATTCTCACAATATAGACATGCATCATTGCCATCAAAATTCAGTGTCTACGCTCCATCCATCATTGCCATCAAAATTCAGTGTCTACGCTCCATCCAGTTAAGGTCAGGAGGTCTGCAGCTTTTCACAGTAACTTGTGGAATCAAGGTTTAAAAAATATGCTATGCTAATAGTTGTTAGAAGTATGAACTTATATTTCAAATGATGAATCAATAAACACACCCTATACATCAACTACGATCTGCGTGGTCACATTACTACATTAGACATTAACATCTCATCATAAATAATTAAATAAATACTGATCAGTCTTAGCTATAGTACTTTCACATATACCACTCAAGAATTTAGTATTGGCAAAACTATTATGCTTCATAAACTATTTTCGCTTTTGTAGGACATATGAACTTAGGTTATATAAGAGTAAACCATAATACAGGTCTGAAATAAGAGTTAATACTTAGGTTATATAAGAGTAAGAAGATCAAGTTCTAAACATAAGCACATATATCTTTGGGTTATCACCTTTCTAGCTTCAGATGACACCTTTTGAGCGAATGATTTACTTAGAGGAACTGAACCACTAAAGACAACACAACTACCTAAAGTTTTTGGGTAGAGTAGAACACTCGCTTTGGCCAGGGCACCTGTAAAAATGGGGACACAAGTTCTATTGGTATCATCTTATGACCTTGAATACTAAACACAAATTAAGCTCAGTGATTTACCTCATACTCAATTCATGCACATAATCAATAGCTTTAAGGACTTCTTTCTCATCTCTATCAGTTTTCTAAAAAAAAGAGACCACAATAGTGGAATAAATAATTCAAACTGATATATGTGCTGCCGAAGGCGGCGACGGAGAGGGCCCCGCCGCTGACACCCAGTCGCTGCAGAGTTATTTCTACTCCATACTTCACCGTGTGAGATCTTGCAAACCTGAGGTATGAATCTCTAATAGCATGAATCTAAGTAGCAAGTGATAGCACATATCACAAAACAGTTGTTGTGAAAACCAAATAAATTAAAAACGATGAGATAGAGTACACAAGTCACTCTAGCCACAATGAAACGAGCACCTCACGCTGTAGAATGTCCTGCTTTGAGTACAAGCTGTTATAGTCAACATCAACATCTGTCTCAGATTTGGAATCCAGGAATTCTGATACCTGAAACAAGTAACAGGAGAGATAACGATAGTATCATACGTAAGTGACATAAATCATAAATGGGAACTCCATGCTTTAGATAAGCGGCTTAAAAAATACGTTCCTAAAGTGGCCTACAACTAAGTGTAAGATAATGTACTAGTCCACCTCATAATCGTGCACAAAATCATTTCAAATAAACTCATAATTTTAGACCTAAACTTCACATATAAACACAATCAACACAACAACACTGATAGGACCCGTCAGATAGCCGATAAAAATTCTAAACTCATCCTACGCAATTTTAGTTCACCACAATCATAACATCGAACCTATAAAACCTAGACTTGGTCATATCATTATAAATAATGGGACAACTAAACAAACACTTTATGGCGAGGCACTTCAACGATCATCCAATATAAGCACTACAAATACTTAATACCACCACAATATCTACAAAGAAAAGAGAGGAAAGAATCCTTCCCTGTATAACTCAATGGACTAGCACGCAAGCACTGCTACGGATCATGAGGTTATCCCAGAGCACATCAACCTCAATCAATTCGGAATACACAAGAACGACGTCAATCCCATGGCTCAGGCGTCCCACCGAATACCTGGCGAGCATCACATGACCTCACTCCTTTAATTACTTCCTTGCTCAAACATGGGGATTTCAATTCTTCACCAAAAATGCACACATATACACAATTAATAATTAAGCACGGGCGCCGGATGGGAAACGAACAGAGCAAAACACGACACGGACGTGACCTGAGCAAACATCGGCGTGGAGCTAGGGACCAAGTAGAGGAGGTCCGAAAAGGAACGGTACCCAGATGCTTGACCATGCCATCGGGAGGGGCTGGGAGCTCGTCATCGGCCTGGGCGTCGATGGAGAGGAGCAAGGACGGGAGGGGGCGCTCGCGTGCTGGCATGGGGAGGGCGCGGCGAGCAGAACGGTCGGACCTGACAAACCTGGCCGGAGCAGGGAGGGAACCAGGGGGATGGAGGAGCTGGACGTGAGGGCGACGACACGTCCGACATTGGGGCTGGGGCGAGCTCACCAAGGAAGCAGGGGCACAACCATGGTAGGGTTGCTGCAGAGAGGAAGATGGAGGGAGGGGCATCGGCTGGACACAACAACAGGAAGGGGAGCTGGTTGGACCTGAGCAGGGCGACGTCGGCAATGGAGGTTTGGGCATTGGAGACGCTCGGCATGGGAGAAGCCAGAGATGGCGCTTGAGGAAGAGAGATGCTGGTGAAGGGATCTCACGTGTGGGGGAGGAAAACTGGGCTCCATGGCGGCTGAAAGGATAAGGATGGTTGGAGAATATCCTGTTGAGCGATTTACACCAGGATAAGGCCCTTGGGAGGACAATGCCGGCTACAGAAAAGGCTAGAAGCCCTAAGCGGCTAGAGATAGGGCTGATGATTAGTAAAAGAGAAATTAGATCTTTCTCCCATTTTCTTCAACAAAAGAATACAAACCCGAGCTCTAAAATTAGGGTTTGAACAGGGTATAAGTGGATCAGATCACAACGATACGAGTCGACGGTACTTGTGACATGGTTTGATTTAATCGAAACCAAATTGAATTTACCTAAATCTCATTTATATTGGCAAAATCAAATTTCAGAAATCCGAGTTCTTGTATTAGGATTTAGACGTGGTCTAATTTAGTCGGACCAAAATTATATGGGTGATTGTAATTAGACAACGTTTGCTTAAGTTCGAAATTGGACAAAAATGTATCTGTTAAGGAACATATTTAATTTCTTCGCCTTAATGAATGGGGAAACTGATTAATTGTGAATACACGCTCTCGACTCCAATTTTCTCGGTCTAGTTTAATCTTGCATCAACACACTGTCGCCGAGCTTCTAATAAACTTTACTCGGGTCAAAAATTACAAGAGTGGGTCAAGGTTCCAAATTCTTATCCGCTTAATCGATAAATTTTAATCAGACACAAATTTCGACATTTCGCGAAATAAATACGAGAGATCAATGTGGCATCGAAATTGTGATCCTTTCTAAAGCGACGTCACACAGCGTTCACGTGGGCGAGAGGCTGCGTGTTGTCTAGACACGGATTTGTACCCGCCACACGCGTCATGATGTCTGACCACAGATAGACATGGGCAACGCAAGCGTGAAAGAATTTCAAACGAATTTTAAGGAACCAGATTCGATTTCAAAGATTAGAGTTTGGGCAAGACGTCGATGGCTCAACCCAAACGATATTTGATCTGATGTTTCGGAAGATTACTAAAGTCTGATTTTTTGCAAAATAAATTAGGACAATTTAAACAAATGGAGACACACACGTTATCAAAATCGTGATAGACGAAGATGATCAAAATTTAGTGTCCATTTTATTCACCGATATCACGTGTTAAAGTCCGCACTCGTGGTCGAGCCGACGATAAACACCTGGGGTGTTACAGATAAGTTTTACATTTATATCATATATATCATCAAACTAAGTCGAATTAACTATTCACTATGTTTTTTCACAATAAAACTTATCAGAAATATCATATTAAGATGGTTTCATATTTAGAAGTGTCTAGTATACCCACTAACATCTAAGTCAGTTCTTATACCCTAGACGACTCTAATAATATCTTAATTTGAGATGGTTTCATATGTAGAAGTGTCTAATATACTAACCAAAATCTAAGACAATTCTTAAAATCATAATGAATCAAAAGGTATATTTATTTAAGATGGTTTTCAATAACAATCCGTCTTAAATCAACATAAGACATTTCTTACGATGTAACCGTCTCAAAACACTTCTTTATTAAAGACGGATCTCCAACAAACTGTCTTACCTTATTCATCACCATATGATAAAAGACGCTTCTATAAAATGCACCTGTATCTGTCTTAAAATGTGGGTCTTAAATAAGCATATTTCTAGTAGTGTTAGTTCTAAGGTCGGAAATAGTAGTCTTGCAAACATCAAAATCTTTAGCCTTAGCAATTAATTTTTCATTTTCAATCCTAAGGCTAGCAAGAGAAGCATTCAACTCATCAATCCTAGCAAGCAAATCAACATTATCATTTGTAGGATAGGAAGTTGAATCAATACAAACATGAGAATTAACCTTAGCAATTAATTTAGCATTTTCATTTCTAAGGTTGTTAATAGTCTCATGGCATGTGCTTAGCTCACTAGATAATTTCTCACATTTTTCTAACTCAAGAGCATAAGCATTCTTAACCTTAACATGTTTCTTGTTTTCCTTAATTAGGAAGTCCTCTTGGGAATCCAAAAGGTCATCCTTTTCATGAATAGCACTAATTAATTCATTCAATTTTTCTTTTTGTTTCATGTTAAGGTTGGCAAAAAGGGTACGCAAATTATTTTCCTCATCACTAGCATTATCATCACTAGAGGATTCATATTTAGTGGAGGAATTAGATTTAACCTTCTTTTTGTCGTCCTTTGCCATGAGGCACTTGTGGCCGACGTTGGGGAAGATGAGTCCCTTGGTGACGGCGATGTTGGTGGCCTCCTCGTCGTCGGAGGAGGAGTCGGTGGAGCTCTCGTCTGAGTCCCACTCCCGGCAAACATGGGCATCGCCGCCCTTCTTCTTGTAGTACCTCTTCTTTTCTCTCCTCTTTCCCTTCTTGTCGTTGCCCCTGTCACTGTCACTAGATATAGGACATTTTGCAATGAAGTGACCGGGCTTACCACACTTGTAGCAAACCTTCTTGGAACGGGATTTGTAGTCCTTCCCCTTCCGTTGCTTGAGGATTTGGCGAAAGCTTTTGATGATTAAAGCCATCTCCTCATTGTCGAGCTTGGAGGCGTCAATTGGTTGTCTACTCGGTGTAGACTCCTCCTTCTTCTCCTCCGTCGCCTTAAATGCCACGGGTTGTGCTTCGGATGTGGAGGGTTCATCAAGCTCGTTGATCTTCTTTGAGCCCTTGATCATACATTCAAAGCTCACAAAATTCCCGATTACTTCCTCGGGAGTCATTAGTGTGTATCTAGGATTACCACGAATTAATTGAACTTGAGTGGGGTTAAGGAAAATAAGAGATCTTAGAATAACCTTAACCACCTCGTGGTCGTCCCACTTCTTACTCCCGAGGTTGCGCACTTGGTTTACCAAGGTTTTGAGCCGGTTGTACATATCTTGTGGCTCCTCCCCTTGGCGAAGACGAAAGCGACCGAGCTCCCCCTCGATCGTTTCCCGCTTGGTGATCTTGGTGAGTTCATCACCCTCGTGCGCGGTCTTGAGTAGGTCCCAAATCTCTTTTGCATTCTTCAACTCTTGCACCTTGTTGTATTCCTCCTTGCTTAGAGAGGCAAGGAGTATGGTTGTAGCTTGGGAGTTGAAGTGCTCGATTTGGGCCACTTCGTCTGTATCATAGTCTTCATCCCCTACGGATGGTACCTATGCTCCAAACTCAAAAACATTCCATATACTTTTGTGGAGTGAGGTTAGATGAAATTTCATTAAATCACTCCACCTAGCGTAATCCTCGCCATCAAAAGTTGGCGGTTTGCCTAATGGAACAGAAAGTAATGGAGTATGTCTAGATGTACGAGGGTAGTGTAAGGGGATCTTACTAAACTTCTTGCGCTCTTGGCGCTTAGAAGTTACGGACGGCGCATCGGAGTCGGAGGTTGATGTTGATGAAGTGTCGGTCTCGTAGTAGACCACCTTCCTCATCTTCTTTTGCTTGTCGCCTTTCCGATTCGACTTGTGGGAAGAAGATTTTTCCTTCTTCTCTTTGTGGTGTGAGGAAGAGGATCTTTTCTCCTTCCGTTTGGAGGAGTCCTTCTTCTTCTCCTTCCTCTTGGTGCGGGACTCTTCCGATGAAGTGCTCTCGTGACTCGCAGTGGGCTTGTCGCCAGTCTCCATCTCCCTCTTGGTGTGATCTCCCGACATCACTTCGAGCGGTTAGGCTCTAATGAAGCACCGGGCTCTGATACCAATTGAAAGTCGCCTAGAGGGGGGGTGAATAGGGCGAAACTGAAATTCTCAAAAATAAACACAACTACGAGCCGGGTTAGCGTTAGAAATATAATAGAGTCTGCGAGAGAGGTTGCAAAACAAATCGCAAGCGAATAACGAAGTGAGACACGCGGATTTGTTTTACCGAGGTTCGGTTCTCTCAAACCTACTCCCCATTGAGGAGGCCACAAAGGCCGGGTCTTTTTCAACCCTTTCCCTCTCTCAAACGGTCCCTCGAACCGAGTGAGCTTCTCTTTCTCAAATCACTTGGGAATCAAACTTCCCGCAAGGACCACCACACGATTGGTGTCTCTTGCCTCAATTACAAGTGAGTGTTTGATCACAAGAAAGAATGCCAAAGAAAAAGAAGCGATCCAAGCGCAAGAGCTCAAATGAACACTACAAATCACTCTCTCTAGTCACTAAGGCTTTGTGTGGAGTTGGGAGAGGATTTGATCTCTTTTGGTGTGCTTTGCAATGAATGCTAGCTCTTGTATAGTGGTTGGAAGCTAGAAAACTTGGATGCCATGAATGGTGGGTGGTTGGGGGTATTTATAGCCCCAACCACCAAACTAGCCGTTTGGTGGAGCTGTCTGTTCGATGGTGCACCGGACAGTCTGGTGCACACCGGACATGTCCGGTGCGACAGCCACGTCACCAAAAGCCGTTAGGGTCGACCGTTGGAGCTCTGACTTCTGGGCCCGCCTGGATGTCCGGTGGCGCACCGGACATGCACTGTAGAGTGTCCGGTGCGCCAGTATGGGCGTGCCTGACCTCTGCGCGCGCAGTGCGCGCATTTAATGCGCTGCAGGTAGCCGTTGGCGCCGAAATAGCCATTGTCCCACTGTCACACCGGACAGTCCGGTGCACACCGGACATGTCCGGTGAATTATAGCGGAGCAGCCGAATTAAATTCCCGAGGCTGGCGAGTTTCGGAGGCCGTTCTTCGTTGGAGCACCGGACATGTCCGGTGTACACCGGACAGTCCGGTGAATTATAGCGGAGCTGCCTCTGGAAATTCCCAAAGGTGACGAGTTGGAGTTTGGAGTCCTCTGGTGCATCGGACATGTCCGGTGGCACACCGGACAGTCCGGTGCGCCAGACCAGAGGTGCCTTCGGTTGACCCTTTGCTCTTTTGTCGAACCCAATACATGGTCTTTTTATTGGCTAAGTGTGAACCTCTGGCACCTGTATAACTTATACACTAGAGCAAACTAGTTAGTCCATTTGTTTGTGTTGAGCAATTCAACCACCAAAATTATTTAGGAACTAGGTGTAAGCCTAATTTTCTTTCAGCTCCAAACTCAACAATGTCCCATATGCTTGCGTGGAGTGAGGTTAGGTGATGCCTCATTTTATCACTCCACATACAATAATCTTCACCATCAAAATATGGTGGTTTGCCTAATGGAACAGAAAGTAAAGGAGCACGTTTTGAAATACGGGGATAGCGTATGGGAATCTTACTAAACTTCTTGCGCTCATGGCGCCTAGAAGTGACGGACGCGGCGTCGGAGCCGGAGGTGGAGGGCGACGAAGAGTTAGTCTCGTAGTAGACCACTTTCTTCATCTTTTTCTTCTTGTCACCACTCCGATGCGACTTAACGCGAGGAGGTGATTCCTCCCTTCCTTTGGCGCTGGACTCCCTTGATGGAGCCTTCCCATGGCTTGTGGCCTTCTCGCCGGTTTCCATCTCCCTCTTGGCGGATCCTCCCGACATCACTTCGAGTGGTTAGACTCTAAATAAAGTACCAGGCTCTGATACCAATTGAAAGTCGCCTAGAGGGGGGGTGGATAGGCAAAATCTGAAAATTATAAACTTAAGCACACAATACAAGCCGGGGTTAGCATTAGAATGAATATTAAGTCTGGGAGAGAGGGGAAGACAAATCAACCAAGAAATAATGCGGATGAACACGGTGATTTGTTTTACCGAGGTTTGGTTCTAAAGAACCTAGTCCCCGTTGAGGTGGTCACAAAGACCGGGTCTCTTTCAACCCTTTCCCTCTCTCAAACGGTCACCTAGACCGAGTGAGCTTTCTTCCTTGATTTCTCGGGTCACTTAGACCCCGCAAGGACCACCACATGATTGGTGTCTCTTGCTTCGCTTACAAGGCTTTGAGAATAAGAATGAGAGAAAGAAGAAAGCCAACCAAGCAACAAGAGCAACAAAGAAACACAAGAACGATCCTCTCACAAGTCCTAAAGCACTAGAATTGAATTGGGGACTTTGATTGGATCGGTGGCTTTGATTTGTGTCTTGGAGTGTTGCACTTTGCTCTTGTATTGAATGAAGTGTGATGAATGCTTGGATGGTTGGAGTGGAGGTGATTGGGGGTATTTATAGCCCTCAACCACCAAACAACCGTTGGGGAGGGGCTGCTGTCGATGGGCGCAGTGGACAGTCCGGTGCGCCACCGGACACTGTTCAGTGCGCCAGCCACGTCACCCAACCGTTAGGGTTCGGGCGCAGTCGATCGTTGGAGCTTTGTCTTCTTGTGGCATCAGACAGTCTGGTGCCGCACTGGACAGGCACTTTTCATTGTCCGGTGCTACTCTAGCGACTGCTCTGACTTCTGCGCGCACTGTTCGCGCACTGTAGCGTTGCATGTGCCCATTGCAGTCGACCGTTGCGCTGGATAGCCGTTGCTCCGCTGGTGCACCAGACAGTCCAGTGGCACACTAGACAATCCGATAAATTATAGCGGAGCGCGGCCTGAGAAACCCGAGGGTGGAGAGTTTGGAGTTGTATGGTCCTGGTGCACCGGACACTATCCGGTGGCACACCGGACAGTTTGGTGCACCAGACCAGGGCACCCTTGGTTCCTTTGCTCCTTTGATTTTGAACCCTAACTTTGTTCTTTTATTGGTTTGTGTTGAACCTTTATGCACCTATAGAATATATAATCTAGAGCAAACTAGTTAGTCCAATATTTGTGTTGGGCATTCAACCACCAAAATTATTTATAGGAAAAGGTTAAACCCTATTTCCCTTTCACAGTGGCTTAATGATTGTGGGGCGTTGCGTGTTAGCCATGTGGTGAATGTTCCTTTTTCTATTGGGAAGTACAATGATCACGTGGAATGTGATGTGGTCCCTATGCAAGCATGTCAATTGCTGCTAGGTCGACCTTGGTTATATGATCGTGATGTCCAGATTTTTGGAAGAACCAACAAGTTGTCTTTCTTGTACAAAGGAGAGCGAATCTCTTTGCTTCCTTTGACACTAGAGGAAATTATGAAGGATGATCTAAAGAAGAAACATCGAGAGAGCGAGAAGCACTTTAGAGTGATCCACAAAAATAGTAAGGAAGAGTTTCCAAAGCCAAATAAAACTCCACAGCCTCTAATAACCAAGACACCGGGAAAAGAGGGATTAGTCATGATGACTCGGAAGGGGGATCTAAAAGAATTGAGTGAACCTAATGCCATGTTCTGTGTGCTCCTGTACAAGGACAACCTTCTTTTTACTAACGACTTACCCTCTATTTTGCTAAGTATTGTCTTTGATGCATTGCAGGAATATGAGGATGTGTTTCCTGATGAAGTACCACCAGGGCTACCACCCAAGAGAGGGATTGAACATCAAATAGACCTTGTGTCTGGCGCTTCCCTCCCAAATCGCGCTGCCTACCGCACCAACCCAGAAGAAACAAAGGAGATTCAGCAACAAGTGGAAGAACTGATTAAAAAAAAGGTACATACTAGAAAGTCTTTCCCCTTGTGTTGTCCATGTCCTTCTAGTTCCTAAGAAAGATGGATCTTAGAGAATGTGTGTGGATTGTCGAGCTATCAATGACATCACCATAAGGTATAGACATCCAATTCCTAGATTAGATGATATGCTTGATGAACTTAGTGGTGCTTTTATTTTCACTAAAATTGACTTAAGAAGTGGCTATCATCAGATTCATATGAAAGAGGGAGATGAATGGAAAATAGCCTTTAAAACAAAATTTGGGTTGTATGAATGGATGGTGATGCCCTTCGGGTTAACAAATGCACCTAGTACATTTATGAGATTAATGAATCATGTTCTTAGAACTTTCATTGGCAAATTTGTTGTTGTCTATTTTGATGACATACTAATTTATAGTAAAACCCTTGATGATCATGTTGAACATATCCAATATGTACTTGCTGTCCTTCAAGAACAAAAATTATATGCTAACCTTGAGAAGTGCACCTTTTGCACCGACAAGGTAGTGTTTCTTGGATTTGTTGTATCAGGACTAGGTGTGGAGGTAGATGAAGAAAAGATCAAAGTTGTACGTGACTGGATGCCTCCACAAAATGTGAGCCAAGTGAGAAGCTTCCTTGGGCTCGCTGGGTTCTACCGGCGGTTTGTAAAAGACTTTAGTACTGTTTCTGCTCCCATCAACGAATTGACCAAAAAAGAAGTACCATTCAAATGGGGAGAAGCACAACAAAAGGCATTTGAAGAATTGAAAAAGAAGTTAACAACAACCCCAGTTCTTTCACTCCCATGCTTCGGTAAGACATTTGAAATTGAATGTGATGCCAGTGGAATTGGGATCGGAGGTGTGCTCATGCAAAAACGAAGACCAATTTCCTACTTCTGTGAAAAGCTAAGCGGTCCGACTCTAAATTATTCAGTTTACGATAAAGAATTATATGCTCTTGTTCGGAGTTTGGAAACTTGGCAACACTATCTTTTTCCTAAGGAATTTGTGATACATTCAGACCATGAATCATTAAAACATCTTAAAGGACAGCTAAAACTAAATAGAAGGCATGCAAAATGGTGTGAATTTATTGAAACATTTCCTTATATTGTCAAATACAAGAAAGGAAAAGATAATGTTGTAGCAGATGCTTTGTCTCGACAACATGCTTTGTTGACGCAACTTGATGCTAAAATTCTTGGATTAGAAAGTATAAAGGAATTATATCCAACTGACTTATACTTTGTTGAACCATATTCTAAGTGTTGTGATGGCAGAGGATGGGTACAATTTCATGTTAATGATGGTTTTTTGTTCTGAGTTAACAAACTCTGCATTCCAGAGTGTTCTGTTCAAATTTTACTTTTGCAGGAAGCTCATGTAGGAGGACTTATGGGTCATTTTGGCGCCAAGAAGATGGAGCAAGTACTTTTTGATCATTTCTTTTGGCCTAAAATGTGAAGGGATGTGGAGCGACATGTCCTTCGATGCGAATCATGTCGTAAAGCTAAGTCTCGTTTAAACCCTCATGGCTTATACACTCCACTACCTATTCCTAGTGTGCCTTGGGAAGACATATCAATGGATTTTGTTCTTAGTTTACCACGAACAAAGTAGGGAATGGATTCCATTTTTGTTGTGGTTGATCGATTTAGCAAAATGGCACATTTTATTCCATGCCACAAGAGTGATGATGCTTCACATATTGCGGAATTGTTTTTCAAAGAAGTTGTTCGTTTACATGGGATTCCACGAACCATTATTTCTGATCGTGACACTAAATTTTTGAGTTACTTTTGGAAAACTTTGTGGGGAAAACTTGGAACACGACTTCTGTTCTCTACAACATGTCATCCACAAATAGATGGACAGACTGAAGTTGTAAACCGAACATTATCAATGCTGCTGCGAGCTATCCTTAAGAAAAATTTAAAACTTTGGGAAGAAAGTCTACCACATGCCGAATTTGCATACAACAGAGCTGTACACTCGACTACTAAATTTTGTCCATTTGAAATTGTATATGGCTTCAAACCCACTGCTCCCATAGATCTTTTGTCATTGTATGTGTAGGAACGGGTCAACTTTGATGCTAGCAAACAAGCCGAGTTAATCAAGAACCTCCATGAAAAAGCTCGAGCAAATATTGAGAAAATGACCAAGAAATATGAAAAGCGTGCCAACAAGGGTCGAAGACAGATGTTGTTCGAACCAGGAGACTTGGTTTTGGTACATCTACGCAAAGAAAGATTTCCTGAACAACGCAAAAGCAAATTACAACCACGAGTTGATGGTCCATTCAAAGTGCTTCGCAAGATAAACGACAATGCTTATGAAATTGATCTGCCAGACACTTATGGTGTGAGTTCCAGTTTTAATGTGGCTGACCTCTCTCCTTTCTTTGGATTGGAAGAGTCAAGGATGACTCTTTTTCAAGGGGGGAGGATGATGTGACCATACCAGCATCGTCAACCTTGCCGAACATTCCTACTGGACCTATCACTCGAAGGCGACCGAAACAGATACAACAAGAGGTGCACGCGCTACTTTACGAATTTAAATTAAACACTAATGATAAATTTCTGCTAACTAAGTCGTGTATGTTGATTTTGCTTAGGTTCACCAAAGAGGAAGGACAAAACATATTAAGGGTAAATCAGAGAGAAGAACTATGTTTGAGTCAGTCCAGCGTGACAAAAGCGTCGAGAAGAAACAGTCATATCTTTTGATTCCCAAGAGCTATTGTTGGGGGCCTTCTTCTTTGCCGAAGGTCCTCCAAGCAAAAACACATTCGGCTGGGTGATATGCAAGCAGACACAACACGAAGGTATAAGCCGAAGCTACAATCCAGGGAGCTTCGGCATGACGACACACCTTGAGATGAAGGGCACCACCGACTTAAAGAGTAAAAGACCATTTAGTCCATGATAACTTGTGTTTTGGTTATGATTAGTTATCAAGGACACAAATGTAATTTTGTCCAGGCTGTGTCCCGTGCCTATAAATAGATAAACAGTACCCCAGTACTGTTCACGCTGACTTGAATTCACTCGCACGTTGCATTTGATTTCTTACCTTCTATCAAGCCGAAGGTACAAATTTACTGTTATTAATATTTGTCCATGATTGGGTAATGAGAATATAAATAATCCAATGATTTAATGTGATTATTCATGTTATTTTCCATGTTCCTTATGTTCCTACTTTCATTATTACATACTGAGATGATGAAGGTATGTCCTTCATAACCTTTGTCTGTAGATCATTATATCCTAAGGGAGATAATGCTTCGAAGGACGAAGGTTTTTGACCATTAACATTTTGTGTTGCCTTGTTCTTAACTCATAGC
Organism: Zea luxurians; assembly: GCA_029449295.1. NCBI lineage: Eukaryota > Viridiplantae > Streptophyta > Magnoliopsida > Poales > Poaceae > Zea > Zea luxurians. The sequence goes on from JAOPSE010000109.1 coordinate 1,793,121, forward strand.
ATTTGAGAACAAGTCCCCAAAATTGGCGCCCACCTCTGGTGAACTCACTTCCACTGTTGAGACGATGGCTTTGTTCAACAACCAAGCTATAGCACCTTCGGTCACGAAGCTGGTGCTCCCAATCACGGGCGGGTCAAGTTCAGAGCCAGCCAACAAAAAGCAAAAGAAGGAAGCGTAGAGAAGAGTGCAACATGTTGGGGTGCAAGGACCCTTTGTCAGTTCCAAGTGGTCCCACATCTCAATTACCTTATCCTAGGAGGATCTTTAGCTAAAAGACTTTCCTCACAATGATGCTATGGTTATATCTTGTGTCATCAAGGGATTTCTGGTCCACAATGTTCTGGTTGACACAGGCAGTGCAGTGGACATTATATTTGCAAAGGCTTTTAGGCAGATGCAAGAACCAGAAGACAAGATTCATGATGCTACACACCCTCTTTGTGGCTTCGGAGGAAGACAGATTGTGGCACTTGGCAAAATCACAATGTTAGTAACCTTCGGTTATGTCCACAACACAAGAACTGAGCAAGTTGTTTTTGACATTGTCTACATGGAGTACCCATACAATGCAATCATTGGTCGAGGGACACTTAATGCCTTCAAAGCAATACTTCACCCAACATACTTATGCATGAAGATACCTTCAAAACAAGGGCTCATTGCTGTCGTCAAGAAGCTGCCAGAAGGGCTGAAGGGAGTTGGACAGATTCAAAGGCAATCCACAACATAGATGGAGCTGGAGCTTGTCAACAATATAAACACAAAATAGAGAAGGCTGCTTCGGCAGATCAGCCGAAGCCTATGCTCCTATGTGAAGATATAGCAGATCAAAGTGTACTGCTGGGATCTCAGCTATCTAATGAGCAAGAAAAAACTCTGATAAGGTTTCGAACATTCACTTAATGTGGATCCATCTTTCAGGCCAAGGAAGCAAAGACTTCGGAAGATGTATGATGATAAAGCTGAAGGTGCTCAGAACGAAGTAAAGAGACTTCTCAGTGCTGGTGTTATCAGAGAAGTAACATATCCAGAATGGCTAGCTAACACTGTTATGGTGAAGAAGGCTAATGGCAAATAGAGAATGTGTATTGATTTCACAGACCTCAACAAAGCATGCCCAAAGGACGAGTTCCCATTACCAAGAATAGACTCCCTTATAGATGCAGCAGCTTCTTCGGAGCTCATGAGTCTACTGGACTGCTACTCAGGCTATCATCAAATTTGGATGAAGAAGGAAGATGAGCCAAATACTAGCTTCATAACTCCTAGTGGCACTTATTGCTACCTTCGGATGCCTGAGGGGCTCAAGAATGCTGGAGGAAGCTTCAGCAGAATGAAAGCCAAGGTCCTTCACTCTCAAATAGGCAGGAATGTGCTGACTTATGTTGATGACATCATAGTAAAAAGCACGAAGCAAGAGAATCATATTGCTGACTTACAGGAGACATTTGCCAATCTCAGGCAAGCTGGTCTGAAACTAAATCCAGAAAAGTGTGTTTTTGGAGTAAAGAAGGGCAAGTTCCTTGGCTGTTTGGTATCAACGAAGGGAATCGATGCTAACCCTAATAAGATCAAAGCTATTCTTCGGATGGAGTCGCCAAATACAAAGAAGGGGGCCCAACGGTTGGCAGGAAGGCTGGTATCTTTAAATATATTAATATCCAGATCAGTAGAAAGGAATCTACCATTCTTTGAAATACTGAAGCCAGTCGATGTTTTCCAATGGGGTCCGTGATGCGTCACAATGCCCGATCTTCACGATGTAGGATCAATCTTCAGATAACTAGCTCCAAAGAAGCCAAGATAACTTGCTGCAAGCAGCGATAACTAGTGCAACCTGACAAATAAAACTCGAAGCCAACCACCGTCTTTAACCGGCAGCCTGAATCGAGGATTCGCCCAACCACACTCTCAAAGAACCAACCAACACAGCCTACAATCAATCGAGGAGACCTCGAAGGGAGTAGGAGCACCAATTGGGAGCGGATGAAGCCGCCGCTTCTGCAATCCCGCGAAGGAATTCACAAGAGCAAAGGGGTAGAGATTACTCTCAATATTTGTTAGCACACAGCTGAACAAAAGGGGTTCTGTTTTAGATTATCATAAGCTACCTTACATCATAGATATAGGGGGGTATTTATACTAGTAACAACCAGCCTTAGCGAGGTATAAACACAAAACAAAAGTATTTTCACGAGCTAATGTGAAGGAGCCTCTTCGGGAGATCTGCAGAACTGATTTCCGTGTGGTTGTTTGACTTCTGCGCAGCCTTCAGTATTTTGACAATAACTTCTTCTAGGAATCTTCAAATGATGTGGGGCTGGATGCGTTGGAAAGCTGACTTGATAAGCTTTCTCACCATATATAGCATGCTTAATGAAACTTCATAGAATGATGCAGTTTAATACGAAAACTTGGTCATCAAGCTGACTGTTGACCTTCTGACCAGTCGGCACTAAAGTAGGTCGGCTGCCTTTCTGATAGATGTGGTTAAGTCGGCTTTAGAAGCATTGGAAACTAGACTTCAAGAGCTTTCCAAAAAGTACTTATGGGCCTTCATAGCTTTTGGGAATCAAAAGATATGACTGTTTCTTCTGGATGGTTCTGTTGCGCTGGACTGACTCGGATATAGCTCTTCTTGCTGATTCGCCTTTGATATGTTTTGTCCTTCCTCTTTGGTGAACCTAAGTAATATCAACATACACAACTTAGGTAGCATAAAATTCTCATTAGTGTTTAAATGAAATTCATAAAGTAGCGCGTGCACCTCTTGCTGTAGCTTCTTAGCTCGGCTACGTGTAATTGGTGCATCAAAGACTTGGGTTGGTGAATATATTGGTTGTACTTGAGTTGATGTAGTATGACTTGGGGGTTGTAACATGTTGCTTAATGGCGTGGTCATATCATCCTCCTCCCCTTGAAAAGGAGTCGTCCTCGACTCTGAAGTGTCTTCACTTGTATATGGTAAGAGGTCAGCAACATTGAACGTGTTGCTCACGCTATAGCTTGGTGGAAGATCTATCTTGTATGCATTATCATTGATCTTGGCAAGAACATGAAATGGATCATTCCCTCATGGCTCCTGCAATAAAAGCAATCTAACCGAAGAATTTGGTACACAAAGTTTGTTAGCTCTAAACAAAAATCCATCATGCATATGATATTTTTCCCTACCTTTTCCCTCTTTATAATGAATGTATGGTTCTAAAAAGTCAGGATCATCATTATACATTTCTTTCAAATTTTCAAGACCCAAAACTTTTATCTCTAGTTGATTCAACAACACATTCCTTCGAGATAAGGCATCAGTGACCACATTGTCCTTACCTTTCTTATATTTCACAATGTATGGAAATGTTTTGATAAACTCAACCCATTTGGCATGACGACAGTTTAGTTTGGCTTGCCCTTTCAAATACTTCAAGGCTTTATGATCGAAATGAATAACAAATTCTTTTGGCCATAAGTAGTGCTGCCATGTTTCAAGCGTTCGGACCAAAGCATACAATTCTTTGTCATAAACAGAATAATTTAATTGAGCACCTCCCAATCTTTCACTAAAATATGCTATAGGTCTTCCTTGTTGCATTAAAACTCCTCCTATCCCAATCCCACTAGCATCACATTCTACTTCAAAAGTTTTAGTGAAATCAGGAAGAATAAGTACAGGTGCTTCAGTCAAACATTTCTTCAATTCTAGAAAAGCATCTTCTTGTGAATTTCCCCATTTAAATTCAACACCTTTCTTTGTCAATTCATTTAAAGGAGAAGCGATGGTACTGAAATCTCGCACAAATCTTCTATAAAAACTAGCAAGACCATGAAAACTTCTTACTTGACTTACATTCGTTGGAGCTGGCCAATCCTTGATGTCTTTCACCTTGGATTCATCCACCTCTATTCCTTTTGCTGAAACAACAAAGCCAAGAAACACAACATGGTCTGTGCAAAAACTGCACTTCTCAAGATTAGCAAATAATTTCTCTTTTCTAAGCTCATCTAAAGCTTGTCGAATGTGTTTCACATGTTCATCAAAAGATTTGCTATAAATTAGAATATCATCGAACTAGACAACAACAAATTTTCCAATGATAGTTCTTAAGACATGGTTCATTAATCTCATAAAGGTACTAGGAGCATTAGTTAACCCAAAGGGCATTACTAACCATTCATACAACCCAAATTTTGTTTTAAATGCAGTCTTCCATTCATCTCCAGTTTTCATTCTTATTTGATGGTATCCACTTCTCAAATCAATTTTAGTAAAAATTGTGGAACCACTTAATTCATCAAGCATATCATCTAGCCGTGGAATAGGATGGCGATAGCGAACGGTAATATTATTTATAGCTCTACAATCAACACACATCCTCCAAGATCCATCTTTCTTAGGTACTAAAATCATAGGAACAGCACAAGGGCTTAAGCTTTCACGAACAAAACCTTTATCAAGAAGTTCTTGCACTTGCCTTTGTATCTCCTTAGATTCTTCAGGATTGGTTCGATATGGTGGATGGTTAGGAAGTGTAGCCCTTGGAATGAGATCAATTTGATGCTCAATCCTACGAAGTGGAGGTAGTCCAGCTGGTGTTTCTTGTGGAAACACATCTTCAAAGTTCTGCAAAAGATCAGCCACAACACTAGGAAGAGATGTTATGTCATTAGGAGAAATCAAAGCTTCTTTGTTCACAAGTACAAAGAGCACTTGATATGGGTTGTTCCTCACTTCTCTCAGCTCAGATTTTGTGGCTAGCATAACTAGATGTTCTCCCTCTTCCTTCTTTTTATCTCTTGAATTTGGCTTGTAGCACTCGCTCACTGAATTGTGGATGGCACTCAATTTCTTTTGCTCTCCTCCTCCTCTACTTGTTGTACTAATTTCAGTTTTCTTTTGTAAGTGTTCAGCCATGATTTGTTGAGGGGTCATAGGCTTGAGTACAAACTTTCTCCCTTTTAGATCTAGCGTGTATTGATTTGTTCTTCCACAATGCTGAGAATATCGGTCATATTGCCAAGGTCTTCCTAGCAGCATGTGACACACAAACATGGGTGCAACATCACACTCCATTGTGTCAACATACTCTCCAATCTTGAACAAAACTTTCACCTTATAACCAATCTTGATATCTCCCGACTCATTCAACCATTGGACATGATATGGATGAGGGTGTTGCTGCAACTTCAAACCAAGCTTTTCAACCATCTTACGACTTGCAAGATTATGGCAGCTCCCTCCATCAATGATCACCTTTACTACTTTGTCTTGCACTTTTGCTCGTGTTTGAAAAAGATTATGTCGCTGTCCAATTTTAGCTTCTTTCATTTGAACACTCAAGATTTGTGTAACCACAAGAGTAGTACCATGCTCAAATTCACATCCCGTATGTTCTTCAGATTTATCAATGTCATCTTCATTTCCTGCTTCAGCTTCCTCTTCACTAGTTGATGTATATTCTCCATCATCAGTCACAAGGATCACACGATTATTTGGACACTCCTTTATGACATGACCACAACCTCCACACTTGAAGCACTGAATACCACTACTCTTGGTTGTTGAACCCACTGATGTTGAAGTGGATGCGGCTGGTTTATAACTTGTGTTTGGAGCAGCACCGTTCTTTCCACTAGAATTGCCTTGAATATTGGATCGCAAGCCTCCAGTTGAACCTTTTGTTGCTGAGGATGCAGCAGTAAACCTTGAGATCGATTTGCTTCCTCCAGTCATGGTTCGTGCTCCATATGACAAGGGCTTGCTGCTCTTAGCATCTTGTTGCAGCTGGCGTTCAGCTTTGGTGGCCTGATGTACCAAATCAATAAGACTTTGGTATGGCTGAAACTCAACAATACGCTGAATGTTGCGGTGTAACCCAGCCATGAAACGTGCAATGGTTTGCTCTTCGTCTTCATACACATTGGCTCTAATCATGGCCTTCTCCATCTCCTTATAATACTCCTCAATAGAGAAACTTCCTTGTCTCAAATTCTGTAATTTATCAAAAAGATCACGCCGATAATGCTTCGGCACAAAACGAATTCTCATTTCTCGCTTCATCTCTTGCCAAGTAATAATAGGGTCCTCTCCATCTTCTTCACGATCACGAAGAAGTTGCTCCCACCAAATCAGGGCATATCCTTCAAACTCAAGAGATGCCATTGCAAGTTTTTTCTCCTCTGAATAATTATGTAGGCGGAAGATTTTCTCCACCTTCAATTCCCATGTGAAATAATCTTCAGGATCAGATCTACCATCAAATTTTGGCATGGTAAACTTAAGTTTCCCAAATCTCTCTTCTTGGTTGACGCCTCTATGATGACGACGACCATAGCGATGTTGAGACTGATCATCCCCAAATTCATATTCTTCATTGTCATTATTTCTTCGATTCCGGCCTCTTCCTCTACCATATGCAGCACCTTGATTTCTCCTCCCATGTTCACTTGCTGTTCTAGAATAATTTCCTTCATCTTCTTCCCCATCTTCATCATGGTTCCTTACACCGTCGGGGAGTCGACGACGACCTCTGATTTCAGCCATAAGTGTCTGAAGATCTTGTGCCAACAAATCTTGCTAGGCTTCTATGCTTTGTTTGAGCTCATTGAATTGTATCAGGGTGACACATTCTTCAATCTCAACGTTGGGATCCATCTTCCTGCGAAGTTAGTGGCAACAAGGCAACAAATATAGGTGGAATATGAAGCTATATAGAATCTCACAACCTCACCACTCTTACCAACCAAAGCTCTTATGAGTTCCCTGCGGGTTGCAAGAAAATGTGTGGTGGTAACAAGAAAGTGGTGGTTAAGCGAATACAAGACCAGAGTACCGATTACGATGGCTTATATGTGGAGCTTGGTGGGGATTAATAAACAAGGGATACAATCTGAATTCTAGTTGTTGTTAAGTTAAATAACCATCCGACTAGAAGTTCCCTGCCTAGTGCTGACCACAAGATACGAGTGATGTAAATAGATCAAACACACGCGTAAGAAATTTCAGATTTGATGCAGACAAGGAATATGATTGGAATGCAAGTGTTGCAATCAGATCCAACCAAAATTTTGCACCAAATGACAATAGCAAACTGGTTGAACAATTTGATAAAATTTTCAGCACTTGTGCACATAAACAAACTGATTGTTTTACTTTTTTTTTCACAATCTTGTTCTACACTTTTCTTTGGTACTTTTCTTTCTTCTCTTTTTTTTGATACTCTTTTTTATAGAACTAAACACAACGATCTTATATGATATTGCACACTTTATAATACTTAACAAAGAACTCAACTAGCAGCTATAACTTAAATAGGATCAAAGTTACCGCGAAGGAAATGATGAGAGTTTTCAGATTTTTCTTTTTATGGATATTTTCAGATATATATAAGAGGCTCAAAGGGAACACAAAGGATAGAGTGACCAGCAACTAAACAAAGACTCTAAGGACTGAAACTTAACAAAACTCACTGGAACAACAGATTGAAACAAAGGGCTATGACAAAATATTTTATGGCTTTTTGGTGGATAGGACGAACACAAAATATATGTAGCTAAGGGTAAAGAATCCTACAGTGGCAACTAAGGCTTTGATAGCAGATGATGCGTCACAATGCCCGATCTTCATGACGTAGGATCAATCTTCAGATAACTAGCTTCAAAGAAGCCAAGATAACTTGCTGCAAGCAGCGATAACTAGTGCAACCTGACAAATAAAACTCGAAGCCAACCACCGTCTTTAACCGGCAGCCTGAATCAAGGATTCGCCCAACCACACTCTCAAAGAACCAACCAACACAGCCTACAATCAATCGAGGAGACCTCGAAGGGAGTAGGAGCACGAATTGGGAGCGGATGAAGCCGCCGCTTCTGCAATCCCGCGAAGGAATTCACAAGAGCAAAGGGGTAGAGATTACTCTCAATATTTGTTAGCACACAGCTGAACAAAAGGGGTTCTGTTTTAGATTATCATAAGCTACCTTACATCATAGATATAGGGGGTATTTATACTAGTAACAACCAGCCTTAGCGAGGTATAAACACAAAACAAAAGTATTTTCACGAGCTAATGTGAAGGAGCCTCTTCGGGAGATCTGCAGAACTGATTTCCGTGTGGCTGTTTGACTTCTGCGCAGCCTTCAGTATTTTGACAATAACTTCTTCTAGGAATCTTCAAATGACGTGGGGCTGGATGCGTTGGAAAGCTGACTTGATAAGATTTCTCACCATATATAGCATGCTTAATGAAACTTCATAGAATGATGCAGTTTAATACGAAAACTTGGTCATCAAGCTGACTGTTGACCTTCTGACCAGTCGGCACTAAAGTAGGTCGGCTGCCTTTCTGGTAGATGTGGTTAAGTCGGCTTTAGAAGCATTGGAAACTAGACTTCAAGAGCTTTCCAAAAAGTACTTATGGACCTTTATAGCTTTTGGGAATCAAAAGATATGACTGTTTCTTCTGGATGGTTCTATTGCGCTGGACTGACTCGGATATAGCTCTTCTTGCTGATTCGCCCTTGATATGTTTTGTCCTTCCTCTTTGGTGAACCTAAGTAATATCAACATACACGACTTAGGTAGCATAAAATTCTCATTAGTGTTTAAATGAAATTCATAAAGTAGCGCGTGCACCTCTTGCTGTAGCTTCTTAGCTCGGCTACGTGTAATTGGTCCATCAAAGACTTGGGTTGGTGAATATGTTGGTTGTACTTGAGTTGATGTAGTATGACTTGGGGGTTGTAACATGTTGCTTAATGGCGTGGTCATATCAGTCCGGCTTAGCAAAAGGCTTTTGAAGAGTTAAAGAAATACTTGATAGACTTGACAACTCTAACTCCACCTTCACCAGGGGCTCCATTACTCTTATATGTAGCAGCCTCCCACTCTGCAGTCAGTGCGGCGCTTGTACAGGAGAAGCAAGATGGCCAGGTCAAAAAATAAGCACTAGTATATTTCGTCTCCGAAGTTCTATGCTTATCAAAGAAAAATTATACAGAATTGGAGAAGGTGGTATATGCTGTGTTGTTGGCCTGCAGGAAGCTTCGGCACTATTTTCAAGCATATCATATAATTGTTCCTTTGTCGCAACCTTTGAAAGACATAATAAAGAATAGAGAAGCTACTCGGAGGATCGGAAAATGGGCTACTGAGCTCAATGAATTTTCTATTGACTATGTACATAGGTCCTCAATTCAGTCCCAAACGTTAGCATATTTCATTGCTGATTGGATGCTAGGGACTTAGGAAGAAGTAACAAAAGACGCCGAAGCCTGGACAGTATTCTGTGATGGTTCTTGGGGAACCTTCGACGCAGGAGCCGCCGGTGTCCTAGTAGCGCCCTCTAAAGTCAGAACATGCTATGCAGCAAGACTGGATTTTAGTTGTACAAATAACATTGCTGAGTACGAAGCCCTTCTGTTGGGGCTTCGGAAACTAAAGGCAATGGGAATAAGAAGGGTGATCCTTAAAACTGACTCCCAAGTCATCTCTAGCCATGTAGACAAAAGCAGCAAGACAAGGGATCCGAAGCTTGAAAAATATTTGGACACAGTCCGAAGGTTGGAGGCCTCTTTCGAAGGTTTTTCTGTAAAAAATATTCCAAGAGGGGAAAATGAGCATACAGATCTACTAGCTACGTCAGCAGCACAAGGGCTCCCTCTACCTTCGGAAGTATTCTTTGAGACAATAAAAGCACCTTCGGTTGAACTTATGGAGAGAGCAGTGCTTGCAATATCACCTATACATAGTGAAGATTGGAGGACAGAAATCATATCTTTCCTCTAAGGTAACTGTCTTTCGGATGACGAAGTTTATAATAAAAGAATGGAAGCAAGGACAAGACCATATGTCATGATAGAAGGGAAGTTATACAAACATGGAGTTTGCTCTCCACTTCTCAAGTGTTTATCCAGAACCGAAGGTATATGTAATACCCTGATTTTGGGGGTATAAAATTTCTTTCTAATTATCACCCAAAATCATGTGTTACTCTTCTTTTTCTCACTCTAGGTTTTCTCTCTCTCTAGATTCATTCTCCCTTTTTCCTTTTTGATTAGAGATAGCCTAAACTAGTGGAGGTTAATTATTTATTTTTGCCAAAACCTTATGAGTCATGACATGTTGCATCATGCTGAGTTTAAAATATTCTTTGAAGTGTTGCACAAGTGTGAATTTATTTGAATTTGAAACCTAATTTGAATTTGGATTTGAAAACCCTATAGAAAAGAAAAAGAAAAAGAATTAGAAAAATTTAGAGAAAAAGGAAAAAGGAAAGCAGCCCAGCAGCCTAGCCGGCCCAGCCCCACGCCCGCGCCCACGCGACAGTCGCCCCTGATAGGCGGACCCCGCCTGTCGGCACCAGTCTGCCCGCGCTCTCTCTCGCTCGCTGCCCAGTGGGGCCGACATGTCGGCGCCAGTTGCCTTCACCCGCGCGCCCCCTCCCCTCTCTGCTTCGCGGGCCAGTTCTGCCAGATGCTGAGCCGTTGCCCCGCACGCCCCTTTCCTCTCTCTCTCTCTGCACCGTGGACCCTCCCTGTCAGTTCTGCCCCCTCCACGCCCGCCGTGGACCGGCGCGTGCGCACTCATGCACGTCGCCGGATTTCTCGGCCACGACGCCCACCCACGCGCCCAGCTCCCTTCATAGAGCCCCGCCAGTGCCTCGCACACACCCCTCACCTCATTTCGCGTAGCTTCGCCCTCTCTCGCGCTCTGCCCACGCCACCAGCCACCGCTGAAGACCCGCGCCCACGTTCCCGGCCATCCAGCTCGCCGAAGACCGCTCCAAGCCTCCTCGAGCTCCACCCCGAGGTGAGATACCCATCCCCATGCCCAATTTCCCTTATTGCACCCTGTGCTCGGCCAATTTCTCCTTCGTCGGTGCTCGGCCGCGGAGGTCCGCCGTGCTCACGCGGTGGCCGGCCAATTTAGCCCAGTCTAGTTCCCCGGAGTAGGTCTCTGTGTCATCCCTGCCTCTGCTGAAGCTAGCCCAGGCCTTAGCACGCCTTAAGTCCCCTCCCCGTGGCCGGAATGTGTAACACCCGGTTTTAATGGACAAAGCCGGGTGCATCTCATACATGCGCCAAAGAAGACAACATATATAATAACAGAGTGTATAGAGATAAATGTCACAATAATCAGAGTACTTATTACATAGCGGAAGACTTATTACAAAATAAAATAATAAATATAAAACGAACTAAGGATCGTCGGCGCCAATGTTGACTGAGAAACGCCACCTAGATCAAGTCGAATGCCTCAGTGTTAGGCGGCTCCTCTTCGACCACCTGTTCTTCTCCTGTGGGGGGGTGTGAGACAGCAAGGGTGAGCTCACATACGTTCATAGCTCAACAAGTCGTGGGGAATAATGTGGCATGAACTCACCAAAGGTGGGAGTTCATGAAGTGTAAGGCTGATCAATGAAATAAAGGCTGAAGCTGAGCATTGCTTTTATAAGTTGGTCAAACTTTTATTAGTAATTACTAGGTGTAAGTAAATACCAAACCTTAATAATAATAAAGAACAATAATAGTAAAATAATCCCAAATGCGATGCAAATGTCAAATTGAATTTAAGTTCCATAATTAATCATGTGAGGGTCCGAGCCGCTCATGACCGTGAGCACGGCTAGTATACCAGTTTTACACTCTGCAGAGGTTGCGCATCTTTACCCACAAGTCATGTTACCCATCTGCCAAGAGACGGTCAATCCCATACACCTCTACCGAGGAGGCGAGGCAGGGTAACACTACGAGGCCTTTACAAAGTTCCACTAGCTTCAGAAATCCCGCTACAGTTTATAGGAAGCTCCAGTGCAGGGTTCTTGCCTGACCGCCATCGCAGCAAAATCAACCCAAGGACCTCCCTACACTGACCACTCCCCTACTGCCCTTGCCCCTTTCGGGTAAGGAAGACCTCCACTAGCTTTCCTAGTTAATCAGCCAAGGGCGTCCCACTAAACCCTTGTGGTAGCATTGTTTTCCCGGGTGGTCGCTCCATGTTCCCATTAATTTAATGATCTTAACATGAACAGTAATAATAACAAGATAATAAAAGAGTAATCATGAATGTTGTATCTCCATACCCAATCCACATAAAGCAATAGCAGATACTACCCAAAAATATTTCAGGGGTGAACAAGGTATAAAGATAACCAAAACTAGGGTAACCTAAAGGATCCCATCAAAATTAACCTATGCAGATCATTATAATTAATAAGAACATGGCTGGGAAAAAGTAAGTGATCAAGGGCACAACTTGCCTTCAATGAGCTCCTGCTCAGCTACTTCTACTTGCTGAACCTCACACTCCACAGTGGCTTGTTCGTCTACTCGCATCAACACAATACATACATAGTATAGCATAAATTAACATCACATCAAACATGTAAATGAAATATACAGTAAAAATCTACACATTAAAATGAGATCATAGGAACTGGAATCACTAAATTTGGAGTTATAGATTTCAAGTTATGAATTTCCTAAGGTTTAATGTGCTTGAAATAGGATTAAATGATAAATTAATTTTCTTACTGCTTTCATGTCAAAACAGAGACACTAAATGATAGAGAATATTATTACAAAATTTTAGAAATTGGAATGGCTCAATTTGGAGTTAAAATGAATTTTCTATGGATTTTACAAGTTTCTAGAATTGTTTTTGTATTAAAAACAATTTTTTATAATCAATTCTCTGTTTTTAATTATCTCTAGACTGGGCCTCATTTTTCAGAAAGTTCAGGGGCTTGCGCGTAAGTTTACCGAGACACAGAGAACAGTACTCTCTGGATGGCGGGTTGATTTGTAATTTTCTCGGGGGCTCTTTAACAAAAAGTACCCGCGAAGGGGTATCCTGAAACCAGGGACGTCCGATTATCATCCAACGGCGAGGATAGATCGGAGCATTAATATAACGGGAAATGACGCTGGCCCCTGGATCCAGATCTAATGGTCGATATTCTAGGTTGATCCGCCCGCACGATTCCCATCCGACGACTCAGATCTATCACCCGAAGCGGTACACAAACGATTTAATCTGCACCGTTGACGATAAATCCAACGGCCGAAGTTCTTTTCTATCTCTCGATCGAATCACGCGGCGGCGCGCTCTTCCCCCCGGCGGAGGCCATGGCCGGGAAGGTCAATCCGGCGAGTCACAACCCAAACCCCGACCCGAAAAGTGCTATGCGCGTAGATTAGCAAGGTGAATCATCAGGACGCGGAACTCACCGAAGAGGACGACACACCAGAGCTGGCTACGGCGCACGGCGGAGACGCGACTTCGGCGATAAATCCCTAAGTCCCCCGAGGTCCACAGCCTGAATTGAGGGCTCCCGCAGCTTCACGGGTTCCTAGCGAACGCCCCCGACCACACGCGCGGACCCGAGCGTAGGTAAGGGGAAGAATCACCGACGGCGGCTCACTTCTGGGCTGACTTGGCGATGGTCTGTGGTGGGGGTCCGAGGCGGTCGCAAGGCAAGAACGGGGGAGGAATCGGCGAACCCAGGTGAGAGGGAGACGAGGATGGATGGGAGCGACCTATTTAGCGTCTGATCGAGCAGTATTGGCGAGGTGGTTCGGTTCACGCGAGAAAGGGGGAGCTCACCGTGCGATCCGCACGGGTTGTTAATGTCGCCGTGACCGGGATGACATGCGGGCCACGGCCAGCAGTGACGCGAACGCACGCGCAGAGGCTGACCGGCTGGACCTAGACGTCGGCTCCGCGCGATAGAAAGACGGCCGCGCATGCGAGTCCCTGGTGGCGAGGGTGCGCGTCGGTGACTGGCCCGTGGGGTCCGCGAGTCAGCGACGATTTGTGTAACAGGACCAAGGCGCGCGGCGAGGGACTGACGGGTTGGACCCACCTGTAGGCGAGCGACGGAGTGAGAGCGTGGGCTGCGCGCGCTGGAAAGCCCTAGTGGGCCGAAATGGGTGTCTGCGGCCCATGTAAGGTTTGTTTTGTTTTATTATTTTCTTTTCCATTTCTTTTTCTTCATTTTCAAATCCAATTTGAATTCAAGTTTAAATTCAAACTTTGTGAATAACTTGTCCTCAGTTTGAAATGTATAGTTTAATAATATAAGTGTGAAAGGTATTTATTCTGATTTTTATTTTATTTTATGTAGTATTTTTCTCAGTTCTTCCCTTCTCTTAATTCAAACCCTAATTCTCAATTTAGGATTCAAGCTTTCTAGTAATTATTATCTTATTATTATTATCCTTGTTATTTTATTTAATGCACAATCATATAAAACTCCAACGAGATGCACTTTGTTTTATTTAGTATCATTTGTTCTAATTAATCACTCTTGATTATATGTGTGTTCTTTTTATGATGCAAATAAGGCACATAAAATGAGAAGATCTCTCTATATTCTTTATTTAGAATTTTGAGTATTACAAATCCTACCCCCCTTAAAAATAATCTCGTCCTCGAGATTCAGGAAGATCTAGGGAATAGGTGAGGAAAATCTATACGAAGCTCTTCTTCTCTTTCCCAAGTTGCTTCATCTTCACTATGGTGGCTCCATTGCACTTTGCACATCTTTATAACCTTATTCCTCGTAACTCGAGTCAATGTATCAAGAATCTTGATGGGGTACTCAGCATAAGTCAAATCCCTTCTGTAGATCTGGCATAACCAATACTGGTGGTGACATTAGTTTCTCCTTCAATTGATCAAAGCTTTCTTGGCACTTCTTATCCCACTTGAATTCTCTTCCTTTTTCCAAAAGTGATGTCATAGGCTTAGCAATTTTAGAGAACCCTTCAATAAATCTTCGATAATATCCTGTGAGTCCCAAGAAACTTCGAATCTCAGTAACTGTAGTGGGCACTCTCCACTCCATTATCTCCTTGACTTTAGCAGGATCCACTGCTATTCCTCTATTAGAAATAATATGACCAAGGAATGGCACCTTGTCAATCCAAAACTCGCACTTGCTGAACTTAGCGTAGAGTTGATTATCTCGTAACTTCTGTAGCACCAACCTTAGATGTTGTTCATGATCACTTTCATTCCTAGAATAGATAAGAATATCGTCGATAAACACCACGACAAATCTGTCCAAATACTCCATAAACACCTTATTCATCAAATTCATAAAATAAGCTGGTGCATTGGTTAGTCCAAATGACATAACAGTGAACTCGTATAATCCATATCGGGTGGAGAAAGCCATCTTTGGAATATCCGATGGTCTAATCTTCATCTGATGGTATCCCGATTAGAGATCAATCTTCGAGAATACCCTGGCTCCTCTCATCTGATCAAACAAATCCTCAATACGGGGTAATGGATACTTGTTCTTCACCGTGACATCATTGAGTGATCTATAGTCCACACACATCCATTGCGATCCATCCTTCTTCTGCACAAATAACACCGGTGCTCCCCAAGGTGAGGAACTCGGACGAATATACCCCGCTTCTTGTAACTCAGTTAACTGCTTCTTAAGTTCCTTCAACTCCTCTAGGACATCCTATATGGCCATTTAGAAATAGGAGCGGTTCCAGGTAAGAGATCAATAACAAACTCAACTTCTCTATCAGGTGGCATCCCTGGTAACTCCTCTGGAAAGACATCCGGAAAATCTCTAACCACCCGGATGTTGTCACCAACAAACTCCTCAGGCATAAAGAACATTGCACGCATGGATGAGGAGGTTACTGCAATATTAACTTGAAATCTCTCTCCTTTAGTGGTAGTGAGTTCTACGGTACCTCTACCACATGCTATAACGGCCTTTGCCTTTCTTAGCCATGACATACCAAGGATCAGATCTATACTGCTTGACTCTAATATTATAGCAGTAGCTCCAAATTCTCTACCCATAATGGTCAATGTCAATCTACGTGTCATTTGATTCGCCTCAACAGGCCCTTTAGGTGTAATTACTATCATGGGTTTTATCATATTTAGCAGTGGTATTTCATTTGTGTTGGCATATCTAGTAGACATGAATGAATGTGTAGCACCAGAATCAAATAATATAGTTGCAGGAATTGCATTAACATAAAACATACCAAGTACGATGTCCCCACCATCCGGAGTAGCATCAACGCTGACTTGATTAACCTTGGCAATAGAATATCCCTTGCCAGATCCTGGAGTTTGCTGCCTGTTCTGAACTGGAGTAGTAGCAATCCTTTGTGGGCAAACATTTGCATAATGACCAGTCTTCCCACACTTGAAACAAGTAGTGCCTGAACTCTGTCCTGAAAACTTTGTCGGGGTGCCAGTGGGGGTAGCCTGTCGAGTAGGTGTCCGTGGAGACCCCTGTGGAGCATACTGAGCTGTACGTGGCCCTCCTGATCGAGTCAGTGTACCCTGTGGTGGAACGTAGCGGGGACGAACACTGCTGCTACCCTGTCCTTGTGAGATGGCCTTCCTCTTCAAATCACCCAATTGAACACGCTTGTGTTCAATAGCAAGAGCCTTATCCAGTAGCCTCTGAAAGGATGGAAAGGTGTGTGCCACCAGTGCATACTGCAAGGGTCCATTAAGTCCTTCAATGAAGTGCTCCTGCTTCCTCTCATCCTCAGCAACTTCCTCCGGAGCATATCTCGACAGCTGAATAAATTTGTCTCTGTACTCGCTGACTGACATATTGCCTTGCTTCAATGACAGAAACTCCTTCTTCTTGATCTTTATCATACCGGCTGGAATATGGTAGTTCCTGAACTGTGTACTGAACTCTGCCCAAGTAATAGTATCAGCAGCATCATGGGCAGCAGTATAAGAATCCCACCAGTCAGCAGCAGGACCCGTCAGACGACCCGAGGCATAAAGAACTTTCTCTCTGTCTGAGCATTGGGCAATGTTGAGCATCTTCTCAATTGCTTTCAGCCAATCATCTGCATCAAGTGGATCTGGCGAGCTGGCGAAGGTTGGTGGCTTATGACTCATAAACTCCCAGTGCTTATCATGAGGTGGAACTAGTGGCAGTGGTGGAGGTAATGGCACTTGCTGCTGTTGTTGCTGTTGTTGAAGTTGTTGTTGCAGCTGCTGTTGTTGCGCCCTCCTTTCTTGGCGTATCTCCTCTCTCTCCTGACGCAACTCCTGACGTATATCTTCTCTTTCCTGACGCATCTCCTGGCGTTCTTGCTGCATCTGTGCACGCTTATCAGCCATAGTGTCCGCCATTTGCTGCATCACCGCCATCTGAGCAGCAATCAGTGGATCAACACCGCCTGGTGGAGGATTAGGAGGATTCATCTCTGCTGGCTGTGGCTGAGGCTGTCTATATATCCTTCGAGTGTGTCGATTAGGAGGCAAATCAATTCCACCACCCCTCCTGGTATTGACCATCTGAGTTAGATACATATGGTAAGAGAGAGCAGTAGACAAGGCAGTAATTATGAATCATGTTACTTTGGGGATTTATTAGCTAAGCAGTTTAATGTTTTACCTATCATAGCTAATTTGTTACCTTACGCTGGCACATGCTAAGATGTCCATATATAATATTTCAATCAATCAAAGAAGCAAATTAGACATTGATCATCAGAACAATCAACCAACATTTTTAATAGAGAAAATAGTTTTAATTTTGTCTTAGGCTTCCTATCTCTTAAAATGTCATAGGGGTAGGGATTCCAAGGTGTGAAATCCATCTTGTCTAAGAGTAGAAAAGGTAAGAATGATCAGAGTAGAATAGTAGAAGGTGAGACAGGATCAGGATAAGATAAGTATAGAATGACTCAGAGTAAGGTAAGTAGGTAAGGGTTTTGTCCATTTCTATCTAGGTTTTGTCCTACAGTCAACATTCCTCTGATACCACTTCTGTAACACCCGGTTTTAATGGACAAAGCTGGGTGCATCTCATACATGCGCCAAAGAAGACAACATATATAATAACAGAGTGTATAGAGATAAATGTCACAATAATCAGAGTACTTATTACATAGCGGAAGACTTATTACAAAATAAAATAATAAATATAAAACGAACTAAGGATCGTCGGCGCCAATGTCGACTGAGAAACGCCACCTAGATCAAGTCGAATGCCTCAGTGTCAGGCGGCTCCTCTTCGACCACCTGTTCTTCTCCTGTGGGGGGGTGTGAGACAGCAAGGGTGAGCTCACATACGTTCATAGCTCAACAAGTCGTGGGGAATAATGTGGCATGAACTCACCAAAGGTGGGAGTTCATGAATGTAACGCCCCGAATTTTGCAGTTGAATTTTTTCTTTTCTTCACTCGCCAAATTCGGGCGTTACCTTTTCTTTTTCTTTTTCCCCTCGCTAAACCTTGACCTTTTCCAAAGTTTTAGCGGGATTCGGTTTGGAATTCCCGTGTAAAGAAAAACCCTAAAATACTTTATGTTGTTTGATGCACCATGCCGAACCATGCATTCTTTTGGATTGATTGAGAACGTGGATGCATTCATCTAGGAAAAACGAATTTCGAAAAGGAGATAACCTTTTTCTTTTTCTTTTTCTTTTTCTTTCTTTCTCTCTCTCTCCTCCCTTTCCTCTCTCCCGCGCCGTGGGCTGCCCCTGGCTGGCCCAGCCGCCCCCGCGCGCCCCCCTCTTGGGCCTCAGTCGGCCCAGCCGCCCCCCTCCCTTTTTCCCCCCAACTCTCTCTCTCCCTCCCCTTCCTCCCATTCCCTCCCCACCCTAGCCGCCGCCACCCTCTACCCCTGCTCGGCCGCCCCTGCCGCCGGCCCAACCGCCGCCCCTCGCCGTCGCTCGCCCGTCCCCGGTGAGCCTCCCCTCCCCCCCCCTCCTCCCTCCTCTCCCCTCTCCCCTCTCCCCTCCTCTCCCCCTCCCCGTCCGGCCATGGCGTGCCCCCAACCGCCCGCCCCGGCCGTCCCCCTGCTCGGTCGCCCTGCCCGGCCATGCCGGCCCTCGGCCTCGCCCAGCCGCGCCTCCAGCCGGCCCCGGCCGCGCCCCGGCCGCGCCCTGGCCGCGCCCTGGCCGCCTGCCTGGCCGCGCCCCCGCCCCTGCGCGCCCGCCGGCCCAGCCGCCGGTTCAACCGCCCCCCAGGCCGGTTCAACCGCCCCGGCTCAGCCGCCCCCCCCCCCCCCCCCGCGCTCGGCCGCCCCTGCTCGGCCGGCCCAGCCGCCGGTTCAACCGCCCCCTTTTTTATTTTTTTTATATATTATTTTATTTATTTTGTTTTACTTTCTGTTATCATAGCTATTTTATTTTAGGTAGGCTAATCATTGTTCATGTTATTGAAATAGGAAGCTTAATTTAGAATTTCGTTGCGCTAGTTGATTCATTTAGTTAATTGTTTATCTCGTGCAATGTTGATCAACTTAAAATGACTAGGTTTCCATTAGTGTATATAACAGAATTCTTTTGTTAAGAACCAGTTGTAATTAATCATTAGTGCATAAACTTTAGCCCCCTGCGAGACCCTTTCCCGTTTCTTTCTAACCTTAATGAATGCGATATCAAATGTCATACTTGATGCATATTCGCTTTACTTGTTCCCTTGTATGGTGTACTGTTCTTTTGAATTAAATATGTGGATGTATGTATGTTTGCGCTCGCATAGAGAACGATCCGGTCGAAGAGCCCGAGGAATTCGCAGGAGAAGCCCCTGAGCAGCAGTCGGTTGGTGGAGGCAAGTGTCCTTTGACCTATTTCTGTCGTATTCATTCTTTAATTCACCTCCCGCATTACACGTTTATACCTAAGGATTGACTAGCTTTTGTTATCCATGTCCTTGTTTACCTATTTGGGTCGGATTATTACTGCTTAGTCTGATGCTATTGCTCAACTCTAATCAATGAACATGATGTGATTATCTATGATACGCTGTTTTCCCCTTCTTATTTATGATTATATTTGTGACCTTCAAGGGGACTCGAGCGGTTTCTCGAGTGCCTCTCCGTAAGGACCTGTTCAATGGATGACCGCCCGGGAAAACAGTGCAACCATGAGGGTGGAATGGGACGCCCTTAGCTGAATAATCAGAGGAACCGGGGTGTAGTTCGCTTAGCCGTTGTGCCGTCAATGGGGCTCGGTGTATGCGGCTCGCTCTGCCAAGGTTGATTTGTCCCTTGGGGAGGAGTGCGGTACATTTAGGAAACCTAACGGGTGGCTACAGCCCCGGGGAATCTTTGTAAAGGCTACGTAGTGAGACCCTGCCTATTCACCTTGGTAGTGTTTAAGGGTTTGATCGGCCCGAGGCAAGAGGGAATCACGGCTTGTGGGTAAAGTGCGCAACCTCTGCAGAGTGTTATGAAACTGATATATCAGCCGTGCTTGCGGTTATGAGCGGCCAAGGGAGCTCCAGTGATTAGTGATACTTGATCAGAGATATTTTGGTACAGGTGGCAATGAGATTGATGGTTCTGATTATGATTATGGTAATGGTAAGTGGTATTCTTTCCGTTTGGAAAGGATACATTGGGCTAATAACTTGGGTTAATGTTAAAACCTGGCTTTCTACTAGTAAGTAATAACCTGACCAACTAAAAGCAACTGCTTGACTTATCCCCACATAAAGCTAGTCCACTACAGCCAAACGGGATGCTTGCTGAGTATGTTGATGTGTACTCACCCTTGCTCTACACACCAAACCCCCCCCCCCAGGTTGTCAGCATTGCAACCACTGCTCAGGAGAAGATGAAGCTGTGGAAGGAGACTTCCAGGAGTTCCAGGACTACGACGAGTTCTAGGTGTGGGTTAGCGGCAACCCCCAGTCGGCTGCCTGTGAAGGCCGCGTTATCTACGTTTCTTTTCCGCACTTTGATTTATTGTAAGGACTATATGGACGTCTCAGACGTATGATGTAATCGACTATTATTTCCCTTTTAATACTATTTGAGCACTGTGTGATGATGTCCATGTTACGTAACTGCTGTGTACGTGAATAACTGATCCTGGCACGTACATGGTTCGCATTCGGTTTGCCTTCTAAAACCGGGTGTGACAATGAAGTGTAAGGCTGATCGATGAAATAAAGGCTGAAGCTGAGCATTGCTTTTATAAGTTGGTCAAACTTTTATTAGCAATTACTAGGTGTAAGTAAATACCAAACCTTAATAATAATAAAGAACAGTAATAGTAAAATAATTCCAAATGCGATGCAAATGTCAAATTGAATTTAAGTCCCATAATTAATCATGTGAGGGTCCGAGCCGCTCATGACCGTGAGCACGGCTAGTATACCAGTTTTACACTCTGCAGAGGTTGCGCATCTTTACCCACAAGTCATGTTACCCATCTGCCAAGAGACGGCCAATCCCATACACCTCTACCGAGGAGGCGAGGCAGGGTAACACTACGAGGCCTTTACAAAGTTCCACTAGCTTCAGAAATCCCGCTACAGTTTATAGGAAGCTCCAGTGTAGGGTTCTTGCCTGACCGCCATCGCAGCAAAATCAACCCAAGGACCTTCCTACACTGACCACTCCCCTACAGCCCTTGCCCCTTTTGGGTAAGGAAGACCTCCACTAGCTTTCCTAGTTAATCAGCCAAGGGCGTCCCACTAAACCCTTGTGGTAGCACTGTTTTCCCGGGTGGTCGCTCCATGTTCCCATTAATTTAATGATCTTAACATGAACAGTAATAATAACAAGATAATAAAAGAGTAATCATGAATGTTGTATCTCCATACCCAATCCACATAAAGCAATAGCAGATACTACCCAAAAATATTTCAGGGGTGAACAAGGTATAAAGATAACCAAAACTAGGGTAACCTAAAGGATCCCATCAAAATTAACCTATGCAGATCATTATAATTAATAAGAACATGGCTGGGAAAAAGTAAGTGATCAAGGGCACAACTTGCCTTCAATGAGCTCCTGCTCAGCTACTTCTACTTGCTGAACCTCACACTCCACAGTGGCTTGTTCGTCTACTCGCATCAACACAATACATACATAGTATAGCATAAATTAACATCACATCAAACATGTAAATGAAATATACAGTAAAAATCTACACATTAAAATGAGATCATAGGAACTGGAATCACTAAATTTGGAGTTATAGATTTCAAGTTATGAATTTCCTAAGGTTTAATGTGTTTGAAATAGGATTAAATGATAAATTAATTTTCTTACTGCTTTCATGTCAAAACAGAGACACTAAATGATAGAGAATATTATTACAAAATTTTAGAAATTGGAATGGCTCAATTTGGAGTTAAAATGAATTTTCTATGCATTTTACAAGTTTCTAGAATTGTTTTTGTATTAAAAACAAATTTTTATAATCAATTCTCTGTTTTTAATTATCTCTGGACTGGGCCTCATTTTTCAGAAAGTTCAGGGGCTAGCGCGTAAGTTTACCGAGACACAGAGAACAGTACTCTCTGGATGGCGGGTTGATTTGTAATTTTCTTGGGGGCTCTTTAACAAAAAGTACCCGCGAAGGGGTATCCTGAAACCAGGGACGTCTGATTATCATCCAACGACGAGGATAGATCGGAGCATTAATATAATGGGAAACGACGCTGGCCCCTGGATCCAGATCTAATGGTCGATATTCTAGGTTGATCCGCCCGCACGATTCCCATCCGACGACTCAGATCTATCACCCGAAGCGGTACACAAACGATTTAATCTGCACCGTTGACGATAAATCCAACGGCCGAAGTTCTTTTCTCTCTCTCTCGATCGAATCGCGCGGCGGCACGCTCTTCCCCCCGGCGGAGGCCATGGCCGGGAAGGTCAATCCGGCGAGTCACAACCCCAAACCCCGACCCGAAAAGTGCTATGCGCGTAGATTAGCGAGGTGAATCATCAGGACGCGGAACTCACCGAAGAGGACGACGCACCAGAGCTGGCTACGGCGCACGGCGGAGACGCGACTTTGGCGATAAATCCCTGAGTCCCCTGAGGTCCATAGCCCGAATTGAGGGCTCCCGCAGCTTCACGGGTTCCTGGCGAACGCCCCCGACCACACGCGCGGACCCGAGCGCAGGTAAGGGGAAGAATCACCGGCGGCGGCTCACTTCCGGGCTGACGCGGCGATGGTCTGTGGTGGGGGTCCGAGGCGGTCGCAAGGAAAGAACGGGGGAGGAATAGGCGAACCCAGGTGAGAGGGAGACGAGGATGGATGGGAGCGACCTATTTAGCGTCTGATCGAGCAGTATTGGCGAGGTGGTTCGGTTCACGCGAGAAAGGGGGAGCTCACCGTGCGATCCGCGCGGGTTGTTAATGTCGCCGTGACCGAGATGACATGCGGGCCCCGGCCAGCAGTGACGCGAACGCACGCGCAGAGGCTGACCGGCTGGACCCAGACGTCGGCTCCACGCGATAGAAAGACGGCCGCGCATGCGAGTCCCTGGTGGCGTGGGTGCGCGTCAGTGACTGGCCCGTGGGGTCCGCGAGTCAGCGACGATTTGTGTAACAGGACCAAGGCACGCGGCGAGGGACTGACGGGTTGGACCCACCTGTAGGCGAGCGACGGAGTGAGAGCGTGGGCTGCGCGCGCTGGAAAGCCCTAGTGGGCCGAAATGGGTGTCTGCGGCCCATGTAAGGTTGGTTTTGTTTTATTCTTTTCTTTTCCATTTCTTTTTCTCCATTTTCAAATCCAATTTGAATTCAAGTTTAAATTCAAACTTTGTGAATAACTTGTCCTTAGTTTGAAATGTATAGTTTAATAATATAAGTGTGAAAGGTATTTATTCTGATTTTTATTTTATTTTATGTAGTATTTTTTTCAGTTCTTCCCTTCTCTTAATTCAAACCCTAATTCTCAATTTAGGATTCAAGCTTTCTAGTAATTATTATCTTATTATTATTATCCTTGTTATTTTATTTAATGCACAATCATATAAAACTCCAACGAGATGCACTTTATTTTATTTAGTATCATTTGTTCTAATGAATCACTCTTGATTATATGTGTGTTCTTTTTATGATGCAAATAAGGCACATAAAATGAGAAGATCTCTATATTCTTTATTTAGAATTTTGAGTATTACAGAATGGCTCACCGGAGTTACTCCGGCCCACCCGAGACCTTCTCACCGTCGTTCTCCCTTCTCTGCCCATGGATTCATGGCCTCTTCCCCGCCATTGAGTTCGCCGTGGTGCCCTCTCCCTCTCTGCCCAACTCCAGCGACCCTAGAGCCATCGTAGCTTGCGCCAGCCTCAACTCCGGTGACCTCACAGCCACGGAGAGGAGCGGCGCCGCCTGCAGCCGTCTGTTTTCCCCTGGTCCGATCCCCTCCGTCCGATTCAGATCGAATGGCTCGGACCCCTGCAGCCGTCTGTTTCCCCCTGGTCCGATCCCCTCCGTCCGATTTAGATCGAACAGCTCGGACCCATGCAGCCGTCTATTTCCCCCTAGTCCGATCCCCTCCGTCCGATTCAGATCGAACGGCTCGGACCCCTACAGCCGTCTTTTTTCCCCTGCTCTAATCCCCTCCGTTCGATTCAGATCGAATGGCTCGGACCATGGATAACGCTTCGCGCACGCGTGCCCTGACGCCCTGGCCCGCCTGTTAGCGCCCAAGTCCTCTAGCGCTGGGCCCACTCGGTTAGTGCGCCCTCCCCCTCTTCTGCTGATGCCCCTGGCCCGCTTGTCAGTGCTCGCCCGCCCGCGCGCGCGCCCTCGGCCGCAGATCTAATCTCAGATGTCGGTTTCTGATCCAACGGTTGAGGGAGCTCGATACCCCTTTGCGTGGCTGTTTTGCTTAAGAAACCCCCTGGTTTTAGGAAATCAACCCGCCGTCCCTGGTTTTCGCACGCAGGCCCCTATAATCTTACAGACTTAGCCCTAGACTTTTAAATATTCATAGAATTAGCCCTAATATCATATTTTGAATTCTCAAACTTGTTTATTTCATAACTTTTGCATATGAACTCCAAATTTAGTGATTCAAATTGCAAAATGTTCATAGAATTATTCTCTGTCTGAATAAAATGGTTTCATTTACTGTCTGCACACTCTAATTTTTAGGATTGAATATGAACTAAGGTAGATGTATTTTTATTTACCTAATAAAATAAATAAAAGGAGAACCCTAGAGATTTAAACCTGTTTAATCTTGTGAGACTAATAATGTGTATTACATGAAATCATCTCTAGTCTAAATTTAGGTTACAATAAAATAAATTGAACTATGTTATGTACTTGTAAGTAACACTTAGGGGAAATAATAACCTATTTTCAAATAAGGTTAACGTATGTTATAGTTTATGTTATACTTTGAATTCTGTATCTCCTATGTAGTATTGTGTCCTTTGAAGATGTGATCCAATGTTTGTACATGTGTGGTGTGTTGTTCATTTGTACTTTCCAAATGTATTGAATGCATGCTCGCTTTATTTAGACAACGAGCAGTCCGAGGTTTCTGAGTGTGTTGTTGGAGACCTCCCTGAGCAACAACCTAGTGAAGGCAAGTGTCCTCAGACCTACTATGTCCTACTATACTTGTCGGCGTTTTGGACCCAGGGGGTCCCTGGACCAACTAGTAAATTTGTTGCTACGTGTCCCTGTCCAGATGGGTTGGCGCGAAATGGAACACAACGGGAAAACGAGCCTTGTATTATCCTGCACCAGGGTGCTTGTAGTAGGGGTTACAAGCGTTGTGAGAGAGCGAGAGCGGGAGAGCGAGTAGGAGAGAGAGAGAGGGTCTGGCCCTGCCCGTCTTCTCTTGTCCCTTTGTCGTGCGTCACCCGTTCTCTTTCCGTGCCCTCCTCCTCTTTCGTTCCTCCTGGATATCCCCTTTTATAGACATAAGGAGATGGCCCAGCTGTACAATGGGGGTGTAGCTATGTGCTACGTGGCCAGCGGGGAAGTGCCTAGTCGCTATGCACGTGTTAACATGTCTGTTGGAGAAGTGCATGAGCACTGTAGAAGCACAGCTGTTGGTGCTGCATGGATCCTGCTGACGTCTCCTTGCTTTCGTAGGGGGCTTGAGAAACACCGATGTCATGGACACATGCGGGGAACCATCATTGCTTGTTACCGGGGTAAGCTAGATGGGATGCCGGTCTTGTTCCTTCGTAGCCTGAGCTAGCTAGGGGTAGGGTAATGATGTATCCCTTGTGGCGTGGTTGATCTGAGCCTAAGGTCGTGCGAGGCGGCAGCTCCTCTGAGGCTGAGGCTGAGGCCGAGGCCCAGGGTCGGGCGAGGACGTGACTCTTCCCGAGGCCGAGGCTGAGGCCGAGCCCTGGGGTCGGGCGAGGCGGAGATCTCTTCCCGAGGCCGAGGCCTAGGGTCGGGCGAGGCGGAGCTTCCTGTTGCGCCCAATGCCGAACTTGGCTGTCATCGGTTTCACCCGGGTGGTTGGCACAGCAACTAGAGCGGGGCGGGTGGCGCTGTGTTCCTGTCAGATCGGTCAATGGAATGGTGAAGTGATTGTGGTCACTTCGACCTTGTCGACTGAGGCACGCATGTCAGGATAAGGTGTCATGCGATCCCAGCATTAAATGCGCATGCAATACGGTCGGCTGGTAAGGCGATTTGGCCAAGGTCGCTTGCATGATAAGGCTTGCCTTTGGCTGAGCCGAGGGTGTGCTCACTGCCTGAGGAGACCCTCGGGTGAGACGTGAATTCATCCGGGACTACTGTTCCCGCCCGAGGCTGGGCTCGGCCGAGGCGAGATCGCGTCCCTTGGTAGACGGAGCTTTGACTTTGACCCGAACTGTCAGTCTTTACGGTCTGTTCTGAAGGTGTTTATCAGCCGTGTTTAGGAGTGTTGGGGGTACCCCTAATTACGGTACCCGACAGTAGCCCTCGAGCCTCGAAGGGAGTGCAGGCACTCGCTTGGAGGTTCTGCCGGATTTTTGCGAGGGGACCAGCCTTTCTCGGTTATGTTTCGTTCCGGTGGGTGCGCGCGAGCGCACCCGCCGGGTGTAGCCCCCGAGGCCTCAGAGGAGTGGTTTGACTCCTCTGAGGTCCTAATTCTTGCTGTGATGCCTTGGTCGGCCTGGTTGTTCCCTCATGCGGCCTGGCCGCAGCCTGGGTGCATGGTCAGGCTCCGAGTTTTTGAGCTGGTTTGTTGACGTTGTCAACAGTTTTGGCCGTAGCTGGGTGCGAGGGCAGCCCCCGAGCCTCTGCACGGAGCGAGAGGACGATCAAGGACTGTCTCAACTTTTATTATACGCCCCTTCGTCGCCTTTTCACAAGGAGGAAGGGGGGGGGGAAAGTGCCATGTTACCCTCGGAGGGTACCGATCATGGTGTTTCCAGTGAGTTGCTAACGGGTGATCCGAGTGGACGCCCGTACCCCGTTCGTTAAGGGTCGGCTAGTGGCCTAGAGACGCGCTCCAAAAGTACCTGCAGGGGATTTGCTGGACCCAGACCCATTTCGATAGGGTCCGAGGGCTCGGTGCCTCCCTCCGGTGGGATTCCATTACAAATCATTCCCGCTGGTCTCGAAAATGTCTAGGGTACCTCGGGAGTGTAGCCCGAGCCTCGGCCATGTAACGGATGTACCCAGGGTCATCCCTCACTCTACGTGCTCTGGGGCGCCAATTGAACCCTTTCGAGGGGCCAGCCTTCGAACCCCTGATCAGTAATGGGCGCAGAGCACGAGTGCTCTGGGACGGTTGCTGGACCCCACAGGGCGCAACCTTCGAACCCCTGATCAGTAGGAGGGCTCGGGGGCCCGAGTGCTCTGGGGCGGTTGCTGGCGAGCTGCTCGAAGCTCGTTATCTTGCAGCCCCTCTGGTGTGGAGGTAGTTCATTCCCGTGCGAATGGAGCTGGAGTCCTATTTGTAATGGTACCCTTTTGAGAGCGAGATGTAATAGCTTCGAGTACTAAGACATCTGCCGTAGGTCGGGACACCCGCCGAGGGCGCCGTCGACGTCCAAGTCTAGGTACCATTGTTATCCCATGTATGTGTGTTTGTTCTTTGTGGCTGCTGAGGCCTGAATATTTGAGTATAAAGCCGTGTTTTCTTTCCTCTTGTTTCGAGTATCAAGACTTTGTTCGTCGGTAGCAGAATCACCTATCCGAGTGTGAGCTGCCTTTCCTGGAAGGTGACGAGTGAGGTATCCGTATCCCGGAGGCGTAGGAGTCCCTTGGCTCGGTCGGCCTTGCCGTTCAAGGTCTCAGTTGCTCGTTTTTGGGACTCTGTCACTGAATAGTCGAGATGCACGAAAGCTGTTTTGGTGGAAAAACTTTTCCGAGGAAAGTTTCGGCGCAGAGGGTGCTCCCCCTCTCTGGACCCCGAGGCGACCGCTCGGGCCGAGACCCTTGTGGAGGGTCTGGCCGTGGCCGTCGGGTCTGCTTGGTCTGCCCAAGCTAGGGTGTCCGGGCCAAAGGGGCGTTTTCCCCGCTCTGAGACTTTGTTTTTGTCTCCATTCTTCTCCTTGCGTATGAAGAATGTTGTCTTGCTGTCTGCAGGGTTCAAGATGGCTCTTGACGAGTCCGTCAAGAACTGCAAGGCGCTTGCCGGGGTGGCTGGGCAGAAGAAGACCGAGCGCGTGGCCATGTCCAAGGTTGTCTCGGCTTTCTATTGAGCCTTCGGTCTCGACGACATCCCCTCGGGTAGCTCCCCTCAGAGGCTCCTGCGGGCCTTGGGCGGCCATGTGCGCAGCAGACTTCGTGGGGCTCCGACGAAGAAGAGGCTGCCTTAGCCGAGGTCCAGAGGCTTGACACGGCTGTCGAGGGCCCAAGCGCGGTGCTGGCTTCCTCCTTCGAGGTGGAGGTCCTTCCACCCGTGTCGCTGCCCGAGGCCGGGCCGGTTTCTGCCGAGGGTGGAAATGACGCCGAGCGTGCTGTTCCTCCCCCTGCCGATGTCTGAGCCTGCAGAAACAGTTCGCTTGAAGTATGCGCATGTTTTTTGCGGCCGCTGAGCCCTAAACATATTTAGCGTTTGGATTATAAAGCTGCGTTTTCTTTCTTCTCGTTTCGAGCATTAGGACTTGTTCGTCGATAGCAGAATCGCTTTATCCGAGCGAGAGTTACTTTTCACGGAAGGTGATGAGTGAGGTATCCATATCCCGGAGGCGTAGGAGTTCCTCGGCTCGGTCGGCCTTGCCGCTTACGTGCTCTCTCACCCGTTTGTAGGATCCTGCTATCGATATAGTCGGAAATGCACAAAAATCATTTTCTACCCGAGTGTTAGGACTTGTTCGGTAGCAAGATCGCTTATCCGAGCGTGAGATACTTTTCGCCGAAGGTGATGAGTGAGGTATCTGTATCCCGGAGGCGTAGGAGTCCCTCAGCTCGGTCGGCCTTGCCGTTTACGTGTTCTCTCACTCGTTTGTAGGATCCTGCTATCGATATAGTCGAAAGCACGAAAGTTGTTTTCTACCCGAGCATTAGGACTTGTTCGATAGCAGAACCGCTTATCCGAGCGTGATTTACTTTTCGCGGAAGGTGATGAGTGAGGTATCCGTATCCCGGAGGCGTAGGAGTCCCTCGGCTCGGTCAGCCTTGCCGTTCAAGGTCTCTCGCACTCGTTTTCAGGGTTCCGTTATCGATATAGTCGGAAAGCACGAAAGTTGTTTTGGTAGAAAACTTTTCTTGGTAGAAAACTTTTCCGAAGAAAATTTTGACGTGGAGGGGGGTCCCCCTTCTAGCCCCCGAGGGAGGGTCGGGCTTTGCCGAGGCAAGGCTGATCCTTCCTTGACGGTTAGACTTTATTTGTGTATGTAAAGAAAAGCGAGGAACATGAACGACTTGAAACATTTTAAGGGTAAAAGTGACGTAGTTGTTCGATGTTCCAAGGGTTGCTGTAGATCTCGCCTTGATCGTTGGCCAGCTTGTATGTCCTGGGCTTCAGAACTTTGGCGATGATGAACGGCCCCTCCCAGGGAGGAGTAAGCTTGTGGCGTCCTCGGGTGTCTTGTTGCAGCCGAAGTACCAAGTCCCCCACTTGGAAGTCTCGGGGCCAAACCCTTCGGGCGTGGTAGCGTCGTAGAGACTGCTGATACCGCGCTGAGTGTAGTAAGGCCACGTCCCGAGCCTCTTCCCGCTAGTCCAAGGAATCTTCTCGGCTGGTCTGATTGCCGTGGTCGTCGTATGCCTTTGTCCTCGGGGAACCGTATTCCAAGTCCGTGGGTAAGATGGCCTCGGTCCCATAGACTAGGAAAAACGGCGTGAAGCCCGTGGCCCGGCTCGGCGTCGTCCTCAGACTCCAAACCACCGAGGGTAGCTCTTTCATCCACCGCTTGCCAAACTTGTTGAGGTCGTTGTAGATCCTCGGTTTTAGTCCCTACAAAATCATACCGTTGGTGCGCTCCACCTGCCCATTTGTCATCGGGTGGGCTACGGCGGCCCAGTCCACACGGATGTGGTGGCCCTCGCAGAAGTCCAGGAACTTTTTCTCGGTGAACTACGTGCCATTGTCGGTGATGATGGAATTTGGGACTCCAAAGCGATGGATGATATTTGTAAAGAACACCACCGCCTGCTCGGACCTGATGCTGGTTAAGGGTCAGACTTCAATCCACTTGGAGAATTTGTCGATGGCGAACAGCAGGTGCGTGAAGCCCCTGGGTGCCTTCTGCAAGGAACCGACGAGGTCCAGACCCCAAACGGCAAACGGCCAAGTGATAGGTATTGTCTGCAGTACCTGAGCGGGCAGGTGCGTCTGTCGCGCGTAGAATTGACACCCCCGGCAGGAGCGTACAATCCTAGTGGCGTCGGCCACTACGGTTGGCCAGTAGAAACCTTGTCGGAAAGCGTTTCCCACGAGGGCTCTAGGTGCTGCGTGGTGACCACAAGCCCCCGAGTGTATTTCTTGTAACAGCTCTTGTCCTTGGGCAATGGATATGCATCGTTGGAGGATGCCCGAGGGGCTACGGTGGTACAACCCTTTTTCATCACCCAGTAAAACGAACGACTTGGCGCGTCGAGCCAGTCGCCGAGCTTCAGCCTTGTCGAGGGGCAGCTCTCCTCGGAGGAGATATTCCAGGTACGGGGCCTGCCAGTTTAGGACTGGTGTGACCCCATTCTGCTCCC
Organism: Zea luxurians; assembly: GCA_029449295.1. Taxonomy (NCBI): domain Eukaryota; kingdom Viridiplantae; phylum Streptophyta; class Magnoliopsida; order Poales; family Poaceae; genus Zea; species Zea luxurians. The sequence goes on from JAOPSE010000109.1 coordinate 1,823,950, forward strand.
CCTCGACGCACAGGGCCTCACCCTCGGCGGCCGAGGGTACCACGGGCTGGGCTGAGGCCTCCTCGGGCTCGGGCGCGTCGTCGACTTTGACGGATGGCTGATATATATCCTTGGAGAAGACGTCCGGGGGAACTATCATTCGCCCCGAGGCTATTTTAGCCAGCTCATCTGTGGTTTCGTTGTACCGTCGAGCAACATGGTTGAGTTCCAGCCCGTAGAACTTATCTTCCAAGCACCGGACTTCGTCGCAGTAGGCCTCCATTTTTTGGTCGCGGCAGTGGGAGTTCTTCATGACTAGGTCAATGAGGAGCTGCGAGTCGCCACGAGCATCGAGGCGCCGGACCCCTAGCTCGATGGCGATGCGCAGACCATTGACCAAGGCTTCGTACTCGGCCATGTTGTTTGACGCTGGGAAATGGAGGCACAACACGTAGCGCACATGTTTCCCGAGGGGTAAGATGAAGAGCAAGCCAGCACTTGCTCCTGTTTTCATCAGCGACCCATCAAAATAATGGTCCAAAGCTCGGGTTGTATTAGGGCCGTCGGCAACTGGGTGTCAGTCCACTCAGCCAGGAAGTCGGCCAAGACTGGGATTTTATGGCCTTCCGAGGGGCGAATGAGAGTGTTTCGCCCATGAGTTCCACTGCCCATTTTGCTATCCTCCCCGAGGCCTCTCGGGACTGGATGATCTCTCCCAGGGGGAAGGATGATACCACAGTCACCGGATGGGACCCAAAGTAGTGTCGCAATTTTTGCCATGTCAGAATCACTGCGTAGAGCAGCTTCTGGATCTGCGTGTAGCGGACTTTGGTCTCAGATAGCACTTCACTGATGAAGTAGACTGGCCTCTGAACAAGCAGTGCATGCCCTTTTTCTCGTCTCTCGACTACGACCGCGACGCTGACCACCTGAGTGGTTGCGGCGACGTAAATCAAGAGGGCTTCTCCCGCAGCGGGGGCACCAAGATGGGCGCATTAGTAAGGAGTGCCTTTAAGTTTTCGAGGGCTTCCTCGGCCTCGGGGGTCCAAGTGAAGTGCTCAGCCTTCCTTAAGAGGCGGTACAGGGCCAATCCTTTTTCGCCAAGGTGTGAGATGAAGCGGCTCAGAGCCGCAAGGCATCCCATGACCCTCTGTACTCCCTTTCAATCTTTGATTGGTCCCATGTTGGTGATGGCTGCAATTTTCTCCGGGTTGGCCTCTATGCCCCGCTCGGAGACGATGAATCCCAGGAGCATGCCTTGGGGGACTCCAAAGACACACTTCTCGGGATTGAGCTTCACGCCTTTCACTCTTAGACACTTGAATGTCGTCTCAAGGTCAGAGAGGAGGTCGGAGGCTTTCTTTGTCTTGACAACGATGTCATCGACGTAAGCCTCGACCGTCCTGCCGATGTGTTCTCCGAACACATGGTTCATGCACCTCTGGTAGGTGGCACCTGCATTCCTCAAGCCAAATGGCATTGTAGTATAACAATACATGCCAAAAGGTGTGATGAAAGAAGTCGCGAGCTGGTCAGACTCTTTCATCTTGATTTGGTGGTAGCCTGAGTAGGCATCGAGGAAAGACAAGGTTTCGCACCGGCAGTGGAGTCCACAATTTGATCGATGCGAGGCAGAGGGTAGGGAACCTTCGGACATGCTTTGTTTAGACCAGTGTAGTCTACGCACATCCTCCATTTCCCACCCTTTTTATTTACAAGAACAGGGTTAGCTAACCATTCGGGATGGAATACTTCTTTGATGAACCCTACAGCCAGTAGCTTGTGGACCTCCTTGCCTATGGCCCTGCGCTTTTCTTCATCAAAATGGTGTAGGAACTGCTTCACGGGTCAGGCTCTAGCTCTGATGTCCAGTGAGTGCTCGGTGACCTCCCTTGGTGTGCCTGGCATGTCCGAGGGGCTCCACGCAAAAACTTCAGCGTTTGCGCGGAGAAAGTCAACGAGCACTGCTTCCTATTTGGGGTCGAGCTCGGAGCCGATCCGAACTTTCTTGGTGGCGTCGTTGCTAGGGTCGAGAGGGATGGACTTAACCGCCTCAGCTGGTTCGAAGTTGCCGGCGTGCCGCTTCGCGTCGGGCGCCTCCTTGGAGAGGCGTTCCAGGTCGGCGATGAGGGTCTCGGACTCAACGAGGGCCTCAGCGTACTCCACGCATTCCACGTCGCATTCATACGCGTGGCGACACGTGGATCTGACGGTGATGATCCCGTTGGGGCCTGGCATCTTGAGCTTGATGTAGGTGTAGTTGGGGACGACCATGAACTTGGCGTAGCACGGTCTTCCCAACACCGCGTGGTAGGTTCCTTGGAACCCGACCACCTTGAAGGTGAGGGTTTCCCTTCGGAAGTTGGAGGGAGTTCCGAAGCACACGGATAAGTCAATCTGCCCGAGGGGCAGGATACGCTTTTCGGGTGCGATCCCGTGGAAGGGTGCCACACCGGCCCGGACCTCGGACCGATCAACCCCCAAGAGTTCTAGGGTCTCGGCGTAGATGATGTTGAGGCTGCTGCCTCCGTCCATGAGGACCTTGGAGAGCCTAACGTTGCCGATGATCGGATTGACGACGAGTGGGTACCTCCCTGGGCTTGGCACGAAGTCGGGGTGGTCGCCTCGATTGAAGGTGATAGGCTTGTCGGACCAGTCTAAGTAGACTGGCGCTGCCACCTTTACCGAGCAGACCTCCCAGCGCTCTTGCTTGTGGTGCCGAGCTGAGGCGTTCACCACCTGCCCGCCGTAGATCATGAAGCAGTTGTGGACCTCCGGGAACTCCTCTTCCTTGTCGCCTTCCTTCTTGTTGTGGCCTTGGCCCTTGCCATCTTTCGCCGAGGGCCCGACCTTATGGAAGTAGCGCTGGAGCATGACACATTCTTCAAGGGTGTGCTTGACGGGACCCTGGTGATAGGGGCACGACTCCTTGAGCATCTTGTCGAACGCGCCGGCCCCTCCAGGAGGCTTCTGAGGGTTCCTGTGCTCAACGGCAGTGACAAGATTCGCGTCAGCGGCATTGCGCTTTGCTTGCGCCTTCTTCTTGGTGTTCTTCTTCACACCGTGCTGGATGGACGCCTCAGGGCGTCTTTCTTTCGGCTCTCCCTGAGGCTGCTTGTCTTTCCGGAAGATGGTTTCGACCGCCTCCTGACCCGAGGCGAACTTGGTGGCGACGTCCATCAATTCGCTCGCCTTGGTGGGACTCTTGCGCCCCAGTTTTCTCACCAGGTCCTGGCAAGTGGTGCGGCGAGGAAAGCCCCAATGACATCCGAGTCGGTAATGTTGGGCAGCTCGGTGCGCTGCTTCGAAAACCGCTGGATGTACTCTCGAAGGGACTCCCCTGGCTACTGGCGGCAGCTTCGGAGATCCCATGAGTTCCCAGGGCGCACGTACGTGCCTTGGAAATTCCCGCGAAAGCCTTGACTAGGTCGTCCCAGTCGGAGATCTGCGCAGGGGGCAGATGCTCCAGCCAGGCCCGGGCAGCGTCGGAGAGGAAAAGGGGGAGGTTGCGGATGATGAGGTTGTCGTCGTCCGCCCCTCCCAACTGGCATGCCAGCCAGTAATCCGCGAGCCACAACTCTGGCCTTGTCTCCCCTGAGTACTTGGTGATGGTAGTCAGGGCTCGGAACCGGGTGGGGAACGACGCTCGTCGTATGGCCTGACTGAAGACTCGTGGACCGGGTGGTTCAGGCGAGGGACTCTAATCCTCCTCACTGTCACAGCATCCCCCGCGCCTGGGGTGGTAGCCTCGGCGCACCTTCTCCTCGAGGCGGGCTCGATGGTCGTGATGGTGTTGCTCGTCGCTGAGGCGATCTTGGGCGACAGGTGTCTCGTCCCGCGTGTGCTCGGTGCGGACCGAGGCCTCCCGCTTGCGTCGGGAGGACGCCGCGTGATGCTCCGAGGGGTCAGCTCACCTTCGGGAGGCAGAGCTCTCGGCTCGTCGAACTACGGCACCTTCTAGGAGATCCTTGAGTTCGCCCTGGATACTCCATCCCTCGGTGGTGGATGGCTCCAGCTTGGTTCGAAGTAGCATCGCCGCTGCAGCTAGGTCCTAGCCGGACCTGCTGACGGCCGGGGGCAGCGCTGCCCTGGCATTGCCAACAATGCGGCGCTGGACATCCTGGGCCCGATGACGGGCTCCTCGGCGAGTGTTCGGCCTACCCACTCCTGCTCGACACTCTATCGGAGCTGCACAAGTCGTCATGCTTCCTCGTCGACCTTGGCCTGCATCTTGCGGATTTGCTCGAGCTGTGTGTCCTGACCCCCGCAGGGACTGGGACCACAACTAGCTCCCGCGGGATATCAACACGAGATGCGAGCCTAGGGGGATCGCCAACCTCCGGCATGCCATGGTGGTTGCCTTTGTTGTGATCTCCCTGATCGACGTGGAAACATTCACGACTCAGGCCGTAACCCTCGTCGTCAAGGCCGTGGCCATCGTCAGAGCAACTGGAGAGGCAGTGGTCACATGCGGACATGAAGTCCCCCATGGCCCGGGATTACCGAGGCCAGAGAAGTCTCAACCAAAGTTGGGGTCGTCCTCTTCCTCGGAACCCGCCGGTTCGGAGGTCGAGACGGCTGTCAGTCGGTCCTAGGTTGACCACATATGGTACCCCAGAAGGTCTGGATACGCCCTTGCGAAAGCGCTCACCAAAGCTGGGTCGCTAGGTGGATCGAAGCTGAATCGAAAGGGAACAGGGTGGAATACGGACGGTACCTCTTGGTCGATGGATGGTGGTGAAGTCGCGTCGGGGACGGAATGCACCGTCATCTCAGGTACGAGGCTAACGCCCAGTAGGTCCTTTGCGATGGTGCTGGCATCATCAGTCCGCTTGGGGCTGGCACGTTGCAGGGAAGCGACGCTCGTCGTTGTCTCAGGTGCGAGGACAACACCCGACATGTCCCCTGGAGGAGTGCCGGCGTCATCGACTCGCTCCGGTTCGACAGCCGATAAGGTGCCACCTCCTACGTGGCCACGGTTGCCCCGTCTCCGTCTCCTCCGGCGAGGAGGGTGGCGGGACGACCCGAGTGCTCCTCTTCTGCCACGGGGAGATGCCGTCGTCGAGTTCGCCGCCGCCGGGCGAGCCGACTGTCGTTGTTATCGTGGTGCGAGGGGAGGAGTACCATGTCGTAGCTGCCATCGAGGGACATGAACTTGAGACTCCCGAAGCAGAGCACCGTCCCGGGCTGAAGAGGTTGCTGAAGTCTACCCATCTAGAACTCAACGGGAAAGTGTTCGTTAACACGCAGCAGGCCCCTACCCGGCGTGCCAACTGTCGGCGTTTCAGACCCGGGGGGTCCCTGGACCGACTAGTAAATTTGTCGCTGCGTGTCCCTGCCTAGATGGGTTGGCGTGAGATGGAACACAAGGGGAAAATGAGCCTTGTATTATCCTGCACTAGGGTGCTCGTAGTAGGGGTTACAAGCGTTATGAGAGAGCGAGAGTGGGAGAGCGAGTAGGAGAGAGCGAGAGAGAGAGAGAGGGTCTGGCCCTGCCCGTCTTCTCTCGTCCCTTTGTCGTGCATCACCCGTTCTCTTCCCGTGCCCTCCTCCTCTTTCGTTCCTCCTAGACATCCCCTTTTATAGACATAAGGAGATGGCCCAGCTGTACAATGGGGGTGTAGCTATGTGCTATCTGGTCAGCGGGGAAGTGCCTGGTCGCTATTCACATGTTAACGTGTCTATTGGAGAAGTGCATGAGCCCTATAGAAGCACAGCTGTTGGCGCTGCATGGATCCTGCTGACGTCTCCTTGCTTTTGTAGGGGGCTTGAGAACCACTGATGTCATGGACGCATGCGGGGAACCATCATTGCTTGTTACCGGGGTAAGATAGATGGGACGCCGGTCTTGTTCCTTCGTAGCCTAAGCTAGCTAGGAGTAGGGTAATGATGTATCCCTTGTGGTACGGTCGATCTGAGCCTAAGGTCGGGCGAGGCGGCGTCTCCTCCGAGGCTGAGGCTAAGGCTGAGGCCTAGGGTCGGGCGAGGACGTGACTCTTCCCGAGGCCGAGGCTGAGGCCAAGCCCTAAGGTCGGGCGAGGCAGAGATCTCTTCCCGAGGCCGAGGCCTAGGGTCGGGCGAGGCGGAGCTTCCTGTGGCGCCCGAGGCCAAACTTGGCTATCGTCGGTTTCACCCGGGTGGTTGGCACAGCAACCGGAGCGGGGCGGGCGGCACTGTTTTCCTGTCAGATCGGTCAGTGGAAGGGTGAAGTGACTGCGGTCACTTCGACCTTGTCGACTGAGGCACGCATGTCAGGATAAGGTGTCAGGCGATCCCAGCATTAAATGTGCATGCAATACGGTCGGCTGGTAAGGCGATTTGGCCAAGGTCGCTTGCACGACAAGGCTTGCCTTTGGCTGAGCCGAGGGTGTGCTCACTGCCTGAGGAGACCCTCAGGCGAGACGTGAATTCGTCCGGGACTACTGTTCCCGCCTGAGGCCGGGCTCGACCGAAGCGAGATCACGTCCCTTGGTAGACAGAGCTTTGACTTTGACCCTAGCTGTCAGTCATTACGGTCTATTCTGAAGGTGTTTATCAGCCGTGTTTAGGAGTGTTGGGGGTACGCCTAATTACGGTACCCGACAATAGTTTATAATTCACTGTCCTAGATTACATTACTGAAACCTAAGGATTGACTAGTTTGTATTTCCCTTACCCTTGTTTACCTTTTTTGGGTTAATCATGGTTAGCTTATGCTATTGCTTAAACTTAATCAATGAGCATGATGTGATCTTTTATGATACGATGATGTTATCCCGATGGCGTCCTTGTGATTACTTTAGGGGGCTCAGGCTCTTTCCTGAGTGCCTCTTCGTAAGGACCTATTTGGGGAGTGACAACCCAAGATAACAGTGCAACCATGAGGGTGGAATTGGACGCCCTTAGCTGATTAATTAGAGGAACTAGAGAGTAGTTGGCTTCACCGTAGGGCCGTCAATGGGGTCCAGGCACAGTTCTTGCTCTGCCGAGGTTGGTTGCAGAAGTTCTTAGATTTGGTTTTGTTAGTCACCCTTCCTTTGGGGAGATGTACTGTGTTTATCAAACGGGAGAAACCTAACAGGCGGCTATGACCTCTGGGAAATCTTTGTAAAGGCTACGTAGTGAGACCCTGCTAGGTCACCTTGGTAGTGAACAATGGGGAGGCTAGAACCCTGGGCAAAATGGGAATCACGGCTTGTGGGTAAAGTGTGCAACCTCTGCAGAGTGTTAGAAACTGGTATATCAGCCGTGCTCATGGTTATGAGCAGCCTTGGGATCTTCTTCGATTAGAAGAACAATGGTTACGTTTATGATGATGATTAACAATGGTGATTATAATCCTGATCTCTGGTATTTCCTCTTGGAGGGAGTGCCTCTGGGTAATAACTGGGTTATTACTAAAATTTGGCTCTATTTATAATAATAAAACTTGACCAACTAAAAGCAACTGCTTAACTTTGAACTCCACATACAGCTAGTCCACCTCAGCCAAACAGGACATTTGTTGAGTTCGATGAAGTGTACTCACCCTTGCTTTACAAACCACCCCACCCCAGGTTGTCCCCACTGTTCTCATTGCTCAGGAGGTGAAGTTGGCAACATGGATTACTTCGTGGAGTTCCAGGAATACGACGAGTTCTAGTTTACTTTAGTGGCAAACCCCTAGTCAGCTGCATGTGTAGGCTTAGCAATCTACGTTTTGTTACTCCACACTTTGATATTTATGTTGAACTATGGTTATATATTAGAATCTATGGATGTCTTGGACATCTTGATGTAATAAAGTACCTTTCCGCTATTTATTTCAAGCATTGTGTGATGATGTCCAATTATGTAATCGCTGTGTACGTGAGTTTCTGATCCTGGCACGTACATGGTTCGCATTTGGTTTGCCTTCCAAAATCGGGTGTGACATAAGTGGTATCAAAGCCTTGCTGACTATAGGTCCGCTAACCTAGACTAGAATGGTCGCCCTAAGGACTACAGACCCCTACTCTTACCTTGATCTCAATGTCTTTTCAAAAGTTGGTCATCTTGACCAACTCTATTTTATTTACTTATCTCAAAAAGTTTTGTCTCACTTTTCTTTCTATTCACTTTTTGGTCTAATAGTTCTACTCTTACTCTTGTGCTTACGATGTCTTTTGTAGATGGCTTGTCTTAGGTGCACTTCACGTAAGTCTGTGATCCCCTTTTTGCCTTCTCGACTGGTGGAGCGTCCCCTGCATCACACAGTGTCAGGTTAGTCCAGTCAACTGGACAGACTGCATCATCGCTTGCACGAGGAGCAGGAGCGCCGACATCAGGAGCAGGAGCAGTAGGACTCTTCCCCCTCGCCTCAGCGGGAGGTGGAGTCTGAGAGGCCGCCTTCCCCTGCACCTCAGCTAGAGATGCCCCCTGCACCACCACAGGGCATTCCGGCTGCTGGAGGAGACCCTGATGGAGATGGAGACGATGATGACGCCGGTGGCAGTTCAAGCCACGACACGGAGCTATCGGAGGAGCCGGAGCCGGAGGGATGGATCTCGAGACCCATCACTCGTGACGCTGCTCGCGGGTGTCACTTCCACGACGCTCTCGATACCCTGTTGTGTCGGGCCTTCGACCAACACACTTGGTCTATCGAGTACCGTTGTGTAGTCTACCAGCATTGTCGCAGCTATACCCGGACCAGTGGGAGGCTACTTGCTTGGTGCACTGTCCGGACGATGATCTCCGAGGTGCAGAGGCCTTCTCAGAGCACTATTCTATTACTGAGAGGGATACTGCCGAGGCAGCCATGCAAGATGCAGCATGATGGGCACTTTCTCAGTATTGCTCGTTGTTCAGCGGGGTAGCTGATGGCCTTGACCTGAAGTATTACCCTCGCCGTTCGACTGGCAGTTCTGGAGGTGTGATTGTCTCGCTAGTTGGTGAGGGCAATCCCAGGCTAAGCAGCATAGTCAATCTAGTCGCTGTGCTCAACATAGAGTTGGACAATGCCCTTGACGAGTTGGGCAAGGTTCAGGCGGAGGTTGCAGAATTGCGTGCTGAATGCGCGACACGCCACTATCTTGATGGTGGTTCTCTCGCCCCTATCGGGATTCAGCACCCTTACCATTCACCGCCCCGTGGTTGCTTCAACTATGGTACCCCAGACTGCAGGACCCGCATAGATTTGGATCCCTAGATCGACAGAGTCGGAGTCTGTAATAATGCTTAGTTCAGTGTCTTAGCCTAAGTCAGTTTTAGTTAGAGTTAGTTTGCTTATCTTATGTTGGATGCTTGTTATGATGGACATGTACTGAAGTTGGATCTTTGTAATGATTGTCACCAAGGTGTGGGTATCCCCTGCAACTTGGTGTAGTTATTAATAAAGTCAGTTATTTAGTTGGGTAATCCATTTATTTCCCCTTTCCTCTTTATCTGAGAAGCTATCAGTGAAGATGGTCATGCGTTCAGTGCTTTGGAGATTTTCTATGCATCTTTTCTTATGCTGAAAGACTGCAGAGTCATGTCTGATATGTGTGTGATTCCTACAGATGTCTGAGAACAGGCGTAGAGGTGCAAGGCGTGCTCAACTAGAGTAGCAGGCACCCCAAGAGGAGGCAGCTCCGCAGCAGCATTTGCCATCGCCACCCCCAACGACCATTGAGCAGATGTTCTTGGTGCAGACCCAGGCAGTTCAGGCAATCAGACAGACCTTAGTAGCTATGCAGCAAGCGCAACAGCAGCCACCACCACCTTAGCCTCCAGTGCAAGTTCAGATGCCACAGGTGCCCAGAGACAAGCGGGCATAGTTCATGAGGGGCCATCCCCTGTCTTTGCTCACTCTGCTGATCCCATGGACGCGGAAGATTGGTTGCGTACCGTGGAGCGTGAGTTGCACACTGCCTAGTGCAACGACCGTGAGAAGGTGTTGTATGGTCCCCGACAGCTGAGGGGAGCAGCGCAGTCTTGGTGGGAGTTCTACCTCACCACCCATGCCAATCCTGAAGCCATCACTTGGGAGAAGTTCAGGGACAACTTCCGTCGCTACCATGTGCCCGAGGGACTGATGATAGTGGGGAAGGAGGAGTTTCTCGCCCTGAAGCAAAGTCCCCTGTCCGTCAGTGAGTACAGGGATAAGTTTTTGCAGATGTCACGTTATGCCCTAGAAGACGTCAATACAGATGCCAAGCAGCAGTACCGCTTTCTGGGAGGATTGGTTGATCCCCTCCATTACCAGCTCATGAACCACACTTTCCCACCTTCCAGCACTTGATAGACAGAGAAATCATGACTGAAAGGAAGCGTCAGGAGATGGAGGATAGGAAGCGCAAGATTGATGGACCTTAGGCCAGGAGTAGCAGTCGTCCCCGCTACTCAGGCCACTCGCCACATCAATTCAAGAAAGGCCACCAGCACCAACATCAGCGTCAGCACCAGCACCAGTACTAGAGGCAGTTTCCTCAGCAACAGCAGCAGCAGTACCGTCAGAACACTCAGCCGGGAGGAAATCAGTACCAATGTTAGAACAACCAGGCAGCTCGTCTTCTTGCCCTAGCAACCAACCAGAATGGCCAAGAAGCCTCAGCACAAGTAGGAGGTCGTGCATGCTTCTACTGTGGAGAACAAAATCACTGGGCGAAGAATTGTCCAAAGAAAGCAGCCCAGCAACCACCAGCAGTCAATGCCCTAGCAAGACAAGGAGCACCACATTAAGCACTAGGAGTCCATGGTCAGGCCTACAACCGTGGAAAGGTGAATCACCTGGAGGCCAAAGCAATCCAAGATGCTTAAGACGTGGCAGTAGGTATGTTTCCAGTCGAATCCTACCCAGCAAAAATACTATTTGATACTAGTGCCACACATTCTTTTGTTTCTACATCTTGGGTAGAATCACATAACATCCCTATAGAACCAATGATCCCACCTTTGAGAGTTAATTTAGTTGGGGGAGAAGTTCAGTCCGATAGGATTTGTCCGAATCTAAGGATTGAAATAAGGGGGATAGCCTTCCCCGCTAGCCTAGTAGTCATGGGAACTCAAGGGTTAGATGTCATCCTAGGGATGAATTGGCTATATAGAAATCAAGACACTGTCAGTTGTGACAAGAGAACAGTTAAGTTAGTGTCCCCATCCGGAAAGGAAGTAGTAACCAAGCTGTACTTACCTGAACTAGAAGAAGGAGCCTGTCACCATTTATTAGTAGAGGATAAGGAGCCCAATCTGATTGAAGCAATTAGGATTGTGTCAGAATTCCCTGATGTATTCCCTGAAGAGTTACCAGGCATGCCAGCTGAAAGGAAAGTTGAATTTGCCATAGAGCTTATCCCAAGCACCACCCCTATTTCCAAGAGAGCTTATCGAGTGTTTGGACCAGAGTTGGTGGAACTCAAGAAGCAAATTGATGAGTTGTTGGAGAAAGGCTACATCAGACCAAGTACCTCACCTTGCGCAGCCACAGTGTTATTTGTGGAGAAGAAGGATGGCACGAAGAGGATGTGCATTGATTACAGAGCTTTGAATGAAGTCACTATCAAGAACAATTACCCTCTGCCTCGAATTAAAGACCTATTTGATCAGTTGAGAGGAGCCAGTGTGTTCTCGAAGATAGATCTGAGGTCAGGTTACCATCAGCTCAGAATCTGACCCTCAGACATACCGAAGACAGCATTCATCACTAAGTATGGACTATATGAGTTCATGGTAATGTCATTCGGATTGACGAATGCACCAGCTTACTTCATGTACCTGATGAACAGTGTGTTTATGGACTACCTCGACAAGTTCGTAGTAGTGTTTATTGATGATATTCTTATATATTCCTAGAATGAGCAAGAGCATGAGGAGCATTTGAGGAAAGTACTTCAGAGGCTATGAGATTGCCAGTTGTATGCCAAGCTTAGCAAGTGTGAGTTCTGGATCAGCGAAGTTCTATTATTAGGTCATATTATAAATCAAGATAGACTAGCTGTGGATCCAAAGAAAGTAGCAGCGATTCTAGACTAGAAAGCACCAAAAGATGTCCGAGGAATCAAGAGTTTCATTGGAATGGCCGGTTATTATCGGCGTTTTATTGAAGGTTTCTCCAAGATTGCCAAACCAATGATAGCCCTGCTAGCAAAGAAGGTTGAGTTCAAGTGGACCCTAGCGTGCCAAGAATCATTTGAGATGTTGAAGCAGAAGTTGACAACAGCACCGGTGTTAGTCCTGCCAGATGTTCACAAGCCATTCTCAGTATACTGTGATGCTTCATACACCAGACTGGGATGTGTTATAATGCAGGAAAGGAAAGTAGTGGCATACTCGTCCCGACAGTTGAAAGTTCATGAGAAGAATTATCCTACTCATGACCTAGAACTAGCAGTAGTGGTTCATGCATTGAAGGCCTGGAGACATTATCTTTATGGGCAGAAGTGTGTGTAACACCCACTTTGTAATTGCTAGATAAAACACCAATAGAGAAACATTTTCTCTTTATGTGAGTTTGATCTTTATTTATCATCATGTGAGAACACCATGTCCAAAAACAAATAATGAAAAGATATGCTACTAAATTGTTGCATCATGCTGGATATTTTATTTTTGTGTGCATTTTGTGACAAGAAAAATATTAAATATCCAAATGAGAAATTAAATCCTAAAAGAAATGCTAAAATTTGGAAAGAGAGAAAGAAAAATGCTATGTAATACAAAGAAATAAAACTTATAAATAGATAAATTTGATCCACAATGATTTATCCAAATCATATACTCAGAAAGATTTGAGTGCAAGTTCATCACAGATTTGAAATTCAAAACTTAGATTCAAAAGTAAAAGAAAAGAAAACAGAAAATAAAAAGGGAAAAAGAAAAAGCCTTACCTGGGCTGGCTTCACCCTATTCGGCCCACTCACGCATTCCTCAGCGCGCGCAGCCCATGTCTCATCCGCGCCCTCTCACGCTGCAGCCGACGTGTGGGCCCGCTTCGCCAGGCTCGCGCCCGTATCTGTTGCGCCGACAGGTGGGCCCAATGGGGCAGTCACTGTGGTCGCAAGCCCGTTACGGCTGTCTCTGGTGGATGGCCCCCACCGTTAGCCGATCACCACAACAACCGCGCGGTCTTGCTGGGTCGCTGACCGGTAGGTCCGGCCGGTCAGGGCCGTCCCCTTTCTTCGCCGCTCAGCTCGGACGTGCCTGGTCATGGCGAATCTCGCGGGGTCTGTTGGGGTCACCCGCAAACCGACCACGGGCGATCATAAGAGGAGCAGAGCTGGGCCCCTACCTCCCCTCTTCTTCGTCAACGCGCAAACATCCACGCCAGGGACCTTCTGGGCTTGTGACGTCGCCGCGGAGCCGCCTCACCCCGTTAACGGCGCTGCGCCGACTCCATTGTGCCAGGGTTCGGACCGGAAGCCGTGCAGAACCTGTGCGGAGTCTGTCACGGTGATTGCGGGCGAAATCGACAGCGTATTGCTTACCAATTGCTCATCGGATATTGGAACCACCGCGGATTCATCCCAGTGCGTGGGCGAGCACCTTTCCCACGACCTACTCCGGTAATACCCTGACCAACGTACCCATTCGATTCCCCGCTTTGTTTTGAGTCGGATTAGAGTCCTGGTAGTGCACCATACGGGGCGGATCGACACACGCCGGTGGCGCCGCCGCCGTGAAGGTTTGGTTGACGCCATCGCCCGATGCCAGGTGGAAGACGCCCTGGTGGCCGTGTGATCTCTTTCGGACGATCCCGATTAGTAGCCAGGAGTACCCTTTCACGCGTGTAATCCCGACCGTGCGATCTGATCGGACGGATCGGGTGGAGTCCAGAGTCTGTAAAATCCGCGCCGTTGGATCTTGATCCGATGGTCAGTGCGGCGTACCGGTTCGCGGGCGTGGAGATCTAATCCGGGCCCCTGATTTCCGATCGGGCGGCCAAGATCTCTCGATCCCCTTCGGCTTGGCGATTTTGCAAAAGAGACCCCGCGGATAGACGTAATCAACCCGCCGTCCCCTCCACTGTGCCCTGAGTCTTAAGAACTTTTAATCCGAGCCCCCTGTGCTTACCAGTAATTGAGGCCCAGTCCAGTCAACACGAAAACCAGAGAAATTAAATAGAAAATGAATTTTTAATATGAAAATAATTGCTAGAACTTTATAAATTCATAGAAAATTCATACTAACTCCAAATTAATCCATTCCAGTTGCTAAAATTTTGTAATATTGTTCTCTTTCACCTAGAGCCTCTGTTATGTCATAAAAACAGTAAGGAAACTTATTTCTCACTTAATCCTATTTAAAAGCACATAAAACCTTTGAAAATGCATAACTTAAAATCTATAACTCAGAAAATTATGATTCCAGTTCCTAAGTTTTTATTTTAATATGTAGAATATCTCTGTGTATTTTGTATATATGTTTGGTGTAATGTTAATTTCTCTATATGCACTGTGCTTGTTTGTAATGTGACGAGTAGAAGAGCCCGTTGCTGAGGATCCTGGTGAGCAGCAGGTTGAAGTAGCTGAGCAGGAGCTCGTGGAAGGCAAGTTGTGCCCTTGATCACTTCTTTTACCCATTCATGTTCTTATTATTCATAATGATCTGCATAGGATAATTTTGCTGGGACCCAATAGGTTGCCCTAGATTTTGACTATCTTTATACCTTGCTTCACCACTGGTTTTACTACTAAAGTTTCGGGTAGTACATGCTATTGCTTTATGTGGATTTGGGTATAGAGATATTCATCACTCATTGTTATACTATTTAATGTTATCTGTTTTATCATTCCTTGTTCATGTTAAGATCATTATGTTAATGGGAACATGGAGAACCACCCGGGAAAACAGTGCTACCACAAGGGTGGAATGGGACGCCCTTGGCTGATTAACTAGGAAAGCTAGGGGAGGGCTACCTTACCCGAAAGGGGCAAGGGCAGTAGGGGAGAGGTCAGTGCGGGGAGGTCCCTGGTTGATTTTGCTGCGATGGCTATCAGCCAGGAACCCTTTACTGGATCTTCCCATAAACTGTAGCGGGTAGTCTGAAGCTAGTGGAACTTTGTAAAGGCCTCGTAGTGTTACCCTGCCTCGCCTCCTCGGTAGAGGTGTATGGGATTGGCCATCTCTTGGCAGATGGGTAACATGACTTGTGGGTAAAGATGCGCAACCTCTGCAGAGTGTAAAACTAGTATACTAGCCGTGCTCACGGTCATGAGCGGCTCGGACACTCACATGATTAAATTATGGAACTTAAACTTAATCTGTCATTTCATTGCATTTGGGATTATTTTATTATTACTTTTACTTATTATTACTATGGTTTGGTATTTACTTACACTTAGTAACTGCTAATAAAATTTTGACCAACTTATAAAAGCAATGCTCAGCCACAGCCTTTATTTTATTGATCAGCCTTACACTTCATGAACTCCCACCTTTGGTGAGTTCATGCCACATTATTCCCCACGACTTGTTGAGCTATGATCGTATGTGAGCTCACTCTTGCTGTCTCACACCCCCCCCACAGGAGAAGAGCAGGTGTTTCAGGAGGAGTCTCAAGGCGAGGAGTTTGATCTGATCTAGGTGGCGTTTCTCAGTCGACATTGGCGCCGACGATCCTTAGTTCGTTTTATGTTTACATTTCTATTTTGTAATAAGACTTCCGCTTTGTAATAAATACTCTGATGTTTTATGACATTTATCTCTATTCACTCTGTTATTATATATGTTGTCTTCTTGGCGCATGTATGAGATGCACCCGGCTTTGTCCTTTAAAACCGGGTGTTACAGAAGTGGTATCAGAGGAAATGTTGACTGTAGGACGAAACCTAGATAGAAATGGACAAACCCTTACCTACTTATCTCATTCTGAATCATTCTACACTTACCTTGCTCTGATTCTTTCTACACTTATCTTGATTCTGTCTCACCTTCTACTGTTCTACTCTGATCATTCTTACCTTTTCTACTCTGAGACAAGATGGATTTCACACCTTGGAATCCCTACCCCTATGACATTTTTAAGAGATAGGAGACCTAAGACAAAAAAAAACTATTTTCTCTATTAAAAATGTTGGTTGATTGTTCTGATGATCAATGCCTGATTTGCTTCTTTGATTGGTTGAAATAGTATAGACGGGCATCTTAGCATGTACCACCACAAGGTAATGTATTAGCTTTAGTAGGTGACACACTAATCTACTTAGCTAATAAATCCCCGCAGTAACATTTCTCGTAATTACTCGCCTTGTCTACAGTCCTTTCATTCTTACCTTGTGTTCCTAACCCAGATGGACTACCCCTATACTGTTAGAAGAGAGCAGTATAGACTTGATCCTTGGTATGTCATGGTTAAGAAAGGCAATGGTGGTTTATACACTGCGCTAAGGGAACCGTAGAACTCACCAGTTCCAAAGGAGAAAGATTTGAAGTTGGAATTGCAGTAACTACTGCCACCAGATATGGAAGTTGAGTTGGTCATTAATCTCTTACCTAGGACTGCCCCTATTTCTAAACGGCCATACATGATGTCCATAGAAGAGCTAAAGGAACTTAAGAAGCAATTAACGGAATTACAAGAGGATGGATACATTCGTCTGAATTCTTCACCTTGTGGAGCACTAGTTCTATTTATACAGAAGAAAGATGGATCGCAGGGGATAAGTGTGGATTATAGGACCCTTAATGATGTTACTATGAAGAACAAGTATCCGTTGCCCCGCATTAAGGATTTATTTAATCGGATGAGAGGAGCCAGGGTACTCTCGAAGATTGACCTCCGATCGGGTTACCATCAGATGAAGATTGGACCATCAGATATTCCTAAGACGGCTTTCTCGACTCGATATGGATTATATGAGTTCATCGTTATGTCGTTTGGATTAACTAATGCACCAGCTTATTTTATGGATTTAATGAATGAGATGTTTTTGGAGTAGTTGGACAGATTTGTCGTGGTGTTCATCGACGATATTCTTATCTATTCTAAGAATGAGAGTGACCATGAAGAACATCTAAGGTTGGTGCTACAGAAGCTTTAAGATAATCAACTCTACGCCAAGTATGGTAAATGCGAGTTTTGGATTGGCGGGGTGCCATTTCTTGGACGTATCATTTCTAATGAAGGGATATCAGTGGATCCTGCTAAAGTCAAGAATATAGTGGTGTGGAGCATACCCACTGCGGTTACGGAGGACCGAAGTTTCGTAGGACTTGCAGGATATTATTGGAGATTTACTGAAGGATTTTCTAAGATTGCTAAGCTTATGACCTCGCTTTTGGTGAGGGAAAGAGAAATCAAGTGGGACGAGAAGTGCCAAGTATATACGGATCATAAGAGTTTGAAGTATATATCCACTCAAAAGGATCTCAACCTTAGGCAACGCCGTTGGTTGGAGCTTATTAAAGATTACGATTTGGAAATTCACTATCACCCGGGCAAGGCGAATTTGGTTACAAATGCCTTGAGTCGAAAAGAGCACGTTCATTTAGCTGTTGTTGCCCAGCTACTCGATGAGATTGTTGAGGATTTCAGGAGACTTAACCTGGGGATAGTTGATCATACTGAAGGAGTTATTATTGATGCGGAACCTACCTTGGAGCAAGAAATCCGCAAAGGACAAATTGGTGATACTAAGATACAAGAGATGTGTTCCGGAGATTGAAAGCCTTCATGAGACTATTTTAAGGGAGGCCCATGACTTGGATTATTCTATTCATCCTGGTAGTACCAAGATGTATCAGGATTTGAAGTATAAGTCCTGGTGGTAGAGATTGAAGAGAGATATGGCTGCACATGTGGTTATGTGCGAGGTGTGTCAAAGAGTTAAGGTTGAACACCAGAGGCCAGCTGGACTATTACACCCACCAAAGATGTCCAAGTGGAAGTAAGAAGAAGATTGATATGGACTTCATTACTGGATTGCCTCGCACCTCGAAAGGATATGATTCTATATGGGTTATTGTGGATAGACTGACCAAAGTGGCTCATTTCATTCCGATCAAGACTACTTATAATGGATCACAATTGGCTAAGTTATACATGTCTCGGATAGTTTGTTTACATGGAGTGCCTAAGAAGATCATTTTGGATAGAGGATCACAGTCTACCTCCAGATTTTGGAAAAGTTTTCATGAGAATTTGGATACGAATTTGAAGTTTAGTTTGGCCTACCATCCACAGACTGATGGACAGACTAAAAGGACTAACCAAGTATTGGAAGAGATGTTGAGAGCTTGTGCCCTTCAGCATGGAGGTAGTTGGGACAAGAGTCTACCTTATGCTGAGTTCTCATATAATAATAGTTGCCAGACCAGTCTGAAGATGTCACCGTTTGAGACACTGTATGGCGGGAAGTTCAGGACTCCCCTATATTGGATCAGACTAGGGGAAGACAGTTCTTTGGACCTGAACTTATTCAAGAGGCAGAATAACAAGTTCATATAATTCGAGAGAATTTGAGGGTAGCTCAAACCAGGCAAAAGAGCTACGCAGATAATCGAAGAAGACCACTTGAACTTGAGGAGGGAGATCCTGTGTACTTCAAGGTGTCACCACTTCGTGGAATGAGGAGTTTTAAAGTCGAGAGTAAATTGTCCCCTCACTTTATTGGACTATTCTGAGTTTTTAGGCAAGTGGGAGAGATGGCCTATCAACTCGAGCTACCTGATAATCTGTCTGATGTGTATAATGTATTCCATGCGTCTCAACTTAAGAAGTGTCTCAGGGTACCTGAGGAACAGTTACCAATGGAGGACTTTAGTATTCAAGAGGATTTGACTTATGCTGAGTACCCCATCAAGATTTTGGATACTTTGACTCGAGTCACGAGGAATAAGGTTATAAAGATGTGCAAAGTTCAATGGAGCCACCACAGTGAAGATGAAGCAACTTGGGAAAGAGAAGAAGAGCTTCGTATAGATTTTCCCCACCTTTTCTCTAGTTCTTCTTAAATCTCGAGGACGAGATTATTTTTAAGGGGGGTAGGATTTGTAACACCCACTTTGTAATTGCTAGATAAAACACCAATAGAGAAACATTTTCTCTTTATGTGAGTTTGATCTTTATTTATCATCATGTGAGAACACCATGTCCAAAAACAAATAATGAAAAGATATGCTACTAAATTGTTGCATCATGCTGGATATTTTATTTTTGTGTGCATTTTGTGACAAGAAAAATATTAAATATCCAAATGAGAAATTAAATCCTAAAAGAAATGCTAAAATTTGGAAAGAGAGAAAGAAAAATGCTATGTAATACAAAGAAATAAAACTTATAAATAGATAAATTTGATCCACAATGATTTATCCAAATCATATACTCAGAAAGATTTGAGTGCAAGTTCATCACAGATTTGAAATTCAAAACTTAGATTCAAAAGTAAAAGAAAAGAAAACAGAAAATAAAAAGGGAAAAAGAAAAAGCCTTACCTGGGCTGGCTTCACCCTATTCGGCCCACTCACGCATTCCTCAGCGCGCGCAGCCCATGTCTCATCCGCGCCCTCTCACGCTGCAGCCGACGTGTGGGCCCGCTTCGCCAGGCTCGCGCCCGTATCTGTTGCGCCGACAGGTGGGCCCAATGGGGCAGTCACTGTGGTCGCAAGCCCGTTACGGCTGTCTCTGGTGGATGGCCCCCACCGTTAGCCGATCACCACAACAACCGCGCGGTCTTGCTGGGTCGCTGACCGGTAGGTCCGGCCGGTCAGGGCCGTCCCCTTTCTTCGCCGCTCAGCTCGGACGTGCCTGGTCATGGCGAATCTCGCGGGGTCTGTTGGGGTCACCCGCAAACCGACCACGGGCGATCATAAGAGGAGCAGAGCTGGGCCCCTACCTCCCCTCTTCTTCGTCAACGCGCAAACATCCACGCCAGGGACCTTCTGGGCTTGTGACGTCGCCGCGGAGCCGCCTCACCCCGTTAACGGCGCTGCGCCGACTCCATTGTGCCAGGGTTCGGACCGGAAGCCGTGCAGAACCTGTGCGGAGTCTGTCACGGTGATTGCGGGCGAAATCGACAGCGTATTGCTTACCAATTGCTCATCGGATATTGGAACCACCGCGGATTCATCCCAGTGCGTGGGCGAGCACCTTTCCCACGACCTACTCCGGTAATACCCTGACCAACGTACCCATTCGATTCCCCGCTTTGTTTTGAGTCGGATTAGAGTCCTGGTAGTGCACCATACGGGGCGGATCGACACACGCCGGTGGCGCCGCCGCCGTGAAGGTTTGGTTGACGCCATCGCCCGATGCCAGGTGGAAGACGCCCTGGTGGCCGTGTGATCTCTTTCGGACGATCCCGATTAGTAGCCAGGAGTACCCTTTCACGCGTGTAATCCCGACCGTGCGATCTGATCGGACGGATCGGGTGGAGTCCAGAGTCTGTAAAATCCGCGCCGTTGGATCTTGATCCGATGGTCAGTGCGGCGTACCGGTTCGCGGGCGTGGAGATCTAATCCGGGCCCCTGATTTCCGATCGGGCGGCCAAGATCTCTCGATCCCCTTCGGCTTGGCGATTTTGCAAAAGAGACCCCGCGGATAGACGTAATCAACCCGCCGTCCCCTCCACTGTGCCCTGAGTCTTAAGAACTTTTAATCCGAGCCCCCTGTGCTTACCAGTAATTGAGGCCCAGTCCAGTCAACACGAAAACCAGAGAAATTAAATAGAAAATGAATTTTTAATATGAAAATAATTGCTAGAACTTTATAAATTCATAGAAAATTCATACTAACTCCAAATTAATCCATTCCAGTTGCTAAAATTTTGTAATATTGTTCTCTTTCACCTAGAGCCTCTGTTATGTCATAAAAACAGTAAGGAAACTTATTTCTCACTTAATCCTATTTAAAAGCACATAAAACCTTTGAAAATGCATAACTTAAAATCTATAACTCAGAAAATTATGATTCCAGTTCCTAAGTTTTTATTTTAATATGTAGAATATCTCTGTGTATTTTGTATATATGTTTGGTGTAATGTTAATTTCTCTATATGCACTGTGCTTGTTTGTAATGTGACGAGTAGAAGAGCCCGTTGCTGAGGATCCTGGTGAGCAGCAGGTTGAAGTAGCTGAGCAGGAGCTCGTGGAAGGCAAGTTGTGCCCTTGATCACTTCTTTTACCCATTCATGTTCTTATTATTCATAATGATCTGCATAGGATAATTTTGCTGGGACCCAATAGGTTGCCCTAGATTTTGACTATCTTTATACCTTGCTTCACCACTGGTTTTACTACTAAAGTTTCGGGTAGTACATGCTATTGCTTTATGTGGATTTGGGTATAGAGATATTCATCACTCATTGTTATACTATTTAATGTTATCTGTTTTATCATTCCTTGTTCATGTTAAGATCATTATGTTAATGGGAACATGGAGAACCACCCGGGAAAACAGTGCTACCACAAGGGTGGAATGGGACGCCCTTGGCTGATTAACTAGGAAAGCTAGGGGAGGGCTACCTTACCCGAAAGGGGCAAGGGCAGTAGGGGAGAGGTCAGTGCGGGGAGGTCCCTGGTTGATTTTGCTGCGATGGCTATCAGCCAGGAACCCTTTACTGGATCTTCCCATAAACTGTAGCGGGTAGTCTGAAGCTAGTGGAACTTTGTAAAGGCCTCGTAGTGTTACCCTGCCTCGCCTCCTCGGTAGAGGTGTATGGGATTGGCCATCTCTTGGCAGATGGGTAACATGACTTGTGGGTAAAGATGCGCAACCTCTGCAGAGTGTAAAACTAGTATACTAGCCGTGCTCACGGTCATGAGCGGCTCGGACACTCACATGATTAAATTATGGAACTTAAACTTAATCTGTCATTTCATTGCATTTGGGATTATTTTATTATTACTTTTACTTATTATTACTATGGTTTGGTATTTACTTACACTTAGTAACTGCTAATAAAATTTTGACCAACTTATAAAAGCAATGCTCAGCCACAGCCTTTATTTTATTGATCAGCCTTACACTTCATGAACTCCCACCTTTGGTGAGTTCATGCCACATTATTCCCCACGACTTGTTGAGCTATGATCGTATGTGAGCTCACTCTTGCTGTCTCACACCCCCCCCACAGGAGAAGAGCAGGTGTTTCAGGAGGAGTCTCAAGGCGAGGAGTTTGATCTGATCTAGGTGGCGTTTCTCAGTCGACATTGGCGCCGACGATCCTTAGTTCGTTTTATGTTTACATTTCTATTTTGTAATAAGACTTCCGCTTTGTAATAAATACTCTGATGTTTTATGACATTTATCTCTATTCACTCTGTTATTATATATGTTGTCTTCTTGGCGCATGTATGAGATGCACCCGGCTTTGTCCTTTAAAACCGGGTGTTACAGTGTGATATCTACACAGACCACAAGAGCCTCAAGTACATATTCACTCAGTTAGAGTTAAACATGAGGTAGCGAAGATGGCTAGAGTTGATCAAAGACTATGAACTGGAGATTCATTATCACCTAGGCAAAGCAAATGTACTTGCAGATGCTCTGAGCAGGAAGAGTCAAGTCAAAATGTTGGCCGCTCATCCGATGCCGTATGAGCTAGCAAAGGAGTTCGACAGATTAAGTCTCGGATTTCTGAACAACACCCAAGTGGTGACAATTGAGTTGGAACCCACTCTAGAGTAAGACATCAGAAAAGGTCAGAAGGATGATGAGAAGATCAACGAGATACGACAGCTTATCATCGATGGGAAAGGTCCAGATTTCCGTGAAGATGCAGAAGGAGTGGTATGGTTCAAGGATAGGTTGTGCGTTCCCAACATCACCTTGATTCGGGAAGTGATTCTCAAGGAAGCTCATGAGACAGCATACTCTATACACCCTGGTAGTGAAAAAATGTACCAAGACTTGAAGAAGAGATTCTGGTGGTATGGTATGAAAAGAGAGATAGCAGAGTATGTGGCCAGATGTGACAGTTGTCAGAGGATCAAGGCAGAACATCAGAGACCCGCAGGTTTGTTGCAACCGTTACAGATTCCTTAGTGGAAATGAGATGAGATTGGAATGGACTTTATAGTCGGGTTGCCCCACACTCGTACTGGTTATGACTCCATCTGGGTAGTAGTGGACCATTTGACAAAGACGGCCCATTTTATACCAGTCAAGACCACCTATAGCAGTGCAGTATTGGCAGAGTTATACATGTCTTGGATTATATGCTTACATGGTATTCCAAAGAAGATAATATCGGATAGAGGCACCCAGTTTACTTCGCACTTTTGGCAGAAGCTACATGAAGCTTTGGGTACACACTTGAAATTCAGTTTAGCTTATCACCCGCAGACAGATGGCCATACTGAGAGGACCAACTAGATTCTTGAGGATATGTTGAGAGCTTGTGCTTTGCAAGATCAGTCAGGTTGGGACAAGAGGATACCGTATGCAGAATTCTCCTACAACAACAGTTATCAGGCCAGCCTGAAGATGTCACCATTCAAAGTGCTTTATGGGAAGAATTGCAGAACTCCATTGCATTGGGACCAACCCGACGAAAGGCAAGTATTTGGTCCAGAAATTTTGCTTGAATCTGAAGAGAATATCAGAATGGTCCGAGAGAATTTAAAGGCAGCACAGTCCAGACAACGAAGCTATGCTGACACCAGAAGAAGAGAACTTAGTTTTGAAGTGGGAGACTATGTCTACTTGAAAGTGTCACCCATCAGAGGAACCAAAAGGTTTGGAGTCAAAGGCAAGCTAGCACCTCGCTATATCGGCCCGTATCAGATTCAGGCAAGACGTGGAGAAGTGGCTTAGCAACTCAGCTTACCA
This sequence comes from Zea luxurians, assembly GCA_029449295.1. Classification (NCBI taxonomy): domain Eukaryota; kingdom Viridiplantae; phylum Streptophyta; class Magnoliopsida; order Poales; family Poaceae; genus Zea; species Zea luxurians. The sequence goes on from JAOPSE010000109.1 coordinate 1,847,615, forward strand.
GAAAACCTGTTTGCTATTCACGATGTGTTCCATGTGTCTTAGTTGAAGAAATGCTTGAGAGTGCTAGAAGAGAAGTTGCCAGCAGAGGATCTTGAAGTTCAAAAAGATCTGACTTATATTGAGAAACCAACCCAAATTCTAGAGACAGCAGATTGGGTCACTCGGAGGAACAGCATCAGAATGTGCAAAGTCAAATGGGGCCATCACTCGGAAGAAGAAGCAACCTGGGAAAGAGAAGATGATTTAAAAGCCAAGTACCCTGAGCTCTTTTCTAGCCAGCCCTGAATCTCGAGGGCGAGATTCTTTTAAGGGGGATAGGTCTGTAACACCCTGATTTTGGGGGTATAAAATTTCTTTCTAATTATCACCCAAAATCATGTGTTACTCTTCTTTTTCTCACTCTAGGTTTTCTCTCTCTAGATTCATTCTCCCTTTTTCCTTTTTGATTAGAAATAGCCTAAACTAGTGGAGGTTAATTATTTATTTTTCTCAAAACCTTATGAGTCATGACATGTTGCATCATGCTGAGTTTAAAATATTCTTTGAAGTGTTGCACAAGTATGAATTTATTTGAATTTGAAACCTAATTTGAAATTGGATTTGAAAACCCTATAGAAAAGAAAAAGAAAAGGAATTAGAAAAATTCAGAGAAAAAGGAAAAAGGAAAGCAGCCCAGTAGCCTAGCCGGCCCAGCCCCGCGCCCACGCGACTGCCGCCCCTGACAGGTGGACCCCGCCTGTCGGCGCCAGTCTGCCCGTGCGTGCTCTCTCTCTCTCTCGCTCGCTGCCCAGTAGGGCCGAATTGTCGGTGCCAGTTGCCTTCACCCGCGCGCCCCCTCCCCTCTCTGCTTCGCGGGCCCGTTCTGCCAGGCGCTGAGCCGTTGCCCCGCATGCCCCTTTCCTCTCTCTATGCGCTGTGGACCCTCCCTGTCAGTTCCGCCCCCTCCACGCTCGCCGTGGACCGGCGCGTGCGCACTCGCGCACGTCGCCGGATTTCTCAGCCACGACGCCCACCCACGCGCCCAACTCCCTTCATAGAGCCCCGCTAGTGCCCCGCGCACACCCCTCACCTCATTTCGCGCAGCTTTGTCCTCTCTCGCGCTCTGCCCACACCGCCAGCCGCCGCCTGAGACCCGCACCCGTGTTCCCGGCCATCCAGCTCGTTGGAGACCGCTCCAAGCCTCCCCGAGCTCCGCCCTGAGGTTCGTTCCCGTGCCCAATTTCCCTTATTGCGCCCTGTGCTCGGCCAATTTCGCCTTCGCCGGTGCTTGGCCACGGCGGTCCGCCATGCTCGCGCGGTGGCCGGCCGATTTAGCCCAGTCTAGTTCCCCGGAGTAGGTCCCTGTGTCACCCCTACCTCTGCTGAAGCTAGCCCAGGCCTTAGCGCGCCTTAAGTACTCTCCCCGTGGCCAGAATGGCTCACCGGAGTTACTCCAGCCCACCCGAGACCTTCTCACCGTCGTTCTCCCTTCTCTGCCCGTGGATTCATGGCCTCTTCCTAGCCATTGAGTTCGTCATGGTGCCCTCTCCCTCTCTGCCCAACTCCGGCGACCCCGGAGCCACCCTAGCTCGCGCGAGCCTCAACTCCGATGACCTCACCGCCGCGGAGAGGAGCGGCGCCGCCTGCATCCGTCTGTTTTCCTCTAGTCCGATCCCCTCTGTCCGATTCAGATCGAACGGCTCGGACCCCTGCAGCCGTCTGTTTCCCCTGGTTAGATCCCCTCCGTCCGATTCAGATCGAACGGCTCGGACCCCTGCAGCCGTCTGTTTCCCCTTGGTCCGATCCCCTCCGTCTGATTCAGATCGAACGACTCGGACTCTTGCAGCCGTCTGTTTTCCCCTGGTCTGATCCCCTCCATCCGATTCAGATCAAATGGCTCGGACCACGGATACCGCTTCACACACGTGTGCCCTGACGCCCTGGCCTGCCTATCAGCGCCCAAGTCCTCTGGCGCTGGGCCCGCTCGGTCAGTGCGCCCTCCCCCTCTTCCGCTAACGCCCCTGGCCCACTTGTCAGTGCTTGCTCGCCCGCGCGCACCCTCGGTCGCAGATCTAATCTCAGCCGTCGGTTTCTAATCCAACGGTTGAGAGAGCCCGATACCCCTTTGCGTGGCTGTTTTGCTTAAGAAACCCCCTGGTTTTAGGAAATCAACCTGCCATCCCTGGTTTTGGCGTGCAGGCCCCTGTAATCTTACAGACTTAGCCCTGTACTTTTAAATATTCACAAAATTAGCCCTAATTTCATATTTTGAATTCCTGAACTTGTTTATTTCATAACTTTTGCATATGAACTCCAAATTTAGTGATTCAAATTGCAAAATGTTCATAGAATTATTCTCTGTCTAAATAAAATGGTTTCATTTACTGTCTGCACACTCTAATTTTTAGGATTAAATATGATAAGGTAGATGTATTTTTATTTACCTAATAAAATAAATAAAAGGAGAACCCTAGAGATTTAAACCTGTTTAATCTTGTGAGACTAATAATGTGTATTACATGAAATCATCTCTAGTCTAAATTTAGGTCACAATAAAATAAATTGAACTATGTTATGTACTTGTAAGTAACACTTAGGGGAAATAATAACCTATTTTCAAATAAGGTTAACGTATGTTATAGTTTATGTCATACTTTGAATTCAGTATCCCCTATGTAGTATTGTGTCCTTTTAAGATGTGATCCAATGTTTGTACATGTGTGGTGTGTTGTTCATTTGTACTTTCCAAATGTATTGAATGCATGCTTGCTTTATTTAGACAACGAGCAGTCTGAGGTTCCTGAGTGTGTTGTTGGAGACCTCCCTGAGCAACAACCGGGTGAAGGCAACTGTCCTCAGACCTACTATGTCCTACTATACTTTATAATTCACTATCCCGCATTACATTACTGAAAACTAAGGATTGACTAGTTTGCATTTCCCTTACCCTTGTTTACCTTTTTTGGGTTAATCATGGTTAGCTTATGCTATTGCTTAAACTTAATCAATGAACATGATGTGATCTTTTATGATACGATGATGTTATCCCGATGGGGTCCTTGTGATTACTTTAGGGGGCTCAGGCTCTTTCCTGAGTGCCTCTCCGTAAGGACATATTTGGGGAGTGACAACCCGGGATAACAGTGCAACCATCAGGGTGGAATGGGACGCCCTTAGCTGATTAATTAGAGGAACCAGAGGAGTAGTTGGCTTTGCCATAGGGCCGTCAATGGGGTCCAGGCACAGTACTTGCTCTGCCGAGGTTGGTTGCAGAAGTTCTTTGATTTGGTTTTGTTAGTCACCCTTCCTTTGGGGAGATGTACTGTGTTTATCAAACTGGAGAAACCTAACGGGCGGCTATGACTTCTGGGAAATCTTTGTGAAGGCTACGTAGTGAGACCCTGCTAGGTCACCTTGGTAGTGATTAATGGGGAGGCTAGAACCCCAGGTAGAATGGGAATCACGGCTTGTGGGTAAAGTGTGCAACCTCTGCAGAGTGTTAGAAACTGGTATATCAGTCGTGCTCACGGTTATGAGCAGCCTTGGGATCATCTTCGATTAGAAGAACAATGGTTACGTTTATGATCATAATTAACAATGGTGATTATAATCCTGATCTCTGGTATTTCCTCTTGGAGGGAGTGCCTCTGGGTAATAACTGGGTTATTACTAAAATTTGGCTCTACTTATAATAATAAAACTTGACCAACTAAAAGCAACTTCTTAACTTTGAACTCCACATACAGCTAGTCCACCTTAGCCAAACGGGACATTTGCTGAGTACATTGAAATGTACTCACCCTTGCTTTACAAACCACCCCACCCCAGGTTGTCCCCACTGTTCTTAGTGCTCAGGAGGTGAAGTTGGCAACATGGATGACTTTGAGGAGTTCCAGGAATACGACGAGTTCTAGTTTACTTTAGTGGCAAACCCCCAGTCAGCTGCCTGTGTAGGCTTAGCAATCTACGTTTCGTTACAACGCACTTTGATATTTATGTTGAACTATGGTTATGTATTAGACTTTGTGGATGTCTTGGACATCTTGATGTAATAAAGTACCTTTCCGCTATTTATTTCAAGCATTGTGTGATGATGTCCAATTATGTAATCGCTGTGTATGTGAGTTTCTGATCCTGGCACGTACATGGTTCGCATTCGGTTTGCCTCCCAAAACCGGGTGTGACAGTATAGAGCTAATGAAGGAAATACATGCAGGTTTGTGTGGATCTCACATTGGGTCTAGGCCTTTGCTGGGAAAGGTTTTTAGGCAAGGATTTTATTGGCCAAAGGCAGCTTCGGATGCAGCAGATCTGGTTCAAAAGTGCGAAAATTGTCAAAAATGTGCAAGAGACTAGAAACAACCTTTGTCGCTTACTCGGTTAATACAGCCATCCTGGCCATTGCAAAGATGGGGCTTAGATTTCTTGGGTCCACTCCCACCAGCACAAGGCAACTTGAAGTATGTTGTAGTGGCAGTAGAATATTTTTCCAAGTGAATTGAGGCGAAGCCCTTAGGTACAATAACTTCGGTCACGGTCCAAACATTCTTCTAGCAAAATATTGTTTGTCGCTTCGGTGTGCCGAAGGCAATAACCATGGACAACGGTACACAATTTGATGCCAAAGCATTCAAAGACTTTTGTGACCAAATTGGTACAAAGATTCATTTTGCATCAGTTAGGCATCCAGAATCAAATGGGCTGGTAGAAAGAGCAAATGATATTATAATGACAGGAATAATGAAGCTAATGTTCAACCAGCCTAAAGGAAAGTGGCCAGACGAGCTGATTAAAGTGGTGTGGAGCCACAACACAACTGCGTCAAGGTCAACAGGATTTACACCCTTCAAGCTCTTATTTGGTGACGAAGCAATAACTCCAGAAGAAGCAAAGACAGGGTCAATAGGAACAATAGCTTCAGCAGAAGACGAAGCTGATTATCAAGTAACAAAAGATACTATAGAAGGGACCAGACTTCAGGCTATAGAGCACATCAATAAATATCAGGTCGAAACAATAAAGTGGCATGATAGAAAAGTTCGATTGAAAAACATTAAACCAGGGCATCTGGTGCTTCGGAGAGTGGCCAACTCAGATACAATGGGCAAGTTGCAACTGAAGTGGGAAGATCCTTTTCTTGTAGTGTCTTCATCAAGACTCGGTTCTTATAGATTGAAGGATATGCACGGCAACGACATACCAGATCTTGGATTGCGGATGAGCTTCGGCGATACTATGTGTAATGTGATGTAATCTTTTTTCATTTTTTCTATGGCACCCTTTTCCTTTCAAGAGGGGAGAAAGGTTTTTAATAGGGCCATAGCTTGTAATTTTTCATTCTTATTTAGCCCTACGAGGGCCAAATCCGCCAAAGATGTAATATGTAAAATCTGAGCATGCACCATCGAGTGCAAAAAGATAAATAGGGAGAAGCTCAAAAGACGTCCCCAAGCAGATGCAGAGCATGACGAAGCTGCAAAAAAGTCGTTCCTAAGGGAGTGCAGCGTAAGTTTTCTGCTCAAAAGTCGTTTCTAAGGGAATGCAGAGCCAAAAGCATGATGAAGCTACAAAAAAGTCATTCCCAAGGGAGCGCAACGTAAGTTTTCTGCTCAAAAGTCGTTCCAAAGGGAATGCAGAGCCAAATACCACCGAAATAGAAGGTGAAGAAGTTCAAAAATCATTCCTAAGGGGATGCAGAACTTAAATGCCACCGAAATAAAGGGTGAAGGAGCTCAAAAGTCGTTCCTAAGGGGATGTAGAGCTTAAAAGACTCAAAAGTCGTTCCTAAGGGGATGCAGAGTCTAGGTGTGGTTTCGTGTGTGTGTTTGGGACATTCATTTGCACATTACATTACATCATTCATTGCATTCATATACATTCATGTAGACATTCATAGGATCATCATCATCATAACTTGAAGCACAAACAGATACTTCAGCTTTGATAACAATGCTTCGAAAAGCACAAAGCAAGTATATGCTTCGTTGTGTACGAAAAGAAGGGAAGGTGTTTTTCGCCTTCGGCTCAAAATACACAAGTTTCGTCCACAGCAAAGCAATTTATACATGAATGGAAAGGTAAAAATATATTACAAGGTATGGACAAATATACAGAGTAATGTTCAATTCTCGATTACAATGTCTTTTACAGAGATAATACAAATGCTTCTAAGATCTATGCAGGCAGGCCTAAAAACAGCTTCAGCGGCCTTCAGAATCTACTTCAGATTATTAATCTTCAGCATCATCATCCTACACACAACAAAGCTGTATAAGGTAAAAAAGTAATCACAAGAAAAGGTAAGCAACAGGTATAAGTTTCATACCGGCTTAAGCAAGCTTCGGGCCTCGTCACCAGCCAAATCCCGACCACCCTTCGCCCAAATTTGTGTTATAAATCTGCACCCTATGCTTCGGGCCTCGCTAGGAATATCAACCAAATCTGTTGAAGATAGGCTAAAGGTTGGTCTATTCACAATCTTCACGTGCATACAGCCAGCTTTCAGAAATGTTGTAGCTGTGCCCCGAGAAGCTAGCAGGGCACAGAAGTCATCGTGTCCCGCTATTACTTCGTCAAGCGCCTCGACTTCGCCTTCAATGTGTTCGAAGGTGCTTGATATGTTTTCGGCCGAAGGGGTAAACTTTTCAGTGCTGGCTCCAACTGAGTTAAAAACCTTTTTCAATCGCTGTACGCAGCGGCTGCCAAAACCCAGACACATGTTCCAAAGCTCTTTCAAAGATTGTTGCAGCTTCGTATTTTCGACAACTTCGGCTTCGTATTTGGTCTGCAAGCTTTTTCTCTCTTGATTGAAGCTCTCTGATTTTTGCAGAAGTTCCCCATTTAATCTAGTATTTTTAGCTTGCGCTTCTGCTAGGGAAGCTTCCATTGCTTGGAGTAGGAAATCTTTCTTTTCAAGAGAAGCTTTGTATTCTTTAATTTTGTTCTCTAAACCCTTGATTATAATTTTGTTCTTTTTATCTTTGAGGTCTTGCTGCATTTGTAGTGCTTTGCTTAGCAACATACTCTATAGAGATAAATCTTCATCAGCAAATTTGCTTCTTCGCAAAAATAAAAAAGAAAAAAATTGCTTCATCACAAGAATTTTACCTTGAAGTTGGAATAAAACAAACTACCGACGATATGTTGTCATCGGTAGCTGCTAATATCAGCTTCGAGCTAAAAAAACCAACACTCTTCGATAGAGTGCCGATTATCTTCGCCTCGGTGTGGTCGCGAATGCATCCTAAGGCCTCTTCTTCGATCCCACCAAAGATCATGGCTCCTGGCTGGTAGCCACAGGAAATGCCATATTCCTGTAGCTGCTTTTCGGCCTCAGATAGTTCTTGCCCGACCAGGTTCCGAAGGTCAAAATCTTTTTCCTTCGAAGCAGCATCGGCAATTTTCTTTCCTTTGTCAGGCACTGGGGCCATGACCTTTTCTACAGCCACAACTGTTTCTTCTGTAGGCATACCCAATATCAATTTATTAATTCTAGATAGTGTGCTCTCCAAGTTGGCAGCTTTGGTGGTAGCTGCAGCTTTGGTAGAAATGTTGCTTCGGCAGTGGCCGGGACCGATGGTGGTGTCCGTTCAATGGCTTCCATTACAGTGCCGATCCTTCGCTTTTTCTGTCCATCCACCTTTTTGTAGCTGAAGGCTCGTCCTTCTTCTATAAAAGCTTCGTCAGTTCCGGTCCTAGAGGACTTAGCAGCATGATAGGTAGAGATTCAGTCATTACATTTAAAATTTCTATCACTTCGGCAGCAGGAGGTGTCGAAGGAGTCTCCTCTTCTAACTCGGTCACCTTCGGCTCTAGAGTTGCAGCTTTTCTTTTCTTCAAAGCTGCCACCTTCAGCTCAGGAGTGGATTTTCTCTTCTTTAAAATCTTCTCATCCTCCTTCACCATTCTGCTAGCTTGTCTGCTCAAAACGCTAACGATCCTTTTCCTTTTTGCCCCTTCGGCATCCTTGTTGAGCTGCTCATAATTAGGGTACTCAAATTTTAGAGCGTCCATTACCCGGTTTAACCTCCGTTTTGGCCAGGTGCCAAAGGCTGCTGTCATTAATTGGTCTTCTTTTTTGGTATAGTTCCCCAAAATTTCATTACACATAGTTTCAATCATTTCCAGCCATTCTTGGCAAGGCTCCTTGAAATGTTTCTCAAATTTAAAGCGATAAGGCAATTGAACAAGTTCATATTTCTTCTTTGTTCCCTTCATCTTTGGCATCACCCAGTCACTTGACGTTGGGTACGTTCGGTTTGCTAGGTATTCTAGCACCAAGTCCCTGGTGCCGATTTGTTCAGCCACCACTCTGAATTCTACCTCGGTCAGCTGGCATGCTGACCCTAGCTGCATGTTACATAGGGGCCTAGTCATTCCGAAGTTTCAAGTCAGCGGGCACATGACCATCATCATCAGTTTCTCCCTCTTCTTCTCATCGGCCTTGATATAAAACCATTCACCTTTCCAGCCGGTTGGCCATTTGGTGCGGTAGCTGAGAACTGGAGCCTTCGTATCCTTACGATACGGAAAATTGTAGCAGCCAAAATTTTCATGCAGACTGTCTGCCCTGGCCTTCGTCTAGTAGTGCAACTCATGCACTCGGCAGAATGCTTCGGCATCTGGGCTCATCCTTTGGCTTCAGAGGGCCCAGATGAAGACACTAAGCCTAACAATGGCATTAGGAGTGAACTAATGAAGATATATTTCAAATTTTTTCAAGACTTCCCCTTCATCTCATTCAGAGGACGTCGAAGTCCTGCTCTGAAAAAACTCTTGAAAACCAATACTTCATCATCCTTCGGCGCTGGGGTGGTCTCTTCTCCGGCAAATCGGACAAGTTTCCTTTCAGCTTCCCCAAAGTAGCCCAGCTTCATCATCATGGGCATGTCAGCTTCAGACACAGTATATTTCTCAAAATCTAGATGGTTGGGTTTTGATGGGATCAAAATACTATAATCTTCTTCATCCTCTTCAATATCTTCTTCTCTAACAGCAGTCTGTTCAGCTTCGGCAATAGCAGTACCTTCATCAGTTTTTCCCTCCGTCACAACTAGACCTGATTGTTTCATAACTTCGGAAATTGGCACTGTCTCGGTGGCCTCGGTCTCTTCTCCTTCACGAGTCACCCTTGCAGTCGAATGTACTCTAGCCATCTGATGGATTTTTTGCGGTTCTTACGAAGTTGACGTTTTTTTTTGCAGTTTTGACGAAGCTCACTCTTTTGACAAAGTTAACTCTAAATGATGAAGTGTTCGCTTGAGAGCGCAGTGAAAAAGCTTCGGGTATGGTTAAATTTTTTAACAGCACAACAGTGCAACGATAATGAATGTTGTGGTAACTCTACACCAACCCGTTTGTTTATATAGTGCTGCAGGTGGGAATGTGAACCGCCAAATCGCCTGCACTCGCTGAACGGTGGACCACTCGGCGCCTGGAAGGTGAACCGCCAGATCGCTCGTATCCACTGAACGGTGGATGTAACACCCCTGGTGTTACTGTTACTAAACCTTGAGCAAAACATCATCAGCATTGGCATTTCATGTGTTTGAAACACCTAGAATGCATTCATTAGGCAAAAATTTCAAACAAGTTGTATTGATATGGTGTTTTGCAAATAAAACCCTGGAGAATGATACTTAACCCTAAATGGGGTTCAGAAGGGTAAAACAAATCCAAAAAGAGAAAACCCTAAAGCTTAAGTGAAATAGCCATAAAATGTTACTAAGAATGGACTTGAATTACATTCACACCCTTGAAGTACCAAAAACCCTAATAAGGACCCTAGAAAACCCTAAACCTAAACCCTAGGAGATTAAGTGCAAAATTAGTCCACTTTTGGACTAAAGTGCAAAAACTAGTAAAGTAAGGTATTTTAAGTCATATGGTTAGCAATCATGAAGATTTGCAAGCTAAACCCTAAATTTTGGACCTATTTGCAAAAAGACCCTATTTGAGTTCTAACCCTAAGTCTGAAATTCAGTGATATTGGCTCAACTTTGGAGCTTATATCTTCTAAACTATTGAGAATTTACCCTGGGTCACCACATCAATATTATAGACCTATCCAAGGTGAACAACTTTGCTTAAGGGGTTCAACATTGTTGTCATGAAAATATGAAGAAAAATGCATCCAAAGTCGGGCTGTCAGGCTGTTTGCAGTCTGAAATTTAGACTTACAGTGATTCTGAGCCAACTTTGAACTAGAAATCAACCCTGATCTAATAAGAATTTGGCCATGGTCGCTATAACAAGATTGTTGTTGGATCATCAGACAACAACTTTGTTGCTGGCCGGTCCACTGGTTGCCATAGAAAATCAGGAGAAAATTGGGTTTCAAATCGCTCGGTCAAGCTAACTGAATAAGGGTTGCCATGGTACAGTATCTGCAGAAGATCGGTTGCCAGCCGTTCCCCGCTGGTGACTCGCCGTCGTGATTAGCGCCGATCCTCACGATTCGTGCTTGGTGAAGAACGGATAACGCTGGGGATAAATAACTCGTACGTGGTGCCAGCTCCCGAGTCTAGCCGGAGTTCTTCACCAGCGGCCACCGTGATCCAGTAACTTTTGCCGCGGTGTCACTCATGTCGCGATCTCCCTCACTGTGTCCCCTACCGACATGGTAAGCATGCACTAGCGATGCTATCCGTGGCCGAAGATCGTCAGCCTGGCCGCCGTGGCTATAAATAGCGCAGGGAACCACAGTGAGGTATGACCATCACACACACAGTAAGTTAAATCGAAGCCAAATTCGCGCTACCTCTACCCCCTCCTCTCAAATTGATTGTGCACGGTAAAACTAGAGCCCCTTGCGGTCGTATAGCCCCAAGCTCCACCCTCAATTTCACCCAAGCACACCGTGACGCCGTTTTCCACCAAATCGATCAGCCGCGCAGCCGAGAACAGCCCGTCCGTGGCCAGCTCGTTCTGGTAAGACCCCATCCAATTCAAGCGTCATTTTAGCAGGTCTACATGCTTGTGAAGCTTGTCGTGGCACCCGTTAGCTCAATTCGGCCATGGTTAAGCGGGAACGCGAGCTTAATGTCACGGTCTCCGCCGTGCACGTGGGCAGACAATTCCCGAAGCATTCAAACCAAGATTAGTGGGTGTTCCTAAGTCACCATAGGTTGGTTATGCCTCCCCGATAGCTGCCCTGGGCAGCCATCGCCGGCCATGGCCGGTACAGGCTGCGGCGGGGACGAGCAACGAGCGCGCCGTGGCCAGGGATGTTTCTGGAGAAGAAATAGAAGTACGAGGGTATTTCTGCAAAGTGTCAGTGACTGTTTAAATAGTGTTTTGGACTCCTTCGGGTTAATCAAAACTGCAGGGACTTATTCGCAAAGTCGTCGTCGCGCGCGCGGGCGCGCGTGGGCGCATCCCTGTTCCGATGTAGGCTGGGTCGTTTGGGCTACTTTCGGCCCAGTACTATTTAAGCTTTTTCCTTTTCTTTTTCTGTAAACTTGAGAAATCTGTAGAAAATTGTAGAAAAATGGTAAAAATGTCAAACCAATTTTCCTAGGTTCCTTTTTTTCCATAGTATTTAATAAAAATAGTTTTATGATTTTTAGGTCAAATAGGGAATTTTGGAGCATTTAAAATAGCCTAAAACCTTGTTCCTGGAATTTTAGAAAATAAATAATAATCCCAAAAATCCCAAAACTTTTTAGATGACCCTTATACATTATTTAAAAGCCTTGGGTAGAATTTGGTATCATTTGGACCTTGTTTGATACTTATAACCCAAAACCCTACCCCCTGCCCTTTGAATTCCTATATTGACTCTAGAAACCCTAATTCTCTAAAGTACCGTGAAGGAAAATTGTATTCAAGATATCAGATAATAAACTCTTATTATCTTTGCACTCTCATAAGCATCACATGGGCTTTCATTATTATGTATGATTATATTTAGAAAACGAAGAAGTTGAAGTAGAAGAAGAGAAGAGTTCGCCACCACCACCTACGAAACATCAGGCAGGCAGTTGTTTCTATTTTGATATCTACGGATCTAAGCCTGATTCACCTGTAAACCAAGGCAAGCCCCGGTGCATTTGCCACCCCCTTGACTCTTTTTAAATCTTTCTCACTTGCCTGATGCATTAGGTGATAGGAGTTGATTGCTAAAACAATTCCTGCATTACCTTCCTTGAATTTGATTACTTTCCTTCGAATCCCTGCTTTATAAAAGGTTTTTACTATGCTTAGTCTTGCTTTAGCAAAGAAAAAGGTTTTGTTTTTACAAAAGGTGATGTGGCAATGTGGGAGGGATGTTTTTGAAAATAAAACTTGATGTTGGATCCATCATGGCCATGATGGGTTCAACATCGGAAAAGGATGTACCTCTAACAGGTACCAAACTTTGGGTTGAACTGATTAAGCTGAGACCGGGCGGGTGACTTGACCGAGAAGAGAGAGTCTCGGTGTAGTGTCTCCGTCTGAGTCGATTAAGGACTGTGTCGATGTAGGCTTGATGACCGAGGACCCTTTAACTGGTCACATGCCTCGTCATGGGTAAGCTTTGCCTCAGGCAGACTAAGGACAGAATAAGATATCACGCAATGGGAGTGGAGAGATGGCGAGAGTAGCGTGTACCCTCCGTGGCAAGAGGCTGGACGGTGGTGTATCTGTGCTCTCGGTTGGCGTGAACCTGATCTGGTCTTAAGAACCCCGGTGGCGGGTTAACATATGCAAGGGTTAAGTGCTACATATGTCGTGTGACTGGAGATCCTCAGCTGAGTATAATCGATTCGGATCGCCATACCTTCCCGGTTATGAAGACTTGGTCACTTACCTATACGTAGAAATCCAGTGAAAGTGAAGGGTTGATAAGAAATTGGCTAGTACAGGTCAAGTGATTGAACTAGGGTAGAAAGAACTTTAGTGGCAGATAATCTTACTTAACTTGACAAATAAAACTGGATTTTTAAGGATCCACTTTTAGTAAGCATTTTTGCAAACAGAGTCATTGATCATTGATAAGCCTTACCTTGACACCTTTAAAGCCAGCATCCCCTTGAGAGTCTTTTCTTTAGTCGGGTAAGTCTTGCTGAGTAATTCCATACTCAGGGTTTTATTCCCTATTGTTTTTAGGTGAAGAAGCGACAAACTTTTGTTGTTTCTGTTCCAAGGTGGTCTCAAAGGAAGAAAACCAAGAGTAAAGCTGTGGGAGGAAGGGTTCCTCCATTAGAACTTTGTTTAAAACTTATCGGGAGGGGTTTTTGCCTCCCTTGGCTTGTAATAATAATACTACTCTGCACTCATATATTAAATCCTGGTCTGTAATAATATAACTCTGTCCTACTTTTAAATAAAGGTAAGTTTATGTAATCGCTTCCGCATTTCCATATCTTCGATGATTTTTAATGTCTGCGCGACGGGTAAAACGCTCTTGGGAAAGTAAGGAAAGCAGATACCGAACTTGTCAAGTGATTCAGGGGCACCTGTAGGGTTGTCTGAGGTCCATTGGACAAGGACAACTGTAGGTGGGCCTTATGACTTGGGAGGTTCCGGCACAGCTAGTATCGGAGCGAAGCCCATCTCTGCAGATATTATGAGGCATCTTCAAAAAGAATTTTCTAAGACTCATCTAGAAAATTTCTTCCCTTCTTACCTAAGTATTTCTGAAGAGTCTATGATAAATACTAGATAGAAGGAGTGCAATGTATAGAAGGTTGAATCAACTAAGGTTGATTCTGTAATTACACATGCATCATGCTAAAAACTATGCTAATATGATTTCCCCTTAGTAAAATGCCGCCGCGCACGAGAAAGACTGCGCGCAAGTCAACTGGGCCAATCGGTGTACCCCATCATCAACTTGCCCCACAGCATGAAGATAGCAGTAGTGGGAGCAACGATCCGATTGGAGATCTGGAAGCACAAGTTAATCAGCTTCGAACAGAACTCCGACGCAGGAACGAAATATGGGTCGCGGATGGCGAAAGAATCAATGAATTGAGAAGAGACATCCGCCAACTGCAAGACCAGCTAGCGGATTGGGATCTAGCACTCGACTGGGCTATGAACTCTCGTTCACTAGCTTGGGCAAAGGAAGCTAGAGCTCGAGCCCGAGTGGAAGAGCTTAGCTCAACCGTGGATAGCTTGCAGGTTTATTGCAACACACTACATGAAGAAGTTCATGTACTATACTCGCAACTGCACCCGAACGTCCCTGCGGATCCTGTCAGGACGGAAGCCGGACCTTCTCGAGTAGCGAGAGAAGCACTTGGCGGTGAGCTGGACCTTTTTAGGCCCCCTCCCTCTATGAAGTTGGTTGACGAATGGTCTCCGACGCCTGACAGCGAGGCTACCCAGAGTGACAAAAAGCAGGGATAGTATAGTATAGAAGTAGTACTATTGTGTAATAGGTGGTGTAATCCTATTGTAAAGTACGAGTCTGTAACATTACCTTTTTAAGTAATGTGAAATGGAAGGTTTGTATGGCATATCATATTGCTCCAAATGTTCTTTGCCTCAGATGCCTTCCTGGACTCGTGCTCAGGATGGGGCTGGTACCTCCCGTGGGCGGGAAGCGACCCCAAATCCACCTCCGGTACCTCCGACACTTGCCGAGGCCATCGCTGCCTTGGTAAATGCTACAGCAGACAATACCCGCTTCCTGCGGGAGATGGCAAGTCAACAACTCCAACAACAAGGCGGGCGGGCATATCCGCAAGGCCCCCGTGAGACATCTTATCTGGACTTCTTCGAGATGCGCCCTCCGTTGTTCGTCAAGGCAGAAGACCCTCTAGAGGTGGATGAATGGATCCACGTCATTGAGCAGAAATTTGGGCTTCTTCGGTGTTCAGAAACTCAAAAGCCCCTGTTTGCAGCCCAACAACTGCGAGGCCCTGCCAGTACGTGGTGGGGAAACTTTGTGGTCGTTCAGTCGGCCGGTCATCAGATCACATGGGATGAATTCAAGTTGGCCTTTAGAGAGCATTATATACCTAAGGGAGTTCTTCACATGAAGCAAGAGGAGTTCATGAAATTGAAGCTAGGCGGAGATACTGTCACCCAGTATCTCAATAAATTTAATCACTTATCTCAGTATGCAATCGACCAAGTCAACACAGACATAAAGAAAAAGAATTGTTTCATGAGAGGCTTGAATGATCGGATACAAAGAAAGATGGCCACTTGCATCGACCTTACTTATGGAAGGGCTGTCAGCACAGCGCTCGCAGTCGAGGCTAAATATGTAAGTTCCGAAAAATCCAAGGGGAATGGAGGCAACAGGCCCAATCAGGGCCCACAGAAAAGGCAACGGTTAGTTATCCGGCCTTTTAATCAAAGTCGCTCTTCCTCAAGTCCACCCTCCTTCCCATTCAAGCAACCAATGTTTATTCGTCCAACTACTGCCCCCACTACTACAAATCAGTCGGGTGCCCCTGACACTCGTTTCCTTGCTCTTCCAAGCTCATCAACCGGCTGCTTCAATTGTAGAAAGTTCGGGCATTTCATTAAGGACTGTCCATATCCGAGGCAGACTCAACCAAATAATCAGCAAAGCTCTAGAGGTTCTAAGGGAAATGCGGCAACCAATACCGTGGGCAAGAATACAAGGAAAACTGGACGGGTTTATTACACTCAAGTGGCTACAACACCGGAAGGTGAACCGGTAATGATGGGTACGTTCCTCGTTGCCAACCACCCTGCACTTATTCTCTTTGATTCTGGTACTTCACATACTTTCGTAAGCAAAAAGTTTGTGGAGAAACATTGCATTCCATATACTGAATCAAGGGAAGGGTTTAAAATACATTCGCCTAGGGGACAAATATTTACCAAAGAAGTGGCTTACCAAGTGCCCGTAACATTGGCTAGACGGGACTTTCCTACTAAGATGATTGTTCTGAAAGGCCAAGTCATAGATGTAATCTTGGGCATGAATTGGTTGGCCCAACATAAAGCAGTTCTCAACACTGATCTGAGAACAATCAGGTTGAGTTATGGCCAAGAAGAAATTCTTTTGTCTATCCCCATAGCTATTCCAGCTAGACCAATTGGCAGAGTTAATGAAGCCATTATACCAGAGATCAAGGATATTCCGGAGTATGTGAGTTCCTAGATGTCTTTCCAGAAGATTTGCCTGGATTGCCACCAGAAAGAGATGTAGAGTTTGTAATTGAGTTGAAGCCCGGTACGGCTCCCATTTCGAGAAGATCGTACCGAATGCCTCCAAATGAGCTGGCAGAACTCAAGACCCAATTGCAAGATCTACTAGAGAAAGGATTCATTCGGCCACGCTCATTGCCATGGGGTTGTCTAGCCATATTCGTCAAGAAGAAGGAGCAAACATTGCGGATGTGTGTGGATTATCGACCCCTTAATGAGGTCACCATCAAGAATAAGTATCCTCTTCCTTGGATTGATATTTTGTTTGATCAACTAACTGGAGCGAGGGTATTCTCCAAGATTGACCTCAGATCGGGCTACCATCAGATCCGTATCAGGCCCGAGGATATACCAAAGACCGCATTCACTACGCGGTATGGGTTATTTGAATATTTGGTAATGTCTTTCGGACTGACGAATGCTCATGCCCACTTCACTTATCTGATGAACTCGGTATTCATGCCCGAGTTGGACAAGTTTGTGGTGGTCTTCATAGATGATATCTTGATATACTCCAAGAATGAAGAGGAGCACGCTCAACACTTACGGATCATATTGACGCGCTTAAGGGAACATCAATTATATGCTAAGTTCAGTAAATGCGCGTTCTGGCTGGAAGAAATCCAATTTATGGGACATGTGTTATCTGCCAAGGGGATTGCGGTGGATCCCAGCAAGGTCAAGGATATTTTGGAATGGAAACCCCCAACCACTGTTCATCAAGTCTGAAGTTTCCTTGGACTAGCTGGCTATTACCGCCGATTTATACCAGATTTTTCCAAACTTGTGAAACCAATCACGAGTTTATTGAAGAATGATATTAAATTCAATTGGTCTTCGGAATGTAATGAAGCCTTTGAAAAATTGAAGGTATTATTAACCACTGCTCCGGTATTGGCTCAACCGGATATTGAAAAGCCTTTTGATGTGTATTATGACGCATCAGGCAGTGGTCTCGGTTGTGTATTAATGCAAGAAGGCCGAGTAATAGCTTATGCTTCAAGGCAGTTGCGCCGGCATGAGGAGCATTATCCAACTCATGATCTGGAGCTAGCTGCAGTGGTTCATGCCCTGAAGATATGGCATCATTATCTACTGAGGAATGTCTGTCACATTTATACTGAGGAGATGGCTCGAGCTTATTAAGGATTATGAACTGGAAATCCATTATCACCCAGGCAAAGCTAATGTAGTGGCAGATGCACTCAGTCGGAAGGCCTCCTTCCATTGTTTAACAATGAGGACTTCTGACATTACATTATGCCAGGAGATGGAGAATTTTAACCTGGGAATGATTCAGCATGGAACTTCAAATCAATTGAATCTTGAGTCAGTCATCTTACAAAGGATAATTGATGCACAAAAGGAAGATGAAGGTATGAAACATATCAAGGTGTCGTATGGTTCAACAACCGCAAAGTTGTGCCAAAGAATGAAGAAGTCCGCCAGCAAATTCTAGATGAAGCACATCTTAGTCGCTATTCTATTCATCCCAGAAGCACTAAAATGTATCAAGACCTGAAATAGCATTATTGGTGGACGAAGATGAAAATTGAAATTGCACGCTATGTGGCTAGATGTGACACTTGTAAACGTGTCAAGGCCGTACACCTGAAAGCTGCTGGTCCATTACAATCTTTACCAATACCGACATGGAAATGGGAAGATATTAGTATGGACTTTATTGTGGGATTGCCCAGAACCGCGAAAGGGTATGATTCTATCTAGGTTATTGTTGGTCGGCTCACGAAAATTACTCATTTTCTGCCAGTCAAGACATATTACCCGGTTCTCACCTATGCGGAATTATACATTGCTCGCAATCTCAGTTTGCACGGTGTTCCGAAGACTATAGTGTCGGATCGTGGACCTCAATTCGTATCCAAATTTTGGGAAGAACTTCATAAATCCCTGGGTACTAAGTTGATCCATAGTTCGGCATATCATCCTCAAACCAGTGGGCAGACTGAGAGGGTAAATTAGATACTCGAAGATATGTTGCGGGCATGTGTTTTGGAGTTCCCACAGAAATGGGATGAATGTTTACCGTTAGCGGAGTTCTCATATAATAATAGCTATCAAGAAAGTATTAAGATGGCACCCTTTGAAGCTTTATATGGACGACGATGTCGCACTCCGCTAAACTGGTCTAAACCTGGTGAAAGATACTTCTTCAGGCCTAATATGGTAAAAGAGACCGAAGAAAAAGTTCAGAGAATAATTCATCATTTGAAGAAAGCCCAAGCTCGTCAGAAAAGTTATGCAGACACACGGCGAATGCCCTTATATTTTCTGGTGGGAGATTATGTCTATCTGAAGGTCTCCCCAATGAAGGGTGTAACACGTTTCGGGGTAAAAGGAAAGCTTGCACCTCGATACATTGGTCCTTTCCTTGTCCTTGAACAATGCGGGCCAGTGGCATACTGACTTCAGCTACCCGAAACCTTGTCTGCTATACATAATGTGTTCCACGTGTCTCAATTGAAGAAATGTCTTCGGGTTCCAGACCGAACAATTGAAGTAACAGATGTTGTCCTAGAGCCAGACTTGACATATTCAGAGCACCTTATTCGAGTCTTGGATCAAAAGGACAGGGTTACCCGGAGAAAAACTCTCAAGTTTTACAAAATACAGTGGAACCAACATTCCAAAGATGAGGCTACATGGGAGACTCAAAACTTTTTAGAAAAGAACTTCCCAGGCTTTCTAGCCTCATGTAAATTATAATATGTGTATAATTGTTGTAATAAAGGAGTGAGCCCCCAAACCACCCCTGCCTTGTACCAAAAATCAGGAAATAAAAATGTGAAGCATTTCCTTTTCCACTACTTACCCTAGGATTTTTAATCTCGGGACGAGATTCTTTTATGGGGAGAAGGATGTAACACCCCTGGTGTTACTGTTACTAAAACTTGAGCATAACATCATCAGCATTAGCATTTTATGTGTTTGACACACGTAGAATGCATTCATTAGGCAAAAATTTCAAACAAGTTGTATTGATATGGTGTTTTGCAAATAAAACCCTGGAGAATGATACTTAACCCTAAATGGGGTTCAGAAGGGTAAAACAAATCCAAAAATAGAAAACCCTAAAGCTTAAGTGAAATAGCCATAAAATGTTACTAAGAATGGACTTGAATTACATTCACACCCTTGAAGTACCAAAAACACTAATAAGGACCCTGGAAAACCCTAAACCTAAACCCTAGGGGGTTAAGTGCAAAATTAGTCCACTTTTGGACTAAAGTGCAAAAACTAGTAAAGTAAGGTATTTTAAGTCATATGGTTAACAATCATGAAGATTTGCAAGCTAAACCCTGAATTTTGGACCTATTTGCAAAAAGACCCTATTTGAGTTCCAACCCTAAGTCTGAAATTCAGTGATATTGGCTCAACTTTGGAGCTCTATATCTTCTAAACTATTGCGAATTTACCCTAGGTCACCACATCAATATTATAGACCTATCCAAGGTGAACAACTTTGCTTAAGGGGTTCAACATTGTTGTCATGAAAAATATGAAGAAAAATGCATCCAAAGTCGGGCTGTCAGGCTGTTTGCAGTCTGAAATTTAGACTAACAGTGATTCTGAGCCAACTTTGAACTAGAAATCAACCCTGATCTAATAAGAATTTGGCCATGGTCGCTATAACAAGATTGTTGTTGGATCATCAGACAACAACTTTGTTGCTGGCCGATCCACTGGTTTCCATAGAAAATCAGGAGAAAATTGGGTTTCAAATCGCTCGGTCAGGCTAACTGAATAAGGGTTGCCATGGTACAGTATCTGAAGAAGATCGGTTGCCAGCCATTCCCCACCGGTGACTCGCCGCCGTGATTAGCATCGATCCTCACGATTCGTGCTCGGTGAAGAATGGATAACGCTGGGGATAAATAACTCGTACGTGGCGCCAGCTCCCGAGTCTAGCCAAAGTTCTTCACCAGCGGCCACCGTGATCCAGTAACTTTTGCCACGGTGTCACTCATGCCGCGATCTCCCTCACTGTTTCCCCTACCGATGTGGTAAGCATGCGCTAGCGATGCTATCCGTGGCTGGAGATCGTCAGCCTAGCCGCTGTGGCTATAAATAGCGTAGGGAACCACGGCGAGGTATGACCATCACACACACAGTAAGTTAAATCGAAGCCAAATTCGCGCTACCTCTGCCCCCTCCTCTCAAATTGATTGTGCACGGTAAAACTAGAGACCCTTGTGGCCGTATAGCCCCAAGGTCTGCCCTCAATTTCATCCAAGCACGCCGCGACGCCGTTTTCCCCCAAATCGGTCAGTCGCGCCGCCGAGAACAGCTCGTCCGTGGCCAGCCCGTTCTGGTAAGACCCCGTCCAATTCAAGCGTCGTTTTAGCAGGTTTGCATGCTTGTGAAGCTTGTCATGGCACCTGTTAGCTCAATTCGGCCATGGTTAAGCGGGAACGCAAGCTTAATGTCACGGTCTCCACCGTGCACGTGGGCAGACAATTCCCGAAGCATTCAAACCAAGATTAGTGGGTGTTCCTAAGTCACCATAGGTTGGTTATGCCTCCCCGATAGCTAGACTGGGCAGCCATCGCTGGCCATGGCCGGTACAGGCCGCGTCGAGGACAAGCAGCGAGCGCGCCATGGCCAGTGATGTTTCTGGAGAAGAAATAGAAGTACAATGGTATTTCTGCAAAGTGTCAGTGACTATTTTAAATAGTGTTTTGGACTCCTTCGGGTTAATCAAAACTGCAGGGACTTATTCGCAAAGTCATCGTCGCGCGCGCGGGCACGCTTGGGCGCGTCCCTGTTCCGGTGCAGGCTGGGTCGTTTGGGCTACTTTCGGCCTAGTACTGTTTAAGCTTTTTCCTTTTCTTTTTCTGTAAACTTGAGAAATCTATAGAAAATTGTAGAAAAATGGTAAAAATGTCAAACCAATTTTCCTAGGTTCCTTATTTTCCATAGTATTTAATAAAAATAGTTTTATGATTTTTAGGTCAAAAAAGGGAATTTTGGAGCATTTAAAATAGCCTAAAACCTTGTTCCTGGAATTTTAGAAAATAAATAGTAATCCCAAAAATCCCCAAACTTTTTAGATGACCCTTATACATTATTTAGAAGCATTGGGTAGAATTTGGTATGATTTGGACCTTGTTTGATACTTATAACCCAAAACCCTACCCCCTTCCCTTTGAATTCCTATATTGACTCTAGAAACCCTAATTCTCTAGAGTACCATGAAGGAAAATTGTATTCAAGATATTAGATAATAAACTCTTATTATCTTTGCACTCTCATAAGCATCACATGGGCATTCATTATTATGTATGATTATATTTAGAAAACGAAGAAGTTGAAGTAGAAGAAGAGAAGACTTCGCCACCACCACCTGCGGAACATCAGGCAGGCAGTTGTTTCTATTTTGACATCTGCGGATCTGAGCCTAATTCACCTGTAAACCAAGGCAAGCTCCGGTGCATTTGCCACCCCCTTGACTCTTTTTAAATCTTTCTCACTTGCCTGATGCATTAGGTGATAGGAGTTGATTGCTAAAATAATTCCTGCATTACCTTCCTTGAATTTGATTACTTTCCTTTGAATCCCTGCTTTATAAAAGGTTTTTACTATGCTTAGTCTTGCTTTAGCAAAGAAAAAGGTTTTGTTTTTACAAAACATGATGTGGCAAAGTGGGAGGGATGTTTTTGAAAATAAAACTTGATGCTGGATCCATCATGGCCATGATGGGTTCAACATCGGAAAAGGATGTACCTCTAACAGGTACCAAACTTCGGTTGAAATGATTAAGCTAAGACCGGGCGGGTGACTTGCACGAGAAGAGAGAGTCTCGGTGTAGTGTCTTCGTCTGAGTCGATTAAGGCCGTGTCGATGTAGGCTTGATGACCGAGAACCCTTTAACTGGTCACATGCCTCGTCATGGGTAAGCTTTGCCTCGGACAGACTAAGGCCAGAATAAGATACCACATAATGGGAGTGGAGAGATGGCGAGAGTAGCGTGTACCCTCCGTGGCAAGAGGCTGGACGGTGGTGTATCTGTGGTCTCAGTTGGCGTGAACCTGATCTAGTCTTAAGAACCCCGGTGGTGGGTTGACATATGCAAGGGTTAAGTGCTACATATGTCGTGTGACTGGAGATCCTCAGCTGAGTATAATCGATTCGGATCGCCGTACCTTCGTGGTTATGAAGACTTGGTCACTGATCTATACGTAGAAATCCAGTGAAAGTGAAGGGTTGATAAGAAATTGGCTAGTACAAATCAAGTGATTGAACTAGGGTACAAAGAACTTTAGTGGCAGATAATCTTACTTAACTTGACAAATAAAACTGGATTTTTAAGGATCCACTTTTAGTAAGCATTTCTGCAAACAGAGTCATTGATCATTGATAAGCCTTACCTTGACACCTTTAAAGCCAGCATCCCCTTGAGAGTCTTTTCTTTAGTCGGGTAAGTCTTGCTGAGTAATTCCATACTCAGGGTTTTATTCCCTATTATTTTTAGGTGAAGAAGCGACAAACTTTTGTTGTTTCTGTTCCAAGGTGGTCTCAAAGGAAGAAAACCAAGAGTAAAGCTGTGGGAGGAAGGGTTCCTCCATTAGAACTTTGTTTAAAACTTATCGGGAGGGGTTTTTGCCTCCCTTGGCTTGTAATAATAATACTACTCTGCACTCATATATTAAATCCTGGTCTGTAATAATATAACTCTATCCTACTTTTAAATAAAGGTAAGTTTATGTAACCGCTTCCACATTTCTGTATCTCCGATGATTTGTAATGTCTGCGTGACGGGTAAAACGCTCTTGGGAAAGTAAGGAAAGCAGATACCGAACTTGTCAAGTGATTCAGAGGCACCGGCAGGGTTGTCTGAGGTCCGTTGGACAAGGACAACTGTAGGTGGGGCTAATGACTTGGGAGGTTCCGTCACAGTGGACCACCCGACGCTTGGAGTATTTTAATCGTTTCTCGGCAACGAGCTCAAGGAAGGTGTTTTTTGGAACTTCGGCATTCCGAAGCCTTTTGAAATTTTTCGCGGATTGAGCTCGTTATGAAAAACGATCTAGCACCATGAAGGGGCTACTGTTAGGGGCCTTCTTCTTCGCCGAAGGTCCTCCAAGCAAAAACACCTTCGGCAGGGTGATATGCAAGCAGACACAACACGAAGGTATAAGCCGAAGCTACAATCCAGGGAGCTTCGGCATGACGACGTGCCTTGAGATGAAGGGCAGCACCGACTTAAAGAGTAAAAGACCGTTTAGTCCATGATAACTTGTGTTTTGGTTATGATTAGTTATCAAGGACACAAATGTAATTTTGTCCGGGCTGTGTCCCGTGCCTATAAATAGATGAACAGTACCCCAGTACTGTTCACGCTGACTTGAATTCACTCACACGTCGCATTTGATTTCTTACCTTCTGTCAAGCCGAAGGTACAAATTTACTGTTATTAATATTTGTCCATGATTAGATAATGAGAATATAAATAATCTGATGATTTAATGTGATTATTCATGTTATTTTCCATGTTCCTTATGTTCCTACTTTCATTATTACGTACTGAGATGATGACGGTTTGTCCTTCATAACCTTCGTCTGTAGATCATTATATCCTAAGGGAGATAATGCTTCAAAGGACGAAGGTCTTTGACCATTAACATTTTGTGTTGCCTTGTTCTTAACTCATAGCATTTAAGAACAAGTCCCCAATAGCTATGAAGGCCTATAAGTACATTTTGGAAAGCTATTGAAGTCTAGTTTCCAATGCTTCTAAGGCCAACTTAATCAGATCTCCCCGCAAGGCAACTGACCTACTTTAGTGCTGACTGGTCAGAAGGTCAACAGACTGCTTGATGACCAAGTTTCAGCATTAAACTGCATCATTCTATGAAGTTCCATTCAGCATGCTATACATGGAGAGAATGCTTATCAAGTTAGCTTTCCAATGCATCTAGCCCCACGGCATTTGGAGATTCCTAGGAGAAGTTATTATCAAAATACTGAAAGCTGCGCAGAAGTCAAACAGCCACGCGGAATCCATCTGTGGACATCTCCCAAAGAGACCCCTTCACATTAGCACATTAAAATACTTCTTTTTGTGTTTATACCTATCTAAGGCTGGTTGTATCTAGTATAAATACCCCCTATGTCTATGATGTAAGACAACTTTTGGTAACCTTTGATAATTTGATAATCCAAGTGATTACCGCAACCGAGCTGCTGAGTGTTTACTCTACCCCTCTTCTTCCTTGTTCTCCTGGACTTGTGAAGAGATCCCTCTGGGATCCACTAGTTCGTGCCTTGTGAGTTCCAGTACGGCTGCCTCGCATTGTGTGGATTAGCTCCGGTTGTGGTTCTGCGGTCGTTCGGAGATCGAGTCGAAGTCTACACAGTTTCGGTGTCTCTCTCCCCGTCACTTGGTCACCTCCTACCTTGATCAGGTATAAAGTCAGTTACCTGCTGTTGGAGACTTGTTCTCAAATGCTTCGGATTAAGAACAAGGCAACATAAAAAGTGTTAAATGATAAAGTCCTTCGTCCTCTGAAACATTATTTCCCTTCGGGATATAATGTATTTCGGACGAAGATCACAAACAACATACCTTCGTAAGCACAATAAATAATGATGAAGAACTTATATGTAACATAAGAAGTAATATAAACATTTAAATATTATCACAACGTCATTTCTATTTTATTATCATAGAAAAATAGAAATGATTTCAGATTACAAGTGTACCTTCGGATTGCAGGAAGGCAAAAATATAAGGATGACGCAAAAGCAAATGCCAAGTCAGCGTGAACAGTACGGGAGTACTGTTCATCTATTTATAGGCGTGGGACGCAGCCCATGTAAAATTACATTCATGCCCATTACATTTGCTAATGACTTATGGGAATCTATTAAGGCCTAAGTAGTCTTTTCATCTTTAGGTCGGTTCCCCTTTCTGCTATCGCGACGAAGCTTTCCTGCGCATAGCTTCGGCTGTGCACCATCCTTCGTACAGCTTGTTAATCAGCCCGTCCTTCATCTCAATCCCCCTTCGTCTGGCTTAGGCTTTGTCCTGACCGTACTCCATGTTCATAATCTGAGTCCGAAGATACCTGTTCATATAATTCACTTGGAAAACATTGTCAAATCTTGTTTTTGAGGACCTTCGGAGGACGAAGGTCCCCAACAGTAGCCCCTCGCAATATTAATTTGTTAGTGATAAATTCAGATTGCGATATGGACGAAGGCCTTAAGCCGAAGGTCCGAAAAAACACCTTCCCTTTGCTAGAATAGCAACATTCACTGACAAGCGGGGTCTTTCAATTTTCAACGCACTGGGCGTATAAATAAGATCATACCGCAAACTCATTTGGTACGCTCTCTTGCCATCTGCTCCCGCTCACTCAATTTTTAGCTCTTGCGCACTAAGATTTGCTGAGCTTTTAGTTTTGAAGCTTCGGCTTTGAAAACAGTTTTTTAGTGTTTCCGAAGATGTCTGAAGATAAGAAGGCTGCTGCTGAGATGAAGCTGAGTCTCGACGAAGAGAAGAACTTGGGGTTTCTTATAGCGATGTCGAAGACCAATACGGAAAAAATCACCAAGGAGATTCTGGAAGGTTTGTCTGAAGATACTGGTGACAGCGACAGTTATGATGTGGACAGTGGTGGTGAAGACTCCGAAGATCGCCCCTGGCGACCAAGCCATTCAGTTTTTGGCAAGTCAGGTATCAAAGAAAATCATCTTGTCAACATGAGGGGAAGATACTTCCGGGATTTATCCATTGTGAGGGTCGACGAAGGAGAGAAAACTTGCCCGACCCCTGAGGAAAATGAAGTCGTAGTGTTCTGAAGCTTTTTGAAGGCTGGACTACGATTTCCCCTGAGCAGCTTTGTCGTAGAAGTGCTGAAAATGTTTGAAATCTATCTTCATCAACTTACCCCCGAAGCAATTATAAGGCTGAATATCTTCGTGTGGGCCGTAAGAAGCCAAGGTCTGGAACCTGATGCGAAAAGTTTCTGCAACATACACGAGTTATCATACAAGACAAAACCCTGGGGTAAGGAACAGTATCACAATAATTTTGGCTGCTACAGTTTCGTTTCTCGGTCTGGGTCAAGCTGTCCCGTGCCAACATTTCGGAAGAGATGGCCCGGCGACTGGATGACAGAATGGTTCTATGTGAAAAATGACCTGAAAGCACGGGAAGATATTAAAGGTATAATTATGCACCCTATTTGGCAAAGTTTCGGCCTTCGAAAGCCGAAGGTTGAGATGAATGAAGCTGCCGAAGAATGCCAGAGAGCCTTCGGAGTTATTTGTTCTTTTATTGGAACGAGAGATTTGGTCCAAGAGCATATCGCCTTCAGAGTATGGCCGCTCGCGGAAAAATGGGAAATGCCGCAAGAGACCATAAAGGAGGCTGACGAAGGTGGACTTATCAGGCTGAAGTATACTTTCAAGTTCGGAGATAAATTCGTTGAGCCAGATGATGACTGGTTAAAGAGTATTGAAAATTTAAGTGATGAACTGCTTGGGGCTTATTCGAAGGCCGAAGATACTGCACTGTCAGCAGCCTTCGGAGGCCGAAAAAAGAAAAGGCTGAACCGGGTGTTTGATGCAATCGGGTTCGTCTACCCTGACTATCGTTATCCCATTCGAGGGCAGAAAAGAAAAAACACAACCTCTGCGAAAGAAGAAGCTGCAACTGCTCCTAGCAAGCCAGAACCGAAAAGAAAGAGGATAAAGGTCCTCACACATCGGCCACGCTATATTGAACCAACTTCGGTGCCTGAGTTCACCGGAGAAACTTCTTCGGCCACCGAAACTGAAAAGCCAACCAAACCAACCTTGCTGCCAGAAGTCGCAGAAATAGCCGAAGCGCCAACAAAGATGGAATTGGAAGAACCGAAGATTTTGTTACCAGAAACCAAAGAGATGGCCGAAGCGCCATCCACAGAAAAAATGGAAGAAGCGAAAAAACCAACTGAGGAAAAAACATCAGAAGTTTTGAGTCCTGCAGCAAATGTTGAGACAGTAAAAAATCAAAAGGTGTCAGCAGTGACTCCGAAAAGAAATAGAATGGCTAATGTGCTAGATGTTCTGGAAACAATTAAATCTTCAAGCACACTTCCGAAGAAGACTGTTGCCATTCCCGAAGCGAAAACTGAAATTTCTGATACTAAAGCTCCAGAGCAAGAAACTGAAGCCGAAGCTGGGTCCTCAGAGGCTACGAAGATAAAATCCTTGGAAACCGAGGAAGAAAAAATAACAGAGCCAACTTTCGTTGAAGAAATCAGTGTCATTGCCCCCGAAGCATCCCCCAAAGTCCTTGATTATATTGTTCGACATGCTTCGGGGAAAAAGTTATCAGAAGAAGAAATTTTTGAAGCTAATCATTACGCCAAAGAATTGAAATATCCAAAGGGGGCACTAGTGTTCAATGGTACAAATGAAGAAGATTTCCTATACTGCCTCCCGGATAACAAAGAATTACTTGTCTGCCGGGAAATGGCCCGAAGCATGGGGTTTCCGAAGCTGGAGGCTGGCCTCTGCGCGATGGCAAAGGACGATCTTGCGGACAGCCTTGCGTATAATAGCCTGAAGGTACGAGATCTGCGCATTTGGAAACTTTATGATTTGAAATCTATTGTTTTATTCTTATACTAACTTTTTACATATAGGGTTTAATACTAAGAAACGCGCTGAGAGCGCAAAAGAATGCCGAAGACGAGAGCTATGAAATTGCTTTCAACAACCTTCGAACAGAGGTTATCAAACTAAGGAACGAATCCTTGGAAAAGGACAAAATTCTAGTTACATTGGTGGATAAAATAAAGGAGAACGAAGCTGCGTCTAAAGCACAAGTTGCAGCTCAAAAGCACGAGATTGACGATCTTCGGAAGGAATTGGCCCGGGCTAAAGAAGAACGCATACTTGAAGAAACGAAGCGAGAACTTAGCGACCAATGGGCAAATCATTTAGAAGGAACTGTCGAAGAGCTTCGTTCGTCCAAGAAAAGATGCTATAACAAATCTATAGAATGTGTTAAGAAAATGAAAACTAGCTTCGCCAGCGTTGGCGCATTTTCGAGTGAAGAAAACTTTACGAGAGGTAACCCCGAAGGCCCCATTGAATGGATTAGCCACGAAGCTGAGGCCTTCGAAGAAATTTTAAATAGCCGTGGAGATATATGTGCTTTTTCGGGTGCCAGGGGAATCGCCACCATTTTGGAGAAAAAGGGCTGTGAGCATGTAAAGATTTTAGCGCAATCTGAGGCTGCTTTGTCCTTCGAAGATGCAAGAGATCCTTCGGCCGAAGCTAGCACGGTTGGTGGAAAATTTTTCACCGATGTCTGGGATAATGGTGGCCGAGAAATGGCTCGAGAAATTATCCAGAGAAGCGAGAAGGGCATTCACGACGCTAGAGAAGTAGCTAAGGCCGCTGACAAAAGCTCAGAGCCCGAAGGGCAAATAGGTATTAGCTAATGGTTTTTATTGTGTTGTAATTTTTGGTTTTAAACTTCGTTCGCAATTCGTAATAGCAATGTGGCCGTATCCTGTCCTCCTTCAGATCCTACTAAAGCGTCTCCGGGCCCTCACCCGAAAGGAGACGAGGAAATTAAAAAGATGGCTGAAGCTATCATGGATGAAGTTGTTAACCGACTCCTGAACGAAGCTGCAGAAGTTGTTTTGAGAGAAGATTAAGCACTATTGTAAAAACTTCTGAAATGAAATATGTGTAACATTTTGTAACCCTGAATGTAATGTACCTATTTTTACTGCTCAATTCTTTACGATGCATGAAATTTTACACACGTACCGTTTTTGAGTCTTTGACGAAAAAACACCTTCCCTTCTTTTCATGCTTCGTGAAGAAGAATTTTTATTTGTCACCACAATATCCATAGTGTTCTGATGAATGATATCCAAGCTTCGTGAGGATATTCTCCGAAGCTACACTTCCGAAGATCAATAGTATATCTGCTTGCAACTTAGCATGATTTTCCCCTTTCAAAACATTCTTCCGAAGATCGATATCATGTCCCCTTCTTGTGCCATATGCAGCATGATGTATGATGCTTATGCTATGCGAAATGATGCGATGATGTTATGTTGTGTAAGATGGTGTTTATTCCGAAGGTACACACACATTCCTGCGATAAAACACATAGTCTTTTTTGAATCAGCGTTGTCTTTTTACTATAAGCCTCCCTTAGGAGCTTCTTCGCCTTTTACTTCAGCGGAATCAGCGTTGACTTTTCGCTGTAAGCTCTGCATTCCCTTAGGAACGACTTTGGAGCTTCTTCGCCTTTTACTTTCGGCGGAATCAGCGTTGACTTTTCGCTGTAAGCTCTGCATTCCCTTAGGAACGACTTTGGAGCTTCTTTGCCTTTTACTTTCGGCGGAATCAGCGTTGACTTTTCGCTGTAAGCTCTGCATTCCCTTAGGAACGACTTTGGAGCTTCTTCGCCTTTTACTTTCGGCGGAATCAGCGTTGACTTTTCGCTGTATGCTCTGCATTCCCTTTGGAACGACTTTGGAGCAGAAAACTTACACTGCGCTCCCTTTGGAATGGCTTTTTGTGACTTCGGCAAACTTACTCTGTGTTCCTTAGAACGACTTTTTGTTGCTTCGAAAAATTTTCGATAATTTGAAGGTCCTCTTTGTTATCGCAAATCTTTAAACTTCAACAACTTAAGCCTGTGAAGAAAATATTTTCCTTGTGGGAATCAACGAAACTATTTACATGAAACCTAAACAATGTCCTTTATTATACGGAAAATAAATCTGAATGAAAAAGATTGCTATTAAGGTAGGATATTTGTCAATAGATGTGCTTTGACTCTGGCACAGTGCTGTTGATTGTGCGAGCTTCGGACTGTTCTCTGAAGTCCCTTTGGTGTGGAGCATATTGGCTCCCTTCTGGCTGCTGGCCTTGTTGCAGCGGTGGTGGAGGCGGAAGCTGTTGCCAGGAAGCTTGAGGTTGACTCGCCGAAGCAACAGAACTGCAGGGTGATTGCCTACATACTCTGGGATGTAAGGCGAATGATACGAAGCAGTGTGCATGACCTGCTTCGGCTGAGCCTGTTGTGCTGCAGCTTCGGCTATTTCCTTTTGCTTCTGGATGGTAACATGGCACACCCTGGTGGTATGGCCTTTGTTCTCACCACAGAACAAGCAAAAAATTCTTCTTGGCTGATTGCCAAATCTTCCGCCGAAGCCCCTGGCGCCTCTGCCTCTCGGAGCTGGTGGTCGAAAGGAGCCTTGCTGTTGCCCCGAAGTCTGTGAGGTACACTGTGGCCTTTGTTGTTGGCTCCCTGTATCATCATTTTGGGTAGAGTTATGAATTGATCTAACGTGCCTCGGATAGAACCTCCCTCCGAAGCCCCTGGTCATTTCAGAAAATCTGAAAACCTCCTCCCTTCTTTGGCGAAAATCATTATCGGCCCGAATGTACTCGTCCATCTTCTGGAGCAGCTTCTCCAAAGTTTGAGGATGCTTCCTAGCGAAGTACTGAGCTGACGGTCCTGGCCGAAGCCCCTTGATCATGGCCTCAATGACAATTTCGTTGGGCACTGTTGGTGCCTGTGCCCTCAAACGCAAGAACCTCCAGACGTACGCCTGAAGGTACTCTTCGTGATCCTGGGTGCACTGGAATAGAGCTTGAGCCGTGACCGGCTTCGTCTGGAACCCTTGGAAACTAGTTAACAACAAGTCCTTCAGCTTTTGCCACGAAGTGATCGTTCCTGGTCGAAGGGAGGAGTACCAGGTTTGAGCAACACTCCTGACAGCCATAACAAAAGATTTGGCCATGACCGCAGCATTGCCACCATACGAAGATACTGTTGCTTCGTAGCTCATCAAAAACTGCTTCGGGTCTGAGTGGCCATCAAATATGGGAAGCTGAGGCGGCTTGTAGGACGGAGGCCAAGGTGTAGCCTGCAGCTCAGCGGACAGAGGAGAAGCATCATCAAAAACAAAATTCCCATGATGGAAATTGTCATACCAGTCATCTTCATTGAGGAAACCCTCCTGATGAAGGTCTTGGTGCTGAGGCCTTCGGTGTTGCTCATCCTGAGTAAGATGACGAACCTCCTCAGAGGCTTCGTCTATCTGCCTTTGCAGTTCAGCTAGCCTGGCCATCTTTTCCTTCTTCCTTTGCACCTGTTGATGAAGCATCTCCATGTCTCTGATTTCTTGGTCTATCTCATACTCTGGCTGTGTCGGGCTAATAGCCTTCCTTTTCTGGCTTCGGGCTTCCCGAAGAGAGACAGTCTCCTGATTGTGGTCCAGCGGTTGGAGAGCTGCAGTGCCAGTTGCTGAAGCTTTCTTCGGCGCCATAGCGAAGGTTTATGGCTGCCGAAGGTGTTCAAAAACTCAAAGAGTGGAAGTGAGTTCACCGGAGGTGGGCGCCAATGTTGGAGACTTGTTCTCAAATGCTTCGGATTAAGAACAAGGCAACATAAAAAGTGTTAAATGATAAAGTCCTTCGTCCTCTGAAACATTATTTCCCTTCGGGATATAATGTATTTCGGACGAAGATCACAAACAACATACCTTCGTAAGCACAATAAATAATGATGAAGAACTTATATGTAACATAAGAAGTAATATAAACATTTAAATATTATCACAACGTCATTTCTATTTTATTATCATAGAAAAATAGAAATGATTTCAGATTACAAGTGTACCTTCGGATTGTAGGAAGGCAAAAATATAAGGATGACGCAAAAGCAAATGCCAAGTCAGCGTGAACAGTACGGGAGTACTGTTCATCTATTTATAGGCGTGGGACGCAGCCCATGTAAAATTACATTCATGCCCATTACATTTGCTAATGACTTATGGGAATCTATTAAGGCCTAAGTAGTCTTTTCATCTTTAGGTCGGTTCCCCTTTCTGCTATCGCGACGAAGCTTTCCTGCGCATAGCTTCGGCTGTGCACCATCCTTCGTACAGCTTGGTAATCAGCCCGTCCTTCATCTCAATCCCCCTTCGTCTGGCTTAGGCTTCGTCCTGACCGTACTCCATGTTCATAATCTGAGTCCGAAGATACCTGTTCATATAATTCACTTGGAAAACATTGTCAAATCTTGTTTTTGAGGACCTTCGGAGGACGAAGGTCCCCAACACCTGCTGTTCTTCAGCAATTTTACCTTGTTATTCAGTTACTTTTATACCCAACCATCCTATTTATCAACCTACTTTCGTGAAGATCAGGCCACCCCAGTACCGAATATAACTTGGTACATATTAGAACCCCAAAGAACTACTGAACTGAGTTCCTGAGGTTTGAGGTGGCGTGTTTCAATTGCGGTTACAACGCCATTATTGGAAGATCGGGGTTGGCGAAGTTCATGGCCATCCCGCACTACCCGTATATGATACTTAAAATGCCAGGACCTCAAGGGATCATCATCGTATGCCTTGACTTCCAAGGCGCCACAGAATGCTTCTGGGGTGCCATTCAGATGGCTCTCACTGTTGAGCCCTCAGTAGCCCTTCCCGCACAAGTCAATGGCAAGCCGGTGAAAGAAGACTTTACAATCCCTTCGAATGAAGCCCCGGTCGCAACCTCTATGCGGCCGACCAAAGAAACTAAAATAATCAACCTCAGATTATCTGATGAACGCAAGACCGCGATCATCAGTTCCAACCTCGATGACAAATAGGAAAGCGCGCTCGTCCAGTTCCTGTAGGACAATCAAAACGTGTTCGCATAGCAACCTGCGGACATGCCGGGAGTCTCGGGGGAGCTGGCCGTACCTGCATGCAAGACCGATCCGGCAGAAGCTACGTCGTTTCACGCTCGACAAAAAAGAGGCCATTTGGATGGAATTAGCTCGCCTAGTATCGGCAGATTTCATTAGAGAAGTACTAAATCCTAAATGGCTGGCAAATCTTGTTCTTGTACTCAAAAAGAATAAAGTTGATTGACGCATGTGCGTCGACTATACCGATCTCAACAAACACTGCCCGAAAGATCCCTTCGGACTCCCTAGGATGGATTAGGTAGTCAATTCCACCGCTGGCTATTCTATGCTCTCTTTCCTGGATTGCTACTCCGGATATCACCAAATCAGCTAGCAAAAGAAGCTGAAGAAAAGATTGCATTCATCACACCTTTTGGGGCTTTCTGCTATACCTCCATGTCGTTCAGCCTCAAAAATGCTGGAGCAACTTACCCAATGGCTATCCAAACATGCTTAGCTGACCACTGGGGCAAGCGAGTGGAAGCCTATGTTGATGACATAGTAATCAAAACTGAAAACCCGGATAACTTCATCGAGGATTTACAGCAGGTCTTCAATAGCTCGAGGCGCTACCGATGGAAGCTAAACCTAGAGAAATGTGTGTTCAGAGTACCGGCTGGAAAGCTACTTGGGTTTATCGTCAACCATCGAGGAATAGAGGCAAATCTAGAAAAAAATGAAGCCATAATGAGAATGGAGCCACCATGATCATAGAAGAAAGTACAGAGGCTCACTGGGCGCATGGCAGTGCTGAGTCGATTCATTTCAAGGCTTGGCGAAAGAGGAATGCCATTCTATAAACTGCTCAAGAAGGTGGATAAATTCAAGTGGACCATAGAAGCTCAAGAAGCCCTAGAAGCGCTAAAGAAATTTCTGACTACACTACCAGTACTCAAGCCGCCACGCCGAGCTACATCCGAACAGCCAGCCGAGGACCTACTGTTATATATCTCCTGCACGACTCACATGGTAAGCACTGCGTTGGTAGTCGAGCGGGCATAAGAAGGGCGTGCGTATCTAGTACAACATCATGTTTACTTTATCAGCGAAGTCCTTAGTCCCTCGAAGATAAGGTACCCTCAAGTTCAGAAGCTATTATATGCAGTACTTCTAACAACTCGTAAACTCCAGCACTATTTTGATGACCACAAAGTCATAGTAGTCACGGGATTCCCAATAGGAGATATACTCCACAATAAGGAAGTTGTTGACAAAACATCCAAATGGGCATGTGAACTCGGAGCTCATGACATAGAATTCTGACCTCGTACTGCAATAAAGACTCAAGCACTAGTCGATTTTATATTAGAATGGACTGAGCACCAGGTCCCAGAAATCCAGAAGTTGCTGAAGTCTGGAAAATGTACTTTGACTGCTCGTTGAGATTGCAGGGGGTAGGAGCGGGGATCATTTTCATTGCCCTTGGAGGTGACCAACTCAAGTATGCGATTTAGCTCTTGTTTCCAGCATCCAACAATGTCACGGAGTATGAAGCCTTAGTTCATGGGCTAAGCATCGTCATTTCACTAGCATCAAAATGTTAATGGTATACAGCGACTCACTAGTAATCATCAGCCAGGTAAACAAGGACTGAGACTGCTCAACCGACTCAATGAACAGATATTGCGCTGTGGTGCGGAAGCTGGAAGACAAATTCGAGGGTTTAGAATTTCACCACGTGGAAAGGGATCGCAATGCAGCAGCAGATGCATTATCAAAATTGGGGTCTAGTCGGGCCCAGGTTCCACCTGGGATTTTCGTCCAAGAGGTACAACAACCAAGCGTCTCTGCAGAACATGCTAAAGAATGCAACGCCTTAGACCAAGTAGAAACATATCCCAACGACTAAAGGGAGCCAATTATCAGGTACATAAAAACGAGGAAGAACCGGATGACAAGGTCATGGCAGAACGCATCGCAAGACAGTCGGCACACTATACCATCATAGGGGGTCTGCTATATAGAAGAGGTGCAGGAAGGGTCCTCATGAAATGTATTCATTCGACTACAGGAAGGTAGCTACTACATGAAATCCACGCAGGGCAATGCGGCATACATGCAACATCAAAAATGTTGGTAGGGAAAACCTTCAGGTCTGGGTTCTATTGGCCAACAACAAAGAATGATGCGGCACATTTGGTTCAGAAATGCGAATCATGCCAGTTCCTATCGAAGCAACAACACCTGCCTGCCCAGCATTTGCAAACTGTTCCTGTAACATGGCCCTTTGCGTGATGGGGGTTGGATATGATTGGACCATTCAAAAAAGCTCAAGGAAGGTATACTCACATACTCGTCGCTATTGACAAGTTCATAAAATGGATAGAGTACAAACATATCGCCTCTTTGACCTCAGCAAAAGCAGTGGAATTCATTCAAAAATAATGTTTAGATTTGGGATACCTAACAACAACATCATAGACCTGGTATCTAACTTCACTAGTTTAGAGTTCTTTGATTTCTGCGAGCAGAGGAGCATCTAGATCAAGTATGCGTCAGTGGCACACCCAAGAGCTAATGGGCAGGTAGAAAGGGCCAATGGGATGATACTTAATGCATTCAGGAAGAAGGTGTTCACAAGAGTGAAAAGTTTGTAGGGAAATGGATCAGAGAACTACCGTATGTAGTTTGGAGCCTATGAACCCAACCAAGTCGGGCCATGCATGGAAACACTTCGTTCTTCATGGTGTATGGATCAGAAACAGTGTTGCCAGTGGATTTGATCTTTAGAGCACCCAGACTAACATTTGAAAGTATAGCTGAAGCAGAAACAACCAGACTGGAGGATGTTGATATATTAGAAGAAGAACGTCTGAATGTTGTCATTCGATAGGCTAGATACCAGCAAACTCTGAGGTGCTACCACGACAAGGAAGTGCGACACCGATCCATCGCAAATAGGAGACCTAGTGCTCCGTCGGGTGCTGACGGGAGAAGGGCGACACAAATTGTCACCTCCATGGGAATGACCATTCATCATTGCAGAGGTCACTCGGCCCTGATCCTACTGACTTACCCAGATGGACGGAACCGAAGTGGGAAACTCGTGGAATATTGAGCACCTCAGGAAATTCCACTCGTAGCACTACATCAGAACTCCAGTCGGCAAGCCGCACTTTGTAAACAAAAGGTTTCATTATCAAGAAAGCTTCTGTGTTCGACCGCATACAAACTCCCAACTAGCAAGCAGTTTAAGTCAGAAACGACTTAAATCAACACAACATACTTGCATGTACATAACTCGGGGTGATTACTATACCCTACTAATGGAGCAATCGGCTTAAGTCGGAAATGTCTTATGTCGGTGCGACATGCTCACGCTTACATAACTCAGGGTGATTACTATACCCTACTAAGAGAGCAATTGGCTTAAGTCGGAAACGTCTTAAGTTAGTGTGACATGCTCACGCTTACATAACTCGAGGTGATTACTATCCTACTGGAGCAATTGGCTTAAGTCAAAAACGTCTTAAGTCGGTGCGACATGCTTACGCTTACATAACTCGGGGTGATTACTATACCCTACTAACGGAGCAATCGGCTTAAGTCGGAAACGTCTTAAGTCGGTGTGACATGTTCACTCTTACATAACTCGGGGTGATTACTATACCCTACTAATAGAGCAATCAGCTTAAGTCAGAAATGTCTTAAGTCGGTGCAACATGCTCACGCTTACATAACTTAGGGTGATTACTATACCCTACTAATGGAGCAATCGGCTTAAGTCGGAAACGTCTTAAGTCGGTGCGGCATGCTCACTCTCACATAACTTAGGGTGATTACTATACCTTGCTAACAGAGCAATCGGCTTAAGTCAAAAATGCCTCAAGTCAGTGCGACATGCTCACGCTTACATAACTTAGGGTGATTACTATACCCTGCTAACGGAGTAATTGGCTTAAGTTGGAAAAACCTTAAACCGATATGGCACGCTCACACATGACTCTATCGTGTGCCATCTCGATAAAAAAATACCAACTAAATGAAAATTGTTTTCTGTTCGAACGAATCTAAATTTGTTTTCACTACACAACTACCGTGCAGGAGCGTTCTCACAAGGGACCTTGCCGGCAGGGTCACCAGAAGGAGAAGGGTTACTCGTACCAACTAACGCAGCGAGCATGTCAGCAACAATGGCATCAAGCACCACGACGCCAGGCCTCTTCATCAGGATTTGGTTGGCGCAAATAGCTTTGTCCATCGCTTTGTCGCACAGTGCTTTCATAATACCACGGTCATCCTCTAAGACCTTGATGTCGCGACAAGCAATTTCCAACTCCTGTGAAACAAGTTTCTTTGAAGCACGCAGCTCTCTAATGATAGAATCTCTTGAAGACAGTAACCTATTAAGCCGTGACACTTCATTCTAAGAAACCTTCAACTCGTTCCTATGGCGGTCAAGCTCCAACATAGTAAAACGATGACTCCTCTCGAAAGTAGTAAGGGAGCCACTGGCATCATGGTACAGTTTGTCCAGACTGTCACGGGAATCAAGAAGTCTTCGCATCTCCTCCTACAAATAAGAAGAATACTAAACATCCAAGCAAAAGTGCAAAACAAAGGTATTGCGAACAATCAAAAGAATCTACCTCAAGGGCTCTCTTCTTTGAATCAAGTTGAGCATTCAAGGACGAGTTCATGGTTCAGGCACCATCCAAGAATGCAAAAACCTGATTCAGATCGGCTTGACTCTGAGCACACCTCTCCTCAGCGTCGGAAAATGGTCAAGTTAGAGCTAGGAGGGCAAGAGGAAAAGGTACAGGGGGTAAAACGAGGGAGCAACAAACACCAAAGAAAGTTATAAACCCACTAACCGATGTTCAAGGCTTTCAGGTCATCTATCTATTTCTGAACCAGGAGAGGATTCCATTGCAGCAAGGATAGAACCTGATCGGGGACAGGGGCACCGCATGACCTTAGTTGAGCCGACACAGAGCTCAGGGCATTCTGCAAATACAAGAATTAGCAAAGGAGTCCTTTGTCGACAAAGGTAAAGCAGGGTAAGATCAGCTCACCTGAAGGTTAGAAAGGAACAAAGGAAATCCCAAAGCTGGAGGTGCCGAGGTGCCATCAAATGGTGGGACACTAGCGGAGGCAACATCGAGAGCAGACTCAAGTCCCAGAAGAGGATTAGAGCTAATGCCCAAGGCAACACCTAGTGGGACCTCAGCTCCAACAACGTGCAGCGGATCCTCAACGCCCCTGTCACTGACCTCTAAAGTGACCGAGCCAACAAGAGCGGTAGGAAGATCAAGGGTTGTCAACACTGACTCCTCAGACTGAACTGGTGGTGATCCGACATGAACATCCATAGAAGTAGCCGAAGAGAGCCGAGCTCGAGACCCTCGGGGGCTAGCTCACCCTCGGGGGCTGAATCACCCTCAGCAGTGCCTTCGGGGGTTGAATTATCCTCAATCGTACCCTCAGGAGCTGGATAACCCTTGCATGTAACATCAGGAACCGAGGTGTCCCCATGGATCAGGCCGCCCTCCAAGATCGAAGAAGCATGGGAAACTGTCTGGGTTATTTCTTGCCCGACAAGATTGCTAGCTGAGGGAATGTCATTTGGGACCTCTGCACAGATGCCAGCACTCCTAGTTTTAGGAAGTTCCAATAAAAGACCTTCTAGGATAATCTCCTCTAGTGCATGATCAATGGCAGACATCGTCATCCTCTGAAGATTAACCAGCCCTGACAGAGCCTAAATTAGGGCATCGTCACTGGTTTTGTTATGATGATTCTTATGAACCAAAGGGGGAACTTCTTCTTCATCCTCTTCCTCTTTGTTAGACACACGTCCACCGGCTCTAGTGCCAACACAGTTCTCAATACCATCCTCGAGATTGGTGCTCGCTGGGTCACGATCGAGGTCTAGGGTAGCAGAGTCAGCCCCTAGCTCCAAGTCAGATGAACGCCAAAGTTTTCTTTTTCTTTTTTCCCCTCGACAGACACAGCTGGATAACCCGTTCGACATGATCGTTTGTGACGGGAACATCTAGGACTGCAAGCTCCTTCATCCCCGCCGAAGGCACGCCCAGCTACATCACTCGCTGACTCAGTACGGGCAGATTCTGACAACTCGCCAGCTAGCATACTAAGAACAACATTCACTTCAGCCTCATCAGCAGTCGCTTGCATCTAGAGATGGGTCTATTTTTCCTCTTCAGGGAGACCCTGGAACACAGCAATGAGGGCCTCAATATCTTCTGAAGAAGGTCGCACTCTATGGCCTGGACTGCCGTCTTGGACAGGCTGGTTGGATATGAACTCTAAAAAGGGCCTCTGCGGCAACAAAATGACACAGTAAGGACACTACACATGACTAATATAGGAACTCATAGGCAACAACGCTTACCACAGGGGGATGATTCTAGGCAGGATACGAAGGGGAAGCACCAGCATCGATTCAACCCAACTCAGCATGTCCTCCTCAGATATTCGCTTGTTGGTAATTCGAGTGGGGTCATTAACACTAGTGTATAGGTAAGCACGGTAGACTCCATCCTTTAAAGGCTAATATTCTTAAAAACAAAGTCAACAACAACAGCTTCAGCAGTCAAGCCTCTGTTCCTCAACGCACATATCTCAATAAGCAACACCCTAGACTCAGCAAGCTCTGAATCTGTGGGGACCTCTATCCAGCTAGACGTTCGGACGTCGGGCTGTCTCCCTGATCAAGCAGGAAGCGATTTGTTATGATTCTCCATAGTGAACCACTCGAATCGCAATCCCGTAATGCTAACTTTCAAAGGAATTTCGAGATTCTCATCCTTCCTGCCTCGGCGAAGTTCCAAGCTAGCGCCTCCAACAAGCTGATGCTGCCCTTTAGCCATCCTGGGCCGGTAAGGGTAAAGGTACTTCCAAAGCCCAAAGTTTGGAAGAATTCTAAGGAAAGCTTTGCAAAGGTGAACAAACACAGCAACTTGAAGCACGGAATTGGGATTAAGATGCGTAAGGTTCAGAGAGGAAAAGACCACGAAAAAGGGAGAAACTGGCAAGGCCAGTCCCCGGATGAGAAAAGGCACGAAAATAACCACCTCGTGGGTATCCTCCATCGGGACAGTAACTTCCCGCCAGATCTGCCAGGAACATAGTTCCTTGGGCGGTAGAACAACAATTTCAACAAGATGCAAAAGGTCAGCTTCAGAAACAACAGAAACGTGTTTACCAGCAAAAGGGAGTTGGCTGTTAGGATCGATCGGAGGGATGTCTGGCATAGCAGCACTCTGTTTTCTCTTCCAAGGTGCCATCATGATTTTTCAAACAGCACGGTTTAGGGACAAAATGCAAAAATATGTGGGAACTTAGAAAGCTAGAAAGAGGCGGAGGAAAAAACAGGAACTAGGGTTCAGGGGCCAAGAGGACGTCGACAAAGGTACAGGTTGGCACACTGAGTCGGCGCAGAAGGACAGGCCGATGGCTCAGGAGAGTTTTGGTCGCAACAAAGTAACAAGACTCGAACATTACCTCTAAAAAGCTAACGGACTGTGAGACAAAAGAACAGAATACGCAACAACAAAGTGGCATGAAAGCATGCTACATTCATCATTCCATCAATTAGGGATCATTACAAAAGGAAGACCGACTCATTATGAGTCGGCCAACTACCCCTCGATCCAACACTACATTGCATTACTACTTAAACTACATAACACTACTAGTTAAACTACATTATACTACTACAAAACTACCACTACTACTATACTATACTATACTAATACTTAAGCTGGTGGCGCTCTGCCACTGGCGTTGCCATCGACGCCCCTGCTACTGCCTTCGCCGCTGTTGTCGTCGCTGCTTCCTTTGCCGCTGCCGTCGCTGCCCCTGCTGCTGCTTTCACCGTCGTCGCCGCTGCCGTCACCGCCCCTGCTGCTACTGTCGCCGCCACCACTGCTACCGCCGTCACCCTCGTCGCCGTCGCCACCACACTTGCTATCGCTGCCGTCCTCGGAGTCCTCCACCTCCTTCGAGGAGGCCTCCTTTGAGTCATCCGACCCACCGAGCCCCACACGCTCGATGGACCGGATGTACACCCGCTCCGCGGCGAACAGCCCCATGGAGTCATCCGAATCATCGGACGACACCACGGGGGACGCCAGAATGGGCGAGCGTCATACTCAGAGGAGACATCCTCCAAGTACCCTGTGTCCCCAAAGTCCTCCGAGGGAGGACTCGGGGGGCGCTTGTGCTTCACATTGGTGGGGTGGCGCCTTTCTTGCCTTTCTTCCCTCTGACCATGGTTCACTCGGAAGGAGAGGAAGCAGGGAAAAGGAAGAAGGCGAATGAACAAGAACAAGTGGGGAGAGCAGCCAAGGTGAGCGGGCTATTTAAAGAGACTGGGAGGCGACCGTTCACTTCCTACCCGCTCACCGAACAGTCACAAGAATTCAATAGCGATTCAAACTACCTGGAAATGAGTCAGACATCTAGTGCCGCTTCGTGTAACATGGCACCAGATGGAATCAAAGCAAACCGCTCAGGCAGAGTATTACACCTCTCCGTCGTGTCAAGTTACTATTTCAGGGCTACACGATGGACATCTTTTACTAGGCAGACACCCATTGGGCACACCCATTGGGTGTACCGCCCAGATTCTCCGAGATTTTCTAAAGTAGTGAGACCTGCAACATATATGCAATGAATATACCACGATAAAGGGGAAGATCGGCTGAAATGGTAGGAAGTCCAGATGCGGTCACCAAGCACAAGTCTAATCTACAAAGGCATTGAAGTTCATGGCCGAGTGCGTCCAGCCAGGACCTCTCTGTTCCGACTGGTCGGACTCCAACTCGTCGCTGATCAAATGGATTCCAGACCAAACAAGGTATGGACATATGTCATCATTAGGCTATTTCGAAAGATCATTTTGAAAAAGAAAAAAACATAAGGTAAAGTCCTTTGAATTGATTATTTCAAAATCAACTCAAAGCTCGGAGCTACACCCATTGGGTGCACCTTCGGTGCACCCAACGGATTCACAAAACTTTGAAGCCAAGTGCTGAATTCTAAAGCATAAGATGAAGACCTTTGAATTGATTATTTCAAAATCAACTCAAAGCTTGGGGGCTATACCCATTGGGTGCACCTTCGGTGCACCCAACGGATTCACAAAACTTTGAAGCCAAGTGTTAAATTCTAATGCATAAGATAAAGACCTTTGTGTTGATTATTTCAAAATCAACTCAAAGCTTGGGGGCTACACCATTCGGTGCACCCAATGGACTCATGAAACTTTAAAACCGAGTGCTAAATTCTAAAGTATAAGATGAAGACCTTTGTGTTGATTATTTCAAAATCATCTCAAAGCTCGAGGGTTCCACCCAATGGGTGCACCTTTGGTGCACCCAACGGAATTGTAAATATCTCAAGTCAGATGATGAGCTCATAAGCAAGAACCGGGAACATTTGAATCGATTATTTCAAAATCAACGCAAAGATTGGGGGCTTGTGGGGGACGGATATCCCCCGGGTCCACTCGGGGGCGAAAACTTCGCCTGGGGCCACATGACAGTCGCCCCTCTGTGACATCCCGTTGTTGGCTGGGCAAAGGGAAATGGTGGAAGTGGCCCGACCCAAGAGTGCGATGGGCCCACGCCCGGGCTAGTCGCGGTTTGGGCGTGATCGTGTTGAGGCCGTTCGTTTTTCCCGTGCCCGACATCCTCAAACGCTGAAGATGGCTCGGAGCGAAGGCGTCGGGTTTTCCTCGGGACAGTGAAGGTTGTTTGCTATTAATTAGGAAATAAGCAAGAAAAGTATGATCAACATGTACACGGGAAGAACCCTATGGTTGTGTATATAAGGCCATGAGGGATCCCCTCCATTTTCATCTGGTTAGCAACTCATGGCTCGGTAGACACCACCTGTAACACCACTCACATACAAAGTCATCCCAGGAAGTAGGGTATTACGCTCCTCAAAGCAGCCCGAACCTTCTAAAATCCGCTTCTCTCTCTCTCATGCCCAAGCGCGAACCATCAAGTTATGATCCACGACACCGTCCTACCCAAAAGCACCACGAGGGTATCCCTGGGTGTGCGGTCAGACACAAAACACCGACAGGTGGTACTTACCGACACCGGTGGTGCGGAGGAGCTACGGCAGAGCGAGGGAGCGGCACCGCGAACTGTGGATCGAGCAGCAGCGACGTGGCCTAGGCTCGCAGCGATGTGAGGAGGTGTTGCGAGCGAGTGGTGTCGCTGGGAGGCGGCAAAGTGCAGTGGCAGGGTGTCTTGTTGTGGTGGCGCGACCGTGGGGGCAGAGGGCGGGGTTGAGCGGGCAACAAGGGCAAGAAATGCCTAGTAGACAATGCGGGCTTGGTATAAAGGGGGTCGGCACCACAGATCTAGCTTGCCGCCGACCCCACAGACACGTGGTGGTACAACATAAATGGGGTCGGCGCCGACCCCATTCCATGTGGGCGCCAAGCCACCGCCATGTCATTTTTCGTGGCCGATACCTAGGAGCCAATATTATTGGTGCTGACCCGTGTATGCTAGGCACTAATACCTTTGGTGCCAAGCTAAGGGTCCATATTTTGAAATGAAACTAGAAAGGCATATTTGTGAAAATAAAACACAAAAAGGACTTGAAAGCATCTAGGCATCTATTTGGTTTTAGTGGTTAATGATAACGTAAGATTACATGTGACTAACGTGTGTTTTGCAAAGCAAATGGTAAGTTAGGTCACATTGTAGGGAGTTACGCTACAACGGTGAAAACAATCCCTTAGATGAGAACTTCAAGCGACGGCTGAAAAAGGTGAATCAAAAGATGAAGGACTTCATATCCTTGGTGTCGAAGGAGTTGTGGGACACTTGGTATAGAGTTAGGACTTCTATTTTTGTTTTATCTATACTATAAAGAGGGGTTGTGGATGAGTAGTTTGGCCAAGAGAAATCTAGTGTAGTGTCGGTGCATGTTCACACTCGCAACTAGTGCTAGGTGTCACTATATAACACACTCACAAGATAGAATAGAAAACAATTTAGAAAAAACTAAAGAAAAGAAAATGGTTGCTAACCTAGGGGCACCGCATTGTCCATTGTGCACTGGACTGTTCGGTGGTCCCCTGGACAGTGGGCCCAAGAGCGCCCGAGAGCTAACCCCAGCATCTAGAAAACCCGAGAGCAAACAATTGCGAGCAATTGATTTTTACCCGGCACCAGACTATCCGTTGTGCACCGGACAGGTACTGTGCACTGTCTGGTGCAACTCTAGAGCAACGACTAGTTGTCACAACTAGCCATTGGGAGTGCACAGTTGGCGCATCGGACTGTTCGGTGTGCCCATGCACAACAGAGCTGTGCAACGGCTAGTTTTGGTTGGTGGGTGCATTTATACCCCCTCCACTAGCCATATTAAGTGTCTTGTTGACCCAACCATCTACTAGACTACTATTCATTGCTAGAGCATTGCAAGTCCACAAAGGCTAGTGAGGTGATTAGCAAAATCATAATCCCATGTTAGGACCTCATTAGTGTGCATGAGAGCCATCTAGAGGACACACCACATGCATTAGGCTTCCCTTGGTCAAGTGAAAGTATGTAGTTTATTAATCTTGGTGATCGACATCACCTAGACGACTCGGTGGTGATTGGAGTTCAGTGATCACCCTGGAGGATTTGTTGGTGACCCGACTCGATGGTTGTACGCGGACGTGAGGGATCCACCGTGCCGGAGAGGCAAAGAATCCTCTCATAGTGAGCATTTGGTTCTTGCGAGGACCAAGGGGGTGACACCCTTGCGCGGGTGCTTCAACAAGGACTAGTGGAGGGTGCCGACTCTTCGATACCTCGAGAAAAA
The DNA here is from genome assembly GCA_029449295.1 of Zea luxurians. Classification (NCBI taxonomy): domain Eukaryota; kingdom Viridiplantae; phylum Streptophyta; class Magnoliopsida; order Poales; family Poaceae; genus Zea; species Zea luxurians. Next base: position 1,892,244 of record JAOPSE010000109.1, read on the forward strand.
TTGGAGGAATCTTCTTGTCCCTACTTTACTTTTTGCATTTACTTTGAGCATTTTACTTTGTGTATTTGCTTTGCTAGTATTTGGAATAATGACTTAGGGTTGTTCTCTATTTCATAGCTTTTACTTCTTGCTAGTAGATTGGGTGAAGTTAGGCTCATGTTTAGGTTTTAATCCTTTGTAAGCATTTTAGAAAAGCCCAATTAACCACCTCTTGGGCATCGTGATCCTTTCAGGACTAAATTGCAAAAAAGTTGGGCTCACTCATTGATTAATTAATTTGTTTTTTATTTTATTTTATTTTATTTTACACCACTAACACATAATTGCGCAATCAAATAGTAAAACCATAAAATCAACGATCTTTGGGCATTACTTCCTCCGTCCCAAAACAATATTTGTTATGATACTAGTTAATAGAGAAGGTGATTCACGCTTGGTTGAATGGAACAAAATTGACAGGGGTATTAAAGAGTTGGACGAAGCATTCCAGCCGATATCATGCTGAGTGTTTGGGGTGCATTGCTTCTTATTTGCAAGTTGCAAACCAACATTTAAAGTCTGTTTGGTTGTATACTTAAGGTGCCAAAAATTGTCACATTGTTTATACCATACTTGCCTAAGGTTAGATGTTAAAATTCTACTCCATAGTTTACCATGTACAAGAGAATCTTGCCACACTTTTTCAAGTCATTGACGAGTGAGATCTAAACATCAAGAGAAAAAACTTGCCACAACTGTGGCTACAAACCAAACATATGCCTAACGGAAAGGGAAATGTGCCCTTGGGCCATTTCTATTATGTTTTGGTGATTAGATGCTCAACACATATTGTTTTATCTAAACATGAGCAAAGAGTTAAAGAGAAGCAAAAAGGAAAAAGAAAGGTATGATTCTAGCCTTAGTAAGTTGTTTTTGGTACTAACACTATTCTACTAAGTGCTAGGAAACTTCTCTAAGTGAGAGAAATCGAATCGGAGAAGTTTGGCCCAGGCAAGCCAAACTTGCACCATCCTGAGGTGCACTGGACTGTCCGGTGTGCACCGAACAGTGTCCGGTGCCCAGGCTGGCGCGCTCGGTGAACAGGCCACTCTTGGGAAAAAGGACAGGGCACCATGACTATAATTCACCAGACTGTTCGGTGTGCTAGCCGAGCGCCCAGCCAACGGTCAACCGCACGATCAGTGGGCGCCACGTGGCTCAGCCAACGATCAGCAGATAGCACCGGACTGTCCGGTGTGCCATCGAATTGTCCGGTGTGCCATGAGACCAGTGGCTGGCAACAGTCGGCTTCACCAGAAAATGAAGAAAATCGGGCACTGTTCATTGTCTGGTGGTGCATCGAACTGTCCGGTGCACCCATGGACAGAAGGTAACCAAAGCCTACCAAATGGAGCTCCAATGGCTCCTAGCTCCCTTGGGGCTATAAAAGTGATCCCTAGGTGCATGGAGCAAATAACCAAGTAGTCATTGAACATCCAACAACACCGAGCCATCGAATTCGCGCCTTTGCTTTTGTTGATTGAGATTTGGGCACTTGTTTTGAGCTGTAACTCCGTTGTGCTGTTTTTGTGCTCTTCTCAATTGTTTTGTGTGTGAGAGTTGCTACAAGTTTGTCTCGTGTGTGTAATTCTATTTCCCCCCTTACTCTTGTATTCACTTGAGATCTATTGTGTAAGGGTGAGAGACTCCAACTTGTGGAGATTCCTCACAAAGGGAAAAACTTGAGATAAGGAAGAAAACTGTGGTACTCAAGTTTGATATTTGGATCACTTGAGAGGGGTTGAGTGCAACCCTTGATCGAAGCAGGTCACCACAACATGGAGTAGGCATTGGCCGAACCACGAGATAAAATCACCGTGTCACTTGTGCATCTTTCTACTGTGATTGCTTCTTCCATAGAGTTCTCACATATTCACTTGTGCTATTGTTCCTAAGTTTAATACATATCTTAAAGGAACAATCAAGTGAAGAGTTCTCTTCTCTCTACCTCTATTCATATAAACTTGGTTTTAATCCTAATAACACTAATTATAAACCAAGTTTGTCTTGTTTAGAGTTGATTTTTGCAGGATCACCTATTCACCTCCCTCTATGTGCTCTCAATTGGTATCGGAGTCGTTCTCTTCATCAAGGGACTAACCGCCCGAAGAGATGGATCCTAAAGGCAAGGAGATGGTGATCAACGACAAGGAGAAGGAGACTCTCTATGTTGATGAGCCAAAAGGTGACAAACCCTCCGACTTAGGCTCAAGTCACAAGAAAAAGGATGGGAAGAAGAAGAGGTGCATCAAAAAGATTATCTACTACGACATCGATGATGATGTGGTGGTGATTGGTGAAGAGGGGGAGGTCAGGAACACTCATCTTCACCAAGGGACGACGACGACTCCTCATCGAAAAAAACGGTCAATCAAAACTATTCTTTTGATTACTCTCGCATCCCATACAATACGACTGCTCATTTTTTATCTATTCCACTTGGTAACCCCACCCCCCCCCACTTTGATGGAGATGACTACTCTTTTTGGAGTCATAAAATGCATAGTCATTTATTTTTCTCTTCATCCTAGAATTTGGGAAGTAGTGGAAAATAGAATGTATTTTGATAGTAGCGATAATCCCATATTTATTAATGAGCAAATTCATAAGAATGCCCAGGTTACTACTGTGTTGTTAGCATCTCTATGCAGGGATGAGTACAATAAAGTCAGGGCTTGGATAATGCCAAGCAAATATGGGACACCCTCAAGATCTCTCATGAGGGAAATGACGCCACCATGATTACAAAGATGGAACCGGTGGAAGGTGAGCTTGGGAGATTCACCATGAAAAGGGGAGAGGAGCCAACCGAAATGTACAACAGGCTCAAGACCCTAGTGAATAAGATCCAGAGTTATGGGAATACAAGATGGATAGACCATGACGTCGTTCGACTCATGCTAAGGTCATTTACCATTATTGATCCTCATCTTGTAAACCTTATTTGTGAGAATCCCAGGTACACCAAGATGACGCCCGAGGAAATTCTCAGAAAATCCGTAAGTGGGCGCATGATGGTAAAGGAGGCTAGGTACGTTGATGACATCACCAACAGGCCACTCCCACTCTACGAGCCACAACTCGTTGCCCTCAAGACAACAAGCAGTAAGGAGGCGCTACCTAACAAGGTGGCACAAGTGGAGGCTGCCGGGCTCAACGAGGAGGAAATGACGCTTGTAACCAAGCTCTTCAAGACCGCTTTGAAGGGACGTAAGGAGTATCCCAACAAGAACAGATCAAGGGGAAAGCGCCCCCGCTTAAAATGTGGTAAGTCCGGTCATTTAATTGCACAATGTCTTGATAATGAAAATGACCAGGGACAAGAAAACAAATGGAAGAAGGAGAAGAAGAAGAACTACAGGAAGGCGAAGGGTGAGGCATACATCGACAAGGAGTGGGACTCGGACTGTTCTTCATCTGACTCCGACGATGAAGGACTTGCTGCCTCAACCTTCAACAAGTCCTCCCTCTTCCCCAACAAGCATCACACATGCCACATGGCTAAGGAGAGGAAGGTACGTACTCGAGATACTCCTAAGTACACTTCTTCTAGTGATGAGGAATCTGATGATGATGTAGACTATAGTGATCTCTGTAAGGGCTTAGATAGATCTAAAGTAGATAAAATCAATAAATTCATTGATGCCCTTAATGAGAAAGATAAGTTGCTAGAAAAACAAGAAGACATTCTTTATGAAGAACATGATAAACTTGTTAATGCTGAAAAATCTCTTGCTTTTGAAGTTAAGAGAAATGAAGTTCTTTCTTCTAAATTATCTTCTTGTAATGAATCTATGCCTAGCCTTAAAAGTTTAAATACTAATCTAAGTGCTAGAATATAAAATCTAATTATTGCAACTTAAGACTTGGAAAAGTGAAAATGATAAAATAAAATTTGCTAGGGATGCCTACACCATTGGTAGACATCCCTCCATTAAGGATGGACTTGGCTTCCAAAAGGGGACCAAGAACTTAACAAGCCAAAGGGTCTCCAATCTCATCTATGAGCTCTCATTCTTCACATGTCAAAAAGAACCATGCTTATCTTTATGCTCATGTTAAGAATGTTTCTAGTGTTGCTCATCATGGCAGTTGTTATGATCATGATGTTTTATCTACTCGTCATGATGTTGTTTTTGACTCTCATGCCATGTATGCATCATCTAGTTCTACACATGCCCATGGTAGGAACAGACCTAGGTGCCATGTTCATCATGTTGTTTCTCATGCTCCTAGGAGTGCATCTAATGCCCCAACTATGCTTTATCATACTTATGATGCTTCATTTGTGCTTATGTGTAAAAATGATAAAGTATTCGCTAGAAATTTGGGGCCTAAGTGCAAGAGAGACAAAACTTGCTTTGGGTTCCACAGTCTTATGTGACTAACCTTGTAGGACCCAACAAGAGTTGGGTACCTAAAAACTAAGCTTAAATCACCTTGTAGGTTTATGCACCCGAGACACAAGCTGGATTATTGACAGCGGATGTACAAACGACATGACAGAGGATAAGAAGATGTTCACCTCCTACGTCGAGAACAAGGATTCCCACGACATGATCATATTTGGAGATGGGAATCAAGGCAAGGTCAAAGGTTTGGGTAAAATAGTCATTACTATCGAGCATTCAATTTCTAATGTGTTCTTAGTAGAATTGCTTGGTTACAATTTACTTTCTATAAGTCAATTATGTCATTGAAAGGAAAATAGGGTTTAACCTTTTCCTAAATACAATTTTGGTGGTTGAATGCCCAACACAAATATTTGGACTAACTAGTTTGCTCTAGATTATATGTTCTATAGGTGCTAAAGGTTCTACACAAACCAATAAAAAGTTCAAGTTAGGGTTCAAAAGAAAGGAGCAAAAAGAAACCGAAGAGCATCCTGGTCTGGCGCATCAGACTGTCCGGTGTGCCACCGGACAGTGTCCGGTACACCAGGGGCAAGCGACTCCAAACTCTTCACCTTTGGGTTTCTGAGGCCATGCTACAATATAATTCACCGGACTATCTGGTGTGTCAGCGGAGCAACGGCTGGGCAGCGCAACGGTCAACTCCAAGGTTGCCTGCAAACGTGAATAGTGTGCGGACAGTTCGCGCAGAGTCAGAGCAGCGCCAGAAGGCGCACCAGACAGTGAACAGTACCTGTCCGGTGCAGCACCGGACTGTCCGATGCACCAAGAAGTCAGAGCTCCAATGATCGAAACCCTCAGAACCCTAACGGTTGGGTGACGTGGTTGGCGCACCGGACAGTGTCCGGTGGCGCACCGGACTGTCCGGTGCGCCCATCGACAAACAGCCTCCCCAACAGTTGAATTGGTGGTTGGGGCTATAAATACCCCCCAACCACCTCCACTCCAACCATCCAAGCATTCACTCCTTCACATTCAATACAAGAGCAATAGACACCACTCCAAAGACACAATTCAAGAGATCAATCTGCTCGAAGTCTCAAAATCCTCTCTAGCACATTTAGACTTGTGAGAGGATCATTTGTGTTGTCTTGTGCTCTTGTTTGCTTGGCTAGGCTTTCCTCTTCCCCATTCTTGTTCTCAAGACATTTGTAAACAAAGCAAGAGACACCAAGTTGTGGTGGTCCTTGTAGGGGTCTAAGTGACCCATTTGATTAAGGAGAAAGCTCACTCGGTCTAGGTGACCGTTTGAGAGAGGGAAAGGGTTGAAAGAGACCTGATCTTTGTGACCACCTCAACGGGGAGTAGGTTTTTAAGAATTGAACCTCGGTAAAACAAATCACCATGTCATCTGCTTTATTTCTTGGTTGATTTGTTTTCGCCCTCTCTTTTGGACTCGATTTTAATTCTATCGCTAACCCCGGCTTGAAGTTGTGTTTTAAGTTTATAAATTTTAGATTCCGCCTATTCACCCCCCCTCTAGGCGACTTTCAATTAGTATCAGAGCCTGGTACTTCATTAGAGTCTAACCACTCGAAGTGATGTCGGGAGATCACGCCAAGAGGGAGATCATGACCGGCGAGAAGGCCACAAGCCACGGGAAGGCTCCATCAAGGGAGTCCGGCAACAAGCTAAAGGAGGGATCACCTCCTCACAAGTCGCATCGGAGTGGCGACAAGAAAAAGAAGATGAAGAAGGTGGTCTACTACGAGACCGACTCTTCACCGCCATCCACCTCCAGCTCCGACGCGTCGTCCGTCACTTCTAAGCGCCATGAGCGCAAGAAGTATAGTAAGATGCCACTTCATTATCCCTATATTTCTAGACGCACTCCTTTACTTTCCATCCCACTAGGCAAACCACCGGTTTTTGATGGTGAAGATTATTGTATGTGGAGTGATAAAATGAGGCATCACCTAACCTCACTCCACGCTAGCATATGGGACATTATTGAGTTTGGAGCGCAGGTATCATCACCGGGGGACGAAGGCTATGATTCAGACGAGGTCGCCCAAATAAAGCACTTTGATTCCCAGGCAACTACTATACTCCTCGCCTCTCTATGTCGAGAGGAGTATAATAAGGTGCAAGGGTTGAAAAGTGCTAAGGAGATTTGGGACGTACTAAAGACCGCGCACGAGGGAGATGAGGTGACCAAGATCACCAAGCAGGAGACGATTGAGGGGGAGCTCGGTCGGTTCGTCCTCAACCAAGGAGAGGAGCCATAAGCCATGTACAATCGGCTCAAGACCTTGGTGAACCAAGTGCGCAACCTCGGGAGCACCAAATGGGATGACCATGAAATGGTCAAGGTTATTCTAAGATCACTCATTTTTCGTAATCCTACGCAAGTTCAATTAATTCGTGGTGATCCTAGATACAAGCTAATGTCTCCCGAGGAAGTGATAGGAAAGTTTGTGAGCTTTGAGTTAATGATCAAAGGCTCCAAACAAATTGTCGAGTAAGGCAGCTCCTCCACGCTCGAGGTGCAACCCGTTGCATTCAAAGCGATGGAAGAAAAGAAAGAAGAGCCTACATCAAGTAGACTCCCCATCGACGCCTCCAAGCTCGACAACGAGGAAATTGCGCTCATCATCAAGAGCTTCTACCAAATCCTCAAACGGAGGGAGAAGGATTACAAGCCCCGCTCCAAGAAAGTGTGCTACAAATGTGGTAAGCCCGTTGATTTTATCGCTAAATGCCCTATGTCTAGTGATAGTGACAGGGACAATGTAAGGCCTAAAATCTGTATAAAAAATAATAATAATAATACAATAAATATATGAAGAAATGAGATAGTAAATTCTGGCATCTCAACTTATGCTTGAGCAATGAATGTTGAGGATTAAATTTTGAAAACCAAGAACTATTTTGGACAAGAAGTAATAGAAAAGTTTCCTATTCAACTAAATGAATATGCATTTTATTAACTGATGCACCATAAGCATTTATTTACATGAGTATTCATGTTTGGAGTAATTTTTAACTCATATTTGTAATACTCAAAGTTGTATACCAAGTGTAATAGAGAGTTATCCTCAATTCTATGTGCCTCATTTGCATCATAAAAAGAGCATGCTTAAAATTTAAGGGATTTATCAAAACAAATGATTCTAAAATAAAATAAAGTGCATCATGTTGGAATTTTGTTTGTGCATTTAATACAATCGCAATAAAATAAATGAAAATATAATATTGATAATGAGGTGGAGAATTAAAGGAAATGGGAAGAAAAGAGAAGAAAAGGAGAGTATATAATACAAAGAGAAACTATATTTTCAGAATTGATACTACTTAATTTTACAAAATGATTAAGAATAATTTTATCACATGTTTGAATTCAAATTCGAAATTCAAATTTAATTTGGAAATGGAGAAAGGAAAATGTGAAAGAAAAATAAAAAAAAGAGAAGTACCCAAACTGGGCCTCGGTACCCCATTCTGGCCCACCAAGAGAAGCATACCGCGCACCACCCAGAACCTAGCGCCGACACCTAGGGCCCACTGGCCAGCCCTCCCTCTCGCGCTGCTCAACCCTTCACTGAGTCACGGGACCCGCTTGTCATCCCCGACTTCTTCGCGCACGGTTGGCGTAGCTGCCACCGAGCTTCTCGGCATGGCGTGACCGTGCGGACCTGCTCGGACCCGTGAAAAGCGCCGCTGACCGAAACAATCCGGGGGTTAAAACCCCAATCGACCTTCGCCCGTCCTCCGCACCTCATCCCTGCCCAGAAACGCGCCGCCGCCACCACCTGTATCGCGTTCGCAGAGAGGGAGAGATCCGCCACCGTTGACCCCGCTCTGTATCGCCGCCGGGCAGCCCGTGGGTGGCCGGTTGTGTTCGCTGGACCACGGGGAAACCATACACGCGCTCGGACCGTGGAGATAGGCATCTGCTCGGCGTGAATTGCTCGCCGGACTTCACATCCGCCGCGGAACCGCAAGACGCCGTGGTCGGGAGGATTCACCCTTCGATTGTCGGTATGAAACCCCCCTCCAAGGGTCGCTATCATCCGTATTATGTGTAGTGCACTTCGATTTGGTCCTAGGACACCGGTGCGGGCGTAGATTCTTCACCGGCAGATCTCCGCCGCGTGTGGGACGCGCCGCCGTGCTCTGGCAGGGCAGGGAGGTGGAAGTCGGCCGTGGAGCGTCCATCCGGTGATCTACGGCTGAGATTAAAACCTGCGTAATGTTTCGCGTTGGGTCGATCTAGAGCGTTGATCAGCGATCGGATGACTCCGGGTATGGATGTGATCTCCACCGTTGGATCAACATCTGGTGGTCCTCGTAGCATACCGGTTTAATAAATGTAGATCTAATCTAGGCCGTAGGTGTGAGATCGTGCGGCTAAGATCAGCAGATACCCTTTCGCCAGGCATTCTTACATAAGAGACCTCCTGTTTCCAGAAAATCAACCCGCCATCCACGGGAGAGGGTTCTGTGTCTTAGGAATTTTATCCCCGAGCCCCCTGCACTTTCTAGAAAATGAGGCCCAGTCCTGTGATCATTTAATTTGAATAAATGAAATAGAAAATGGATTTTTAATATGAAAATAATTACTAGAACTTAATAAATTCATAGAAAATTCATACTAACTCCAAATTAATCCATTCCACTTTCTAAAATTTTGTAATTTTATTATCTATCACCTAGAGCCTCTGTTTTGACATGAAAACAGTAAGAAAATTAATTCCACACTTAATCCTATTTAAAACACATAAAACCTTTGAAAATACATAACTTAAATTCTATAACTCCAAAAATTATGATTCCTGTTCCTAGAATTTTATTTTAATGTGTAGATTATTACTGTGTATTCTATTTATATGTTTGGTGTAATGTTAATTTTTCTATATGCACTGTGCTTGTTTGTATTGTGGCGAGTAGAAGAGCCCGTGACTGAGGATCCTGGTGAGCAGCAGGTTGAAGTAGCTGAGCAGGAGCTCATTGAAGGCAAGTTGTGCCCTTGACCACTTTTTACCCAATAATGTTCTTTAAGATCATTTATCCATGCATAGGTTAATTTTGATGGGACCCAATAGGTCACCCTAGATTGTTTATCTCATTACCTTGTTTACCCCTGAATCACTTGGGTAGTTTGCTATTGCTTTATATGGTTTTGAGATAATCATTTATTATATCTATGTTCCAATTCTTGTTGTTATTCTATTTATGTTCATGTTATGATCATTAATGTTAATTGGAACATAGAGCTTAACTTGAGTAACACGTGCCACCACAAGGGTTTAGTGGGACGCCCTTGGCTGACTAATTAGGAAAGCTAGTGGAAGACTACCTTACCCGAAAGGGGCAAGGGCAGTAGGGGAGTGGTCAGTGTAGGGAGGTCCTTGGTTGATTTTGCTGCGATGGCGATCAGACAAGAACCCTGCATTGGAACTTCCTATAAACTGTAGCGGGTTTTCGGAAGCTAGTGGAACTTTGTAAAGGCCTCGTAGTGTTGCCCTGCCGCGCTTCCTAGGTAGAGGTGTAAGGGATTCGCGACCCCTTGGCAGATGGGTTGCATGACTTGTGGGTAAAGGGTACAACCTCTGCAGAGTGTAAAACTGGTATACTAGTCGTGCTCGCGGTCATGAGCAGCTCAGGACTCTCTGATGTTTAAATTATGGAACTTAAATTCAATTTTGTCATTTGCATTACATGGGTTTATTATTAATTTGTTCTATTACTTTATTTACGGTTTGGTATTTACTTACACTTAGTAACTGCTAATAAAAGTTTGACCAACTACTTAAAAGCAACGCTCAGCTTTAACCCCTATCATTGATTAGCCTTACACATTACATGAACTCACACCTTTGTGAGTTTATGTCCACTGGTTCCCCACAACTTGTTGAGCTATGATCATGTGTGAGCTCACCCTTGCTGTCTCACACCCCCCCCACAGGAGAAGAACAGGTGGTTCAGGAGGAGCCACAAGGCGAGGAGTATGATCTGATCTAGGTGGCGTTTCTCATTTGACATTTGCGCCGACGATCCTTAGTTCGTTTTATATTTATTATTTTATTTTGTAATAAGTCTTCCGCTATGTAATAAATACTCTAATGTTTTATGACATTTATCTCTATACACTCTGTTATTATATATGTTGTCTTCTTGGCGCATGTATGAGATGCACCTGGCTTTGTTCCTTAAAGCCGGGTGTGACACAAGTGGTATCAGAGCAAATGTTGACTGTAGGACGAAACCTAGATAGAAATGGACAAACCTTCCACTACTTACCTTATTCTGATTCATTCTATACTCATCTCATCTTGATCTTGTCTCACCTTTTGCTACTCTACTCTGATTAATCTTATCTTTTCTACTCTAAGACAAGATGGATTTCACACCTTGGAATCCTACCACTATGATCTTTTTTTAGAGATAGGGAACCCAAGACAAAATTTAAAACTATTTTCTTTGAAAAAAAATGTTGGTTGATTGTGCTGATGTGAAAGGCCTGATTTGCTTCTTTGATTGATTGAATTATTATAGATGGACATCTTAGCATGTACCAACATAAGGTATTGAATTAGCTTTAGTAGGTGAAATATTAATCTGCTTAGCTAATAAATCCCCCAAAGTAACATGATTTGTAAATAACTGCCTTGTCTACTATTCTCTTACCATATGTATCTAACTCAGATGGTCAATACCAGGCGGGTTGGTGGAATTGATTTGCCTCCTAATCGACACACTCGGAGAATATACAGACAACCCCAGCCACAGCCTGCAGAGATGAATCCTCCCAATCCTCCACCAGGCGGAGTTGACCCACTGGTTGCTGCTCAGATGGCGGTGATGCAGCAAATGGCGGACACTATGGCTGATATGCGTGCCTAGATGCAGCAAGAACGCCAGGAGATGCATCAGGAAAGAGAAGATATACGACAAGAGTTGCGCCAGGAGCGAGAGGAGATACGCCAGGAAAGGAGGGCGCAACAACAGCAGCTACAACAGCAAATGCAACAACAACAGCAACAGCAACAAGTACCACTGCCTCCTCCACCACCACCAGTTCCACCCCGTGATAAGCATAGGGAGTTCATGAGTCATAAGCCACCTACATTCGCTAGCTCACCTGATCCACTGGACGCGGATGATTGGCTGAAGTCTGTTGAGAAGATGTTGAATATTGCACAGTGCACTGATCGGGAGAAGGTTCTATATGCTTCTGGACGTCTGACAGGTCCTGCTGCTGACTGGTGGGATTCATATACTGCTGCCCATGATGCTGCGGATACTATTACTTGGGCAGAGTTCGGTACACAGTTCCGGAATTATCATATACCTGCTGGATTGATGAAGATTAAGAAGAAGGAATTTTTGTCACTGAAGCAGGGAAGTATGTCAGTTAGTGAGTATCGCGACAAGTTTATTCAGTTATCCAGATATGCCCCTGATGAAGTTGCTGAAGATGAGAGGAAGCAGGAGCATTTTATTGAAGGACTTAATGGACCCCTGTAGTATGCTCTATTGGCACACACATTTCCATCATTTCAGAGGCTGCTTGATAAGGCCCTGGCTATTGAACACAAGCGTGTTCAGCTAGGAGATTTGAAGAGAAAGGTTATATCTCAAGGACAAGGAAGCAGCAGTGTTCGTCCTCGCTACAGTTCACCTCAGGGTACACCAGTTCGCACCGGTGGAGGCCAGCGCCCAGTTCAGCAATCACCACTGAGAACTCCACCTCCTCGACAGGCTACCCCCACTGGCACCCCGACGAAGTTTTCAGGACAGAGTCCAGGCACTACTTGTTTCAAGTGTGGGAAGACTGGTCATTATGCAAATGTCTGCCCACAGAGGATTGCTACTACTCCAGTTCAGAACAGGCAGCAAACTCCAGGATCTGGCAAGGGATATTCTATTGCCAAGGTTAATCAAGTCAGCGTTGATGCTACTCCGGATGGTGGGGACATCGTACTTGGTATGTTTTATGTTAATGCAATTCCTGCAACCATATTATTTGATTCTGGTGCTACACATTCATTCATTTCTGCTAGATATGCCAACACAAATGAAATACCACTGCTAAATATGAGAAAACCCATGATAGTAATTACACCTAAAGGGCCTGTTGAGGCGAATCAAATGACACGTAGATTGACATTGACCATTATGGGCAGAGAATTTGGAGCTACTGCTATAATATTAGAGTCAAGCAGTATAGATCTGATCCTTGGTATGTCATGGCTAAGAAAGGCAAAGGTCGTTATAGCATGTGGTAGAGGTACCGTAGAACTCACTACCACTAAAGGAGAAAGATTTCAAGTTAATATTGCAGTAACCTCCTCATCCATGCGTGCAATGTTCTTCATACCTGAGGAGTTTGATGGTGACAACATCCGGGTGGTTAGAGATTTTCTGGATGTCTTTCTAGAGGAGTTACCAGGCATGCCACCTGATAGAGAAGTTGAGTTTGTTATTGATCTCTTACCTGGAACTGCCCCTATTTCTAAACGGCCATATAGGATGTCTGTAGAGGAGTTGAAGGAACTTAAGAAGCAGTTAACTGAGTTACAAGAGGCTGGGTACATTCGTCCGAGTTCCTCACCGTGGGGAGCACCGGTACTGTTTGTACAGAAGAAGGATGGATCACAAAGAATGTGTGTGGATTATAGATCACTTAATGATGTTACTGTAAAGAACAAGTATCCGTTACCCCGTATTGAGGATTTGTTTGATCAAATGAGAGGAGCAAGAGTATTTTCGAAGATTGATCTCCGATCGGGATACCATCAGATGAGGATTAGACCATCGGATATTCCCAAGACGGCTTTCTCGACTCGATATGGATTATATGAGTTCACAGTTATGTCGTTTGGATTAACCAATGCACCAGCTTATTTTAGGAATTTGATGAACAAGGTGTTTATGGAGTATTTGGACAGATTCGTCGTGGTGTTCATCGACGACATTCTTATCTATTCCAAGAGTGATAGCGATCACGAGGAACATCTGAGATTGGTGCTACAGAAGCTACGAGATAACTAGCTATATACCTAGTTCAGCAAGTGCGAGTTTTGGATTGGCGAGGTGCCATTTCTTGGTCATATTATTTCTAATGGAGGAATTTCAGTGGATCCTGCTAAGGTTAAGGAGATAATGGAGTGGAGAGTACCCACTACAGTTACTGAGATTCGGAGTTTCTTGGGATTAGCAGGATATTATCAGAGATTTATTGAAGGATTTTCTAAGATTGCTAAACCTATGACTTCACTTTTGGAGAAAGGAAGAGAATTTAAGTGGGATGAGAAGTGCCAAGACAGCTTTGACCAATTGAAGAAAAGATTGATGTCGCCACCAGTATTGGTTATGCCAGACCTATAGAAGGGATTTGATATTTATTGTGATGCATGTGGCCAAGGCTTAGGATGTGTGCTCATGCAAGAAGGACATGTGATTGCCTATGCTTCTCGTCAGTTACGGAAACATGAATTGAACTACCCCACTCACGACTTGGAATTGGCAGCCGTTGTGCATGCACTTAAGATTTGGAGACATTATATCATGGGGACCAAGTGTCAAGTATACACGGATCATAAGAGTTTGAAGTATATATTCACTCAGAAGGATCTCAACCTTAGGCAACGCCGTTGGTTGGAGCTTATTAAGGATTATGATTTGGAGATTCACTATCACCCGGGCAAGGCAAATTTGGTTGTCGATGCCTTGAGTCGCAAGGAGCATGTTCATTCAGCTATTGTTGCCCAGCTACCCGATGAGATTGTTGAGGATTTCAGGAGACTTAACCTGGGGATAGTTGCTCATACTGAAGGAGTTACTATTGATGTGGAACCTACTTTGGAGCAAGAAATCCGCAAAGGTCAAATTGGTGATGCTAAAATACAAGAGATTAAGGATCTAATTACTGAAGGTCGAGGTCCGGAATTCACGGAAGATGAGCAAGGCACCGTATGGTTCAAGGACAGGATGTGTGTCCCTGATATTAAAAGCCTTCGAGAGACTATTTTAATGGAGGCCCATGACTCGGATTATTCTATTCATCCTGGTAGCACTAAGATGTATCAGGATTTGAAGCGGAAATATTGGTGGTATGGATTGAAGAGAGATGTAGCTGCACATGTGGCTATGTGCGATGTATGTCAAAGAGTTAAGGCTGAACACCAGAGGCCAGCTGGACTATTGCATCCACTGAAGATACCCGAGTGGAAGTGGGAAGAGATTGGTATGGATTTTATTAGTGGATTGCCTCGCACCCAGAAAGGATATGATGCTATATGGGTGATTGTGGATAGATTGACTAAAGTGGCTCACTTTATTCCTGTGAAGACTACATATAAAGGTTCTCAGCTAGCAGAGTTATATATGGCTCGGATTGTGTGTTTGCATGGAGTACCAAAGAAGATCGTGTCTGATCGAGGTTCACAGTTTACCTCAAGATTTTGGAGAAGCTTCCATGAGAATATGAGTACGAAGTTGAATTTTAGTACAGCTTATCACCCTCAGACTGATGGACAGACTGAAAGGACTAATCAAGTATTGGAAGATATGTTGAGAGCTTGTGCACTTCAGCATGGAGGAAGTTGGGATAAAAGTCTACCATATGTTGAGTTCTCATATAATAATAGTTATCAGGCTAGTCTGAAGATGTCACCTTTTGAAGCTTTATATGGGAGGAAGTGCAGGACTCCTCTATATTGGGATCAGACTGGAGAAAGACAGTTCTTTGGGCCTGAACTGATTCAAGAAGCAGAAGAACAAGTCCGTGTAATTCGAGAGAATTTGAGGGTGGCCCAAACCAGGCAAAAGAGTTATGCTGATAATAGAAGGAGGCCACTGGAATTTGAAGAAGGAGATTATGTGTACCTCAAGGTGTCACCACTTCGTGGAATGAGGAGATTCAAAGTTAAGGGCAAATTGTCCCCTCGCTATATTGGACCATTCTTGATCTTTAGGCGAGTTGGGGAGATGGCATACCAACTCGAGTTACCAGATAGTCCATCGGATGTGCATAACGTGTTCCACGTATCTCAACTTAAGAAGTGTCTCCGTGTCCCTGAGGAACAGTTACCAATGGAAGAGCTCAGTATTTAGGATGATTTGACTTACACGGAGTACTCGATCAAGATTCTTGATACATTGACTCGAGTTACAAGGAATAAGGTGATAAAGATGTGCAAAGTCCAATGGAGTCACCATGGCGAAGATGAAGCAACTTGGGAAAGAGAAGAAGAGCTTCGCATAGATTTTCCCCACCTTTTCCCTCGTTCTTCCTAAATCTCGAGGACGAGATTATTTTTAAGGGGGGTAGGATTTGTAATACTCAAAGTTGTATACCAAGTGTAATAGAGAGTTATCCTCAATTCTATGTGCCTCATTTGCATCATAAAAAGAGCATGCTTAAAATTTAAGGGATTTATCAAAACAAATGATTCTAAAATAAAATAAAGTGCATCATGTTGGAATTTTGTTTGTGCATTTAATACAATCGCAATAAAATAAATGAAAATATAATATTGATAATGAGGTGGAGAATTAAAGGAAATGGGAAGAAAAGAGAAGAAAAGGAGAGTATATAATACAAAGAGAAACTATATTTTCAGAATTGATACTACTTAATTTTACAAAATGATTAAGAATAAATTTATCACATGTTTGAATTCAAATTCGAAATTCAAATTTAATTTGGAAATGGAGAAAGGAAAATGTGAAAGAAAAATAAAAAAAAGAGAAGTACCCAAACTGGGCCTCGGTACTCCATTCTGGCCCACCAAGAGAAGCATACCGCGCACCACCCAGAACCTGGCGCCGACACCTAGGGCCCACTGGCCAGCCCTCCCTCTCGCGCTGCTCAACCCTTCACTGAGTCGCGGGACCCGCTTGTCATCCCCGACTTCTTCGCGCACGGTTGGCGTAGCTGCCGCCGAGCTTCTCGGCATGGCGTGACCGTGCGGACCTGCTCGGACCCGTGAAAAGCGTCGCTGACCGAAACAATCCGGGGGTTAAAACCCTAATCGACCTTCGCCCGTCCTCCTCACCTCATCCCTGCCCAGAAACGCGCCGCCACCACCACCTGTATCGCGTTCGCAGAGAGGGAGAGATCCGCCACCATTGACCCCGCTCTGTATCGCCGTCGGGCAGCCCGTGGGTGGCCGGTTGTGTTCGCCGGACCACGGGGAAACCATACACGCGCTCGGACCGTGGAGATAGGCATCTGCTCGGCGTGAATTGCTCGCCGGACTTCACATCCGTCGCGGAACCGCAAGACGCCGTGGTCAGGAGGATTCACCCTTCGATTGTCGGTATGAAACCCCCCTCCAAGGCTCGCTATCATCCGTATTATGTGTAGTGCACTTCGATTTGGTCCTAGGACACTGGTGCGGGCGTAGATTCTTCACCGGCAGATCTCCGCCGCATGTGGGACGCGCCGCCGTGCTCTGGCGGGGCAGGGAGGTGGAAGTCGACCGTGGAGCGTCCATCCGGTGATCTACGGCTGAGATTAAAACCTGCGTAATGTTTCGCGTTGGGTCGATCTAGAGCGTTGATTAGCGATCGGATGACTCCGGGTATGGATGTGATCTCCAGCGTTGGATCAACATCTGGTGGTCCTTGTAGCGTACCGGTTTAATAAATGTAGATCTAATCTAGGCCGTTGGTGTGAGATCGTGCGGCTGAGATCAGCAGATACCCTTTCGTCTGGCATTCTTACATAAGAGACCTCCTGTTTCCAGAAAATCAGCCCGCCATCCACGGGAGAGGGTTCTGTGTCTTAGGAATTTTATCCCCAAGCCCCCTGCACTTTCTAGAAAATGAGGCCCAGTCCAGTGATCATTTAATTTGAATAAATGAAATAGAAAATGGATTTTTAATATGAAAATAATTACTAGAACTTAATAAATTCATAGAAAATTCATACTAACTCCAAATTAATCCATTCCACTTTCTAAAATTTTGTAATTTTTTTATCTATCACCTAGAGCCTCTGTTTTGACATGAAAACAGTAAGAAAATTAATTCCACACTTAATCCTATTTAAAACACATAAAACCTTTGAAAATACATAACTTAAATTCTATAACTCCAAAAATTATGATTCCTGTTCCTAGAATTTTATTTTAATGTGTAGATTATTATTGTGTATTCTATTTATATGTTTGGTGTAATGTTAATTTCTCTATATGCACTGTGCTTGTTTGTATTGTGGCGAGTAGAAGAGCCCGTGACTGAGGATCCTGGTGAGCAGCAGGTTTAAGTAGCTGAGCAGGAGCTCATTGAAGGCAAGTTGTGCCCTTGACCACTTTTTACCCAATAATGTTCTTTAAGATCATTTATCCATGCATAGGTTAATTTTGATGGGACCCAATAGGTCACCCTAGATTGTTTATCTCATTACCTTGTTTACCCCTGAATCACTTGGGTAGTTTGCTATTGCTTTATATGGTTTTGGGATAATCATTTATTATATCTATGTTCCAATTCTTGTTGTTATTCTATTTATGTTCATGTTATGATCATTAATGTTAATTGGAACATAGAGCTTAACTTGAGTAACACGTGCCACCACAAGGGTTTAGTGGGACGCCCTTGGCTGACTAATTAGGAAAGCTAGTGGAAGACTACCTTACCCGAAAGGGGCAAGGGCAGTAGGGGAGTGGTCAGTGTAGGGAGGTCCTTGGTTGATTTTGCTGCGATGGCGATCAGACAAGAACCCTGTATTGGAACTTCCTATAAACTGTAGCGGGTTTTCGGAAGCTAGTGGAACTTTGTAAAGGCCTCGTAGTGTTGCCCTGCCGCGCTTCCTAGGTAGAGGTGTAAGGGATTCGCGACCCCTTGGCAGATGGGTAGCATGACTTGTGGGTAAAGGGTACAACCTCTGCAGAGTGTAAAACTGGTATACTAGCCGTGCTCGCGGTCATGAGCAGCTCAGGACTCTCTGATGTTTAAATTATGGAACTTAAATTCAATTTTGTCATTTGCATTGCATGGGTTTATTATTAATTTGTTCTATTACTTTATTTACGGTTTGGTATTTACTTACACTTAGTAACTGCTAATAAAAGTTTGACCAACTACTTAAAATCAACGCTCAGCTTTAACCCCTATCATTGATTAGCCTTACACATTACTTGAACTCACACCTTTGTGAGTTTATGTCCACTGGTTCCCCACAACTTGTTGAGCTATGATCATGTGTGAGCTCACCCTTGCTGTCTCACACCCCCCCCCCACACAGGAGAAGAACAGGTGGTTCAGGAGGAGCCACAAGGCGAGGAGTATGATCTGATCTAGGTGGCGTTTCTCAGTTGACATTTGCGCCGACGATCCTTAGTTCGTTTTATATTTATTATTTTATTTTGTAATAAGTCTTCCGCTATGTAATAAATACTCTGATGTTTATGACATTTATCTCTATACACTCTGTTATTATATATGTTGTCTTCTTGGCGCATGTATGAGATGCACCTGGCTTTGTTCCTTAAAGCCGGGTGTGACAATATCCCACATTCAAGATACTATTTTCTAAAAAGAAAGAAAACAATATGAGTGTTTATCATAATTCAAACATATTCCAAGCAAATAAATTAATTAAAATAAATATGTATCTATCGCTTCATAATTGATTTTGATTATGAATTAAAGATTTGAGTTCTTAAACTTTATTTTGATTCCAACTTGAAATTTGTAAATCAAATGTAAGATAGAAAATAAATAAGAAAAGAAATGGAGAAGGAAAGAAAAGAATATTATACAACACCAAAATAAAAATATAAATAAATAAATTCATCTCATGTTTGGGTATATTCAAATTGCACTTTTAATTTGGGGATAAATTTGACAAAAGAATGGAATGTAAATTTGAAATGGAAAAAAATGAATTTGGAGAGGAGGAAAAGAGATTAGGAAATAAATAAGAAAAAGAAGCGAAAATAGGAAAGCAGCGCATGGGCTCATTTTTCCTGGCGCAGCCCACTATCACCTTCGCTCGGCCCACCAGAATACCCCCTTGCGTAGCCCAGCTGGTTTTGGCGCCGACATCATGGGCCCACCGGTCATCTTCACACGCTCGCGCTCGTTTCTCTGTGTCCCTGTCGGCTCGGGCCCACTGACTAGGATCTCACCTGCGCACACGACTGGCTCCACACGAATGCGTGCAGTATGTCGCTGTCGTGTGGGGGCCGCTTTCCAGCTTCTGTCGCCTCGCGCGCCCTGGTCACCGAGTCGCTGGCTCGTGGGCCCAACTTGTCAGAATCATCTCCCCCACTGCCCCACAGTGTTCGCTCGCACGGCGTACAGGATGGTTCTGCTTGGCCTACGCGCATGGCAGGACCCTCTCTACCATGCGGGCCATCCGTGTTTGAGCACTGCTGGGCGGACCCTGTGCTAGCTCTATTCCCTCCCTATCTCCTCTCCGCTTCGTGCGCTAGCGGTTGATGGACGGACTCCGAAGACCTCGGCCGTAACAAGATGCTAATCTCGCCACTGGGACATCAGCCGCTTGAAGCGGGTCGGTCAGCTCCCCTCCCGTACGCCGGAGATAGCGGGATCCTGATCCGGCCAGGCGCTCCTCGGTCCTATAAGATACGTCCCTGGCTGGACGAATCAGCATTCCCCTTCTCGGAGCAGAGCATTGGTGAGAGAAATTGGGGGCGCCGCGGGAAGAAATTGGGGGAAATCCAGTTGGTGCTAGCATTATTGCCTGCACAGCCGAACAGAGTGGATGGAGAACTGACCACCATGGCCAATCGTGATCGAACCCCTCACGTCCTCGATTCGATTGTGCCGCTATCGAAGTGCTATGATCCTCCATGGCCACCAGCAGAGGAATGGGCTGCCGCCGGTGAAACCGAAGTGATGTCGTCGTTCGGGGCCATGATTTAGACCAGGATGCTCCGCTGTGTCGCATGGAAGATGTGCATGCGCCTCCGGACAGAATCGATGGTGGGGTCGGACAACATTTCATTGTCGTTGTTATTGCTCCGCGGCAGAACCACTGTGCCGCGTGGGCAGCATCACTACCACCACCATATCCAATAAGCCCTACCATAATCAATTCAATATGCTTTGTAGATCGTGTATTTCCTTTTGGCGCTAGGAATAATGCGCCAGGGGCGTTGGGCGCGCTGCTCGCGGCGCTCGCTGCCATGGGAATCTGAACGCCGCCGTGGCTCGGGTTGGAGCATGAAGATGATCGCGCCATCGTCGATCGTATGTTGATTGGTTCGGATTTGGTCTAACCATCGGATGTGGTTGGGTGAATCTGAGCCATCGGTTGCATGACGGGCGGCTGTGATCGTGCGCTGGTTTGTATGAAGGGACCGGGGACCGTTCGATCCACAGCGGATGGTAGAGATTAGAAGATAATGTTTCGATACATCGCCAAACTAATCTGGGTCGTGCGCCGTGGATCCAACGACTCTGGGTGCTTCATACCCCTTCGTGCATGTCAAGTTGCAAAAGAGCTCCTGGCTTTCTTGAAAATAAAACTCGCAGTCCACTCGGATTGTTTACTGAGTCTGAGAAAGTTTATGATTTAGCCCCTGACCTTCCTGGATTTAGGTGCTCAGCCCAGGAGATAGAAAGATCAGAAAAAATAAGTTTAGAAAATGATTTTAATGTGAAAATAAATGCTAGAAACTTGTATAATTCATAGTTAATTCATTTTAACTCCAAATTGAGTCATTCCAGTTGCGATAATTTTTTTAATATTGTCTATCAACTAGTAACACTGTTTAGCCATGAAATTTGAATTAAAATTGTTCATTTGAATTAATCTATTCTAAGCACTAAATAATTTCGGAAATTCATAACTTAATAACCATAGCTCCGAATTTAGTGGTTCTTGTTTCTACGATCTCGTTATGGCGCGTAGATTATTATCACATAGTTTATTCTTATGTTTGCTGTAATGTTAATTTTTGCCTATACCATGTTTGTCTGTATTGATACGTTTAGTAGTGAGGACACATGTCATCTGAAGAGCAAGTTTGTATCTAGAATCTCAAGTCCTAGGCAAGTTGTGCCCTTGATCACTTCTTTTTATCCACTCATGTTCTAATTAATCGTAATGATCTGCATAGGTTAATTTTGACGGGACCCAATAGGTTACCCTAGTTTGTCTATCTTTATGCCTTGTTTACCACTGAACTTTTTGGGTAGTACTTGCTAGTGCTTTATGTGGTTTTGGGTATGAAGATTCATTATTCATGATCACACTTTTATTATCTGTTTATTATTAGTGTTCATGATAAGATCATTATGTTAATTGGAACATGGAGCGACCACCCGGGAAAACAGTGCTACCACAAGGGTTTAATGGGACGCCCTTGGCTGATTAATTAGGAAAGCTAGTGGAAGACTACCTTACCCGAAAGGGGCAAGGGCAGTAGGGGAGTGGTCAGTGTAGGGAGGCCCTTGGGATGATTTTGCTGCGATGGCGGTCATGCGAGGGGTCCCTGCATTGGAGCTTCCTATAAACTGTAGCGGGTTTTTGAAGCTAGTGGAACTTTGTAAAGGCCTCGTAGTGTTACCCTGCCTCGCCTCCTCGGTAGAGGTGTATGGGAAGTCGCGATCCCTTGGCAGATGGGTAACATGACTTGTGGGTAAAGATGCGCAACCTATGCAGAGTGTAAAACTAGTATATCAGTCGTGCTCACGGTCATGAGCAGCTCGGACCCTCACATGATTAATTTATGGAACTAAATTCAATTTGTCATATGCATTGCATCGCAGGTGTTGTTATTACTTTTGCTCTATTACTTAATTGGGTTGGTATATACTTATACTTAGTAATTTCTAATAAAATTTTGACCAACTTTAAAAGCAATGCTCAGCTCTAACCATCCTCTTTGGTAAGCCTTACACTTCACGTGAGCTCCCACCTTTGGCGAGTTCATGCACATTATTCCCCACAACTTGTTGAGTTATGAACGTATGTGAGCTCACTCTTGTTGTTAGGGATGTAATATGGTTCGGAAAATATCCGTCCGAATCCGGATTCGAAGATGGTGAACGCTGATTCGGATGGAATTTTCGGATATCCGAACTTTTTCGGATAACGGATACGAATACGGATATTCTGTTCGGATATCGGATTCGAATACAATATGTCTGATATCCGTCGGATATCGAATATCCAGATATTTTCTCGGATAAATCTTTTCGGATATCCGGATATCTTATCCGGATAGCTGTGTGTATTTTGTTGATTTTCTTAGAAAAAAACTTATAATACACAAATAGCCTTAGAAATTCATGAAATTTTATAGAGGCATAACATATGTCCAAATATAACCCTCTAAAATATTTGGACCATAAAATCCACAATATGCTAGTGTTTCTTTTATTTTAATTTCACTTGTTGCGTGAATTACACGTGAAATCACTCTAAGTATTTAAGTTTCAACATAATCAATACTTCACTTTATCATTTTCATGTGGAGACTTAAGGTTATATTTTTATAGAATGTTTATTAGTCTTGGTAACTTATTTGCATTTTGATGATTTTATGCAAAATAAATTAATAATGCGCACATAGCCTAAAAATTCATGATTTTTTTTAAAAACGCGACATATGTACACATGTAATGCTAAAAATGTTTGGACTCAAGGAGTGGATACATGATTACAATCATGATATGTGTGGAATGATGTCTTACATGGTATCCGACAAAAAAATCGTTACCGATAATATCCGTGTCCGACTAGTTCCGTATTCGACACACATCTATCCGTATTTGTATCCGAGAACATTCGTATTCGTATTCGTATTCGTATCCGAAGTTATCCGTATTCGAATTCGAATCTGAATAAAAATATAAAAACAAATATGGTTTCAATGATATCCGTCCGTATCCGATCCGATTACATCCCTACTTGTTGTCTCACACCCCCCCCACAGGTCAAGAACAGGTACCGCAGGATGATGCACATGGAGGATGCTGCAATGTGTTCGTGAGTGGTCTAGGCCGTCGTCTTCCAGTCAACTTTGGGTTGCTGGACCGTTGTCTCCTTATAATGTAATTATTTATTTATTTTGTATAGAACTTCTGTTATATAGTAAAGATGTGACATTCGATCCTGTGCCATGATTCATCATATGTGTGAGACTTGGTCCCAGCACACCTGGTGATTATGTTCGCGCCCGGGCTTTGGACCCCTAAAACCCGGGTGTGACAGAAGTGGTATCAGAGGAATGTTGACTGTAGGACGAAACCTAGATAGAAATGGACAACCATTACCTACTTACCTTACTTTAATTCTTTCTATACCTTTCTTGATCTAGTCTCATCTTCTATTGTTCTACTCTGATCAACCTTACCTTTGCTACTCTGATTCTTTCTAAACTTTTCTTAATCAATTCTCAACTATTTCCGCTTTACTCTGATTATTCTTACCTTTTCTTTTCTAGACAAATGTGGATTTCGCACTTTGAAATCCTGTACCTAAAGTGACCTTTAGGAATAGGAGACCTAATCTTAGGAACAAAAAAACAAAACTATTTTTATACATATCGTGTGCTTTAATGCTTGTTCTTATGATACTTGTTTGATTTGGATCTTTGATTGAATGTGATGGGTTGTGGATCAATATCCACAATTACATCTGCATATATATCTAGACATAAAAAAATACTTATAAAAATAACTAGACAAACTAGATTATCCCTCATTAAAGCATCTTGCCTAACAATATTCATCTCATCTTAAAATATTCGTATTCTACACCCATAGATCCATCTTATCTCAAAAGATTCTACCTTATCTTTATGGATTCATCATGCCCTAATTAGCATATTTATCCCACTCTAGAATACGATCTAATCCAAAGTAATTAGATATTATCTAGTCTAATCTAGTTATACCAATCTAATCTAGATCCCATCTAATCTAATATGGTCCAATCTAAAGTGAATTACTTAACGGACTAGTTAATACTAGTGAAATAGATTATACCCTGCTGGCCATGTTTTAACTTAAATTAGTACATCAAACCAAACCACCCATGAACAAATAACTTACCAGCATATTCATGGTGACCATCCATCCCATCCTAGATGTTGTCATAATACACTTATCTTATGCCACCAACCCGTTAACCATCTGTCCTTACCTACAAGTTATCCTAACTACATGCCCCTAATTCGAATAAAGTCTTCAAAAACGAAGATCGAAGATGATCGACCTCATCAAATCAAGGAAGGATAAGATTCAAGATAGATCTTCAAAGGAATCAGGATTCACAATCTTGGATAGAGTCTTTCCTAGCCCTACCCTTTCTTACCCAAACCTATAAATGCTTTAAAGATATCTTTTATCCTGCATAATAAAGTGGCTATACATATATATACCCATGCTCTCCTAATCACTCACTAATGAAAAAAAAGAGTTCTTGATTTTTGAACGAATTAGAAACTAAAAGCTAAATTGCAAACCATTCTTCCTAAATTCCTTTTCTTACAAATCTCGAGGACGAGATTTCTGTTAAGGGGGTAGGATTTGTAAGGCCTAAAATCTGTATAAAAAATAATAATAATAAAATAAATATATGAAGAAATGAGATAGTAAATTCTGACATCTCAACTTATGCTTGAGCAATGAATGTTGAGGATTAAATTTTGAAAACCAAGAACTATTTTGGAGAAGAAGTAATAGAAAAGTTTCCTATTCAACTAAATGAATATGCATTTTATTAATTGATGCACCATAAGCATTTATTTACATGAGTATTCATGTTTGGAGTAATTTTTAACTCATATACCACATTCAAAATACTATTTTCTAAAAAGAAAGAAAACAATATGAGTGTTTATCATAATTCAAACATATTCCAAGCAAATAAATTAATTAAAATAAATATGTATCTATCACTTCATAATTGATTTTGATTATGAATTAAAGATTTGAGTTCTTAAACTTTATTTTGATTCCAACTTGAAATTTGTAAATCAAATATAAGATAGAAAATAAATAAGAAAAGAAATGGAGAAGGAAAGAAAAGAATATTATACAACACCAAAATAAAATATAAATAAATAAATTCATCTCATGTTTGGGTATATTCAAATTGCACTTTTAATTTGGGGATAAATTTGACAAAAGAATGGAATGTAAATTTGAAATGGAAAAAAATGAATTTGGAGAGGAAAAGAGATTAGGAAATAAATAAGAAAAAGAAGGGAAAATAGGAAAGCAGCGCATGGGCTCATTTTTCCTGGCGCAGCCCACTATCACCTTCGCTCGGCCCACCAAAATAACCCCTTGCGTAGCCCAGCTGGTTTTGGCACCGACATCACGGGCCCACCGGTCATCTTCACACGCTCGCGCTTGTTTCTGTGTGTCGCTGCCGGCTCGGGCCCACTGACCAGGACCTCACCAGTGCACACGACTGGCTCCACACGAATGCGTGCAGTATGTCGCTGTCGTGTGGGGGCCGCTTTCTAGCTTCTATCGCCTCGCGCGCCCTGGTCACCGAGTCACTAGCTTGTGGGCCCGACTTGTCAGAATCATCTCCCCCACTGCCCCCACAGTGTTCGCTCGCACGGCGTACAGGATGGTTCTGCTTGGCCTGCGCGCATGGCAGGACCCTCTCTACCATGCGGGCCATCCGTGTTTGAGCTCTGCTGGGCGGACCCTGTGCTAGCTCTATTCCCTCCCTATCTCCTCTCCGCTTCGTGCGCTGGCGGTTGATGGACGGACTCTGAAGACCTCGGCCGTAACAAGATGCTAATCTCGCCGCTGGGACTTCGGCCGCTTGAAGCGGGTCGGTCAGCTCCCCTCCGGTACGCCGAGGATAGCGGGATCCCGATCCAGCAAGGCGCTCCTCGGTCCTATAAGATACGTCCCTGGCTGGACGAATCAGCATTCCCCCTTCTCGGAGCAGAGCATTGGTGAGAGAAATTGGGGGGCGCCGTGGGAAGAAATTGGGGGAAATCCGGTCGGTGATAGCATTATTGCCCGCACGGCCGAACAGAGTGGATGGAGAACTGACCACCATGGCCAATCGTGATCGAACCGCTCACGTCCTCGATCCGATTGTGCCGCTGTCGAAGTGCTATGATCCTCCATGGCCACCAGCAGAGGAATGGGGTGCCGCCGGCGAAACCGAAGTGATGTCGTCGTTCGGGGCCATGATTTAGACCGGGATGCTCTGCTGTGTCGCATGGAAGATGTGCATGCGCCTCCGGACAGAATCGATGGTGGGGTCAGGCAACATTTCATGGCCGTTGTTATTGCTCCACGGCGGACCCGCTGTGCCGCGTGGGCAGCATCACTACCACCACCATATCCAGTAAGCCCTACCATAATCAATTCAATATGCTATGTAGATCGTGTATTTCCTTTTAGCGCTAGGAATCATGCGCCAGGGGCGTTGGGCGCGCTGCTCGCGGCGCTCGCTGCCATGGGAATCTGAACGCCGCCATGGCTCGGGTTGGAGGATGAAGATGATCGCGCCATCGTCGATCGTATGTTGGTCGGTTCGGATTTGATCTAACCATCGGATGTGGTTGGGTGAATCTGAGCCATCGGTTGCGTGACAGGCGGCTGTGATCGTGCGCTGGTTTGTATGAAGGGACCGGGGACCGTTCGATCCACAGCGGACGGTAGAGATTAGAAGATAACGTTTCGATACATCGCCAACCTAATTTGGGCCGTGCGTCGTGGATCCAACGACTCTGGGTGCTTCATAACCCTTCGCGCATGTCAAGTTGCAAAAGAGCCCCTGGCTTTCTTGAAAATAAAACACGCAGTCCACTCGGATTGTTTACTGAGTCTGAGAAAGTTTATGATTTAGCCCCTGACCTTCCTGGATTTAGGTGCTCAGCCCAGGAGATAGAAAGATTAGAAAAAATAAATTTAGAAAATGATTTTAATGTGAAAATAAATGCTAGAAACTTGTATAATTCATAGTTAATTCATTTTAACTGCAAATTGAGTCATTCCAGTTGCAATAATTTTGTTTTAATATTGTCTATCAACTAGTAACACTGTTTAGCCATGAATCTTGAATTAAAATTGTTCATTTGGATTAATCTATTCTAAGCACTAAATAATTTCGGAAATTCATAACTTAATAACCATAGCTCCGAATTTAGTGGTTCTTGTTTCTACGATCTTGTTATGGCGCGTAGATTATTATCACACAGTTTATTCTTATGTTTGCTGTAATGTTAATTTTTGCCTATACCATGTTTGTTTGTATTGATACGTTTAGTAGTGAGGACACGTGTCATCTGAAGAGCAAGTTGGTATCTGGAATCTCAAGTCCCAGGCAAGTTGTGCCCTTGATCACTTCTTTTTACCCACTCATGTTCTAATTAATCATAATGATCTGCATAGGTTAATTTTGATGGGACCCAATAGGTTACCCTAGTTTGTCTATCTTTATGCCTTGTTTACCACTGAACTTTTTGGGTAGTACTTGCTAGTGCTTTATGTGGTTTTGGGTATGAAGATTCATTATTCATGATCACACTTTTATTGTCTATTTATTATTACTGTTCATGATAAGATCATTATGTTAATTGGAACATGGAGCGACCACCCGGGAAAACAGTGCTACCACAAGGGTTTAATGGGACGCCCTTGGCTGATTAATTAGAAAAGCTAGTGGAAGACTACCTTACCCGAAAGGGGCAAGGACAATAGGGGAGTGGTCAGTGTAGGGAGGCCCTTGGGATGATTTTGCTGTGATGGCGGTCATGCGAGGGGTCCCTGCATTGGAGCTTCCTATAAACTGTAGCGGGTTTTCTGAAGCTAGTGGAACTTTGTAAAGGCCTCGTAGTGTTACCCTGCCTCGCCTCCTTGGTAGAGGTGTATGGGAAGTCGTGATCCCTTGGCAGATGGTTAACATGACTTGTGGGTAAAGATGCGCAACCTCTGCAGAGTGTAAAACTGGTATATCAGCCGTGCTCACGGTCATGAGCAGCTCGGACCCTCACATGATTAATTTATGGAACTAAATTCAATTTGTCATATGCATTGCATCGCATGTGTTGTTATTACTTTTGTTCTATTACTTAATTGGGTTGGTATTTACTTATACTTAGTAATTGCTAATAAAATTTTGACCAACTTTAAAAGCAATGCTCAGCTCTAACCATCCTCTTTGGTAAGCCTTACACTTCACGTGAGCTCCCACCTTTGGCGAGTTCATGCACATTATTCTCCACAACTTGTTGAGCTATGAACGTATGTGAGCTCACTTTTGCTGTCTCACACCCCCCACACACACACAGGTCAAGAACAGGTACCGCAGGATGATGCACCTGGAGGATGTTGCGATGTGTTCGTGAGTGGTCTAGGTCGTCGTCTCCCAGTCAACTTTGGGTTGCTGGACCGTTGTCTCCTTATAATGTAATTATTTATTTATTTTGTATAGAACTTCTGTTATATAGTAAAGATGTGACATTCGATCCTATGCCATGATTCATCATATGTGTGAGACTTGGTCCCAGCACACCTGGTGATTATGTTCGCGCCCAGGCTTTGGACCCCTGAAACCCGGGTGTGACAGACAATGACAAGAGGGAGAAGAAGGGGAATAAGAGATATTACAAGAAGAAGGGCGGCGATGCCCACGTGTGTCGGGAATGGGACTCCGACGAGAGCACCACCGACTCCTCCGATGAGGACGCCACCAACATCGCCGTCAACAAAGGCCTCCTCTTCCCCAACGTCAGCCACAAGTGCCTCATGGCAAAGGACGACAAAAAGAAGAAGGTAAAATCTAGAGCCTTCGCTAAATATACGACATCTAGTGATGAGGGTAGCTCTAGTGATGATGAAGATGATTTGCTTGCTCTTTTTGCCAACTTAAACATGCAACAAAAAGAAAAATTGAATGAATTGATAGGTGCCATTCATGAGAAGGATGAACTCTTGGATAGCAAAGAGGAATTCCTTATTAAGGAAAATAAAAAGCATGTTAAAGTAAAAAATGCCTATGCTCAGGAGGTAGAAAAATGTGAAAATTTGACTAATGAGCTTAGCATATGCCATGACACTATTTCCAACCTTAGAAATGAGAATGCCAGTCTAACTGCCCAGGTGGAAAAATCTAATGTTTGCAATGATTCAATTATCAGTCTTAAAAATGAAAATGCTAGTTTAATTTCAAAGATTGATAAATTGAATGAATCTCTTTCTAGCCTTAAAACAGAGGATGCTAGTATAATTTACAAGGCTAGAGATTTAAATGATTGCAATGATTCTATTTCCTGTCTTAGAGATGAGAATGCCATATTACATGCTAAGATAGAAGAATTAAATGCATGCAAACCCTCTTCATCTAGTGTTGATCATGTTACTATTTGTGCTAGATATAGAGACATTAATGTTGATGCTATTCATGATCACCTAGTTTTAATTAAACAACAAAATGATCATATAGCTCAACTTACTGCAAAGATTAATAAGCATGAAATAGAAAATGAAAATTTTAAATTTGCTAGGAGCATGCTCTACAGTGGGAGACGCCCTAGCATTAAGGATGGCATTGGTTTCCAACAGGGAAGCAATGTCAAGCTTAATGCCCCTAAGAAATTATCTAACTTTGTTAAGGGCAAAGCTTCCATGGTTCAGGATAACGAGGGTTACATTTTATATCCTGCTGGTTATCCTGAGCACAAAATTAGGAGAATTCATGCTAAGAAATCTCATTCTGTTTCCCATCATGCTTTTATGTACAAGAATGAGCCATCTAGCTCTAGGCAATCAACCCATGTTAAATTGCCTAAAAAGAAATCTCCTACTGCATCAAATGATCATAATATTTCATTTAAGACTTTTGATGCTTCTTATGTGCTGACTAACAAATTAGGCAAAGTAGTTGCCAAATATGTTGGGGCCAAACACAAGGGCTCAAAGACTTGTGTTTGGGTACCCAAGGTGCTTGTTTCTAATGTGAAAGGACCCAAGACCGTTTGGGTACCTAAGAACAAGGCCTAAATTGTTTTGCAGGTTTATGCATTCTGGGGCTCAAGTTGGATCATTGATAGCGGATGCACAAACCACATGACAGGGGAGAAAAGGATGTTCTCCTCCTATGAGAAAAATGAAGATCCCCAAAGAGCTATCACATTCGGGGATGGAAATCAAGGTTTGGTCAAAGGACTTGGTAAAATTGCTATATCACCTGACCATTCTGTTTCCAATGTTTTTCTTGTAGATTCTTTGGACTACAATTTGCTTTATATATCTCAATTATGCAAAATGGGTTACAACTGTCTTTTTACAGATATAGGTGTTACTGTCTTTAGAAGAAGTGATGATTCAGTAGCATTTAAGGGAGTATTAGAGGGTCAGCTATACTTAGATGATTTCAATAGAGCTGAACTCGATGCTTGCTTAATTGCTAAGACTAATATGGGTTAGCTCTGGCATCGCCGACTAGCCTATGTTGGGATGAAGAATCTTCACAAGCTTCTAAAGGGAGAGCACATTTTGGGACTAACGAATGTTCATTATGAGAAAGATAGGGTTTGTAGCGCATGTCAAGCAGGAAAGCAAGTTGGCACCCATCAACCACACAAGAACATCATGACAACGGATAGGCCACTAGAGCTACTCCACATGGATTTATTCGGCCCGATCGCTTACATAAGCATCGGCGGGAGTAAGTACTGTCTAGTAATTGTGGATGATTATTCACGCTTCACTTGGGTGTTCTTTTAGCAGGATAAATCATAAACCCAAGAGACATTAAAGGGATTCTTGAGACGAGCTCAAAATGAGTTCGGCTTAAGGATCAAAAAGATTAGAAGCGAAAATGGGACGGAGTTCAAGAACTCACAAATTGAAGGCTTCCTTGAGGATGAGGGCATCAAGCATGAGTTCTCTTCTCCCTACACACCTCAACAAAATGGTGTAGTGGAGAGGAAGAATAGAACTCTATTGGACATGGCAAGGACCATGCTTGATGAGTACAAGACATCATACCGGTTTTGGGTCGAGGCGATCAACACCGCCTGCTACTCCATCAACCGGCTCTACCTTCACCGAATCCTCAAGAAGACATCTTATGAACTCCTCACTAGTAAAAAACCTAATGTTTCATATTTTAGAGTCTTTGGTAGCAAATGTTTTATTCTTGTCAAAAGAGGTAGAAAATCTAAATTTGCTCCCAAGGCTATAGAAGGCTTTTTACTAGGATATGATTCAAACACAAGGGCATATAGAGTCTTTAACAAGTCCACTAGACTAGTTGAAGTTTCTTGTGACATTGTGTTTGATGAGACTAATGGCTTCCAAGTGGAGCAAGTTGATCTTGATGAATTAGATGATGAAGAGGCTCCGTGCGTCGCGCTAAGGAACATGTCCATTGAGGATGTGTGTCCTAAAGAATTCGAAGAGACTCCACAAGCACAAGATCAACCTTCATCTTCCATACAAACATCTCCACCAACTCAAGATGAGGAACAGGCTCAAGGTGATGAAGAAGAAGATCAAGAAGATGAGCCACCTCAAGAAGAGGGCAATGATCAAGGGGGAGATGAAGATAATCAAGACAAGGAAGATGAGCAAGAAACTCAGGGTCAAAGACCGCCACACCCAAGAGTCCACCAGGCGATTCAAAGAGATCACCCCGTGAACTCCATTCTTGGTGATATCCATAAGGGGGTAACTACTCGATCTCGAGTCGCACATTTTTGTGAACATTACTCTTTTGTCTCCTCTATTGAGCCATACAGGGTGGAGGATGCACTAAGAGATTCGGATTGGGTGTTGGCAATGCAAGAGGAGCACAACAACTTCACGAGGAATGAGGTATGGCATTTAGTTCGACATCCTAATCAAAATGTTGTAGGTACCAAGTGGGTATTCCGAAACAAGCAAGATGAGCATGGTGTGGTGATAAGGAACAAAGCCCGACTTGTGGCCAAAGGTTATTCACAAGTCAAAGGTTTGGATTTCAATGAAACTTATGCACCCGTAGCTAGGCTTGAGTCAATTCGCATATTACTTGCCTATGCTACTTACCATGGCTTCAAGCTTTATCAAATGGACGTGAAGAGTGCCTTCCTCAATGGACCAATCAAGGAAGAGGTCTATGTTGAGCAACCTCCCGGCTTTGAGGATAGTGAGTATCCTAACCATGTGCATAAACTCTCAAAGGCGCTTTATGGGCTCAAGCAAGCCCCAAGAGCATGGAATGAATGCCTGCGAGATTTTCTTGTCACTAATGGCTTCAAAGTCGGAAAAGTTGATCCTACACTCTTTACTAAAACAATTGCAAATGATTTGTTTGTATGCCAAATTTATGTTGATGATATTATATTTGGGTCTACTAACAAATCTACTTGTGAAGAGTTTAGTAGGATCATGGTACAAAAATTTGAGATGTCAATGATGGGGGAGTTGAGATATTTCTTAGGATTCCAAATCAAGCAACTCCAAGAGGGCACCTTCATCAGCCAAACAAAATACATTCAAGACATTCTTAAAAAGTTTGGAATAAAGGATGCCAAGCCCATCAAGACACCCATGGGAACAAATGGGCATCTCGACCTCGACATGGGAGGTAAATCCATAGATCAAAAGGTATACCAGTCGATGATAGGATCTTTACTCTATTTATGTGCATCTCGATCGGACATTATACTTTCTGTATGCATGTGTGCAAGGTTCCAAGTCGATCTTAAGGAAGTTCACCTTAGGGCCGTGAAAAGAATCATGAGATATTTAGTTTACACTCCTAAGTTTGGGCTTTGGTACCCCAGGGGATCAACCTTTGATTTGGTAGGATATTTCGATGTCGATTGGGCAGGATGTAAAATTGATAGGAAGAGCACATCAGGGACTTGTCAGTTTCTGGGGAGATCCCTGGTGTCTTGGGCTTCAAAGAAACAAAACTCAGTAGCCCTATCAACCACCGAAGCCGAGTATATTGCCGCAGGCCATTGTTGTGCGCAATTTCTTTGGATGAGGCAAACCCTCAGGGACTATGGCTACAAATTGAGCAAAGTCCCTCTCCTATGTGACAATGAGAGTGCAATCCACATGGTGGAGAATCCCGTTGAACACAACCGCACTAAACACATAGACATTCGGTATCACTTTTTGAGGGATCACCAACAAAGGGGGGATATCGAGATAGCCTATATCAACACCAAAGATCAATTAGCCGATATTTTCACCAAGCCATTAGATGAGAAGACCTTTTGCAAACTTAGGAATGAGCTAAATATTCTTAATTCTCGGAATTTTGATTGATACATTGCACACATTGCTCCTTTATATACCTTTGATCTTATCTCTTTCATTTACTACGACTAATGTGTTTCCAAGTGTATTTTTATGCTAAGTCGTAGATTGAAAGGGAAATGGAGTACTCAACGAAGACAAGGCTTCCACTCCACTCTATCGTATTATTTACCCTTCGTCGTTACTCCACCAAATTTCACATTGGTATAATCTTTCCACTCATATTTACTTGTACCAATGGGGGAGGAAGCAAAGGGCTCTCAAAAGTCTCCGTTTTTGGCGATTAATGCCAAAGGGGGAGAAATATTAAGCCCAAAGCAAAAGGACCGCACCACCACCTAATTTTTTAAAATTATGTTTCAAAAATTTTTATTGGTATATTTCAAATTTGTATGTGTTATTTTCAATTGGTATCTATCAAAACCCTCTTGAAAACTAAGAGGGGAATTTCAATTAAGGGGGAGTTTGTTTAAAGTCAAAGGAAAAGCATTTAAAACAGGGGGAGAAAATTCAAATCTTAAAAATGCTTCTTGTAATCTTACTCATATGCCTTTGACTATTTGCAAAAAGACCTTCAAAAGAATTTCCAAAAGAATTTGCAAAAACAAAACCGTGGTGCAAGCGTGGTCCAAAATGTTATATAAAGGAAAGCAATCCATGCATATCTATTGAAATGATAAATTGGTTTAATTCCAAGTAACCTTTCCACTTACTTTATGCAAACTAGTTCAATTCTGCACTTATATATTTGCTTTGGTATGTGTTGGTATCAATCACCAAAAAGGGGGAGATTGAAAGGGAAATAGGGTTTAACCTTTTCCTAAATATAATTTTGGTGGTTGAATGCCCAACACAAATATTTGGACTAACTAGTTTGCTCTAGATTATATGTTCTACAAGTGCTAAAGGTTCAACACAAACCAATAAAAAGTTCAAGTTAGGGTTCAAAAGAAAGGAGCAAAAAGAAACCGAAGAGCATCCTGGTCTGGCGCACCAGACTGTCCGGTGTGCCACCGGCAGTGTCCGATGCACCAGGGGAAAGCGACTCCAAACTCTTCACCTTCGGGTTTCTGAGGCCGCGCTCCGTTATAATTCACCGGACTGTCCGGTGGGCCACCGGACTGTCTGATGTGTCAGCGGAGCAACGGCTGGGCAGCACAACGGTCAACTCCAATGGTCGCCTGCAAACGTGAACAGTGCGCGGACAGTTCACGTAGAGTCAGAGCAGCGCCAGAAGGTGCACCGGACAGTGAACAGTACCTGTCCGATGCAGCACCGGACTGTCCGGTGCACCAAGAAGTCAGAGCTCCAACGGTCGAAACTGTCAGAACCCTAACGGTTGGGTGACGTGGCTGGCGCACCGGACAGTGTCTGGTGGTGCACCGGACTGTCCGGTGGCGCACCGGACTGTCCAGTGCACCCATCGACAGACAACCTCCCCAATGGTTGAATTGGTCATTGGGGCTATAAATACCCCCCAACCACCTCCACTCCAACCATCCAAGCATTCACTCCTTCACATTCAATACAAGAGCAATAGACACCACTCCAAAGACACAATTCATGAGATCAATCCGCTCAAAGTCTCAAAATCCACTCTAGCGCATTTAGACTTGTGAGAGGATCATTTGTGTTTTCTTGTGCTCTTGTTTGCTTGGCTAGGCTTTCCTCTTCCCTATTCTTGTTCTCAAGAAATTTGTAATCAAAGCAAGAGACACCAAGTTGTGGTGGTCCTTGTAGGGGTCTAAGTGACCCATTTGATTAAGGAGAAAGCTCACTCGGTCTAGGTGACCGTTTGAGAGAGGGAAAGGGTTGAAAGAGACCTGGTCTTTGTGACCACCTCAATGGAGAGTAGGTTTTTAAGAATCGAACCTCGGTAAAACAAATCACTGTTTCATTCGCTTTATTTCTTGGTTGATTTGTTTTCGCCCTCTCTCTTTTGTCGGTGTTTTGGGTTTGACCGCGCACCCGGGGTTGCACCTTGAGGTGCTTTTTGGAATAGGACGGTGTTACCGATTGTAGCTCGATGGTTCGTGCTAATGCACGAGAGACGGTGGACAGTTTTGTACAGGTTCGGGCGGCTTTGAGATGCGCAACACCCTACGTTCTGGCGTGAGTACTTTATGTGGTGGGTTACAAGGAGGCTCTCTAGTGTTGAGGACGTAGAGAACCGGGCAGATGGCTAAGTAATGAGATGCTTTCGAGGGGGTGCCTCCTAGGCCTTATATACTTGACCGTGGGGCGTTACATGTGGATATGATAACAATGCGAGCCTAAGTAATAGTAAACCGACTGAGTCTATCTTCCTATAATCCAGCCGACCTTCCCCTGCCTCGTTCCGATGTATGAGGCCCCTGCGCGGGAAGGTCGGGTCTCTGTTGTGATCGCAATTCAAACTCATCGGACCGTTAGGGCCTGCACCGATCCGACCTTGTGTCAAACTGCTTCACTAGACGTTCTTCCTCAGGCCCACAAAGGAATGACCTTGCGAATTATTGGGCCCACGGGCCTTTCGTAAGGTCTTTCATCCTTTCAGTGGACCCGGGGGATATCCGTCCCCCACTAGCCCCCGATCTTTGGGTTGATTTTGAAATAATCGGCCCAAAGATCTTAGGTCCAGCTTGTAGTTTTTTAATTTTGATAAGGAATGCCTTGAAAATAAGTCTGCCTAGCCACTACTTCTGAACTCTGAGTGACCCGGTAAAAACGATCTTTTATTGTCTTCCTCCGCTATTTATTCCTTAAAATTCGGTGTTCTATCTCGGTTTTATGCTTTAGAGGTCAGCATTTTGCTCTTTTAGAACTTCAAAATCCATTGGGTGCACCGAAGGTGCACCTAATGGGTGTAGCCCCCAATCTTCGAGTGGATTTTTGTAAATAATCCACTCGAAGCTCTTCATTTCAAGTCTTCTCAGGAATCACTTTTATCTTCCACTCGTGCTTTTTAGAAGTCAGCCTTGTCTTAGCTTCGTCTTATGCTTTAGAAATTAGCATTCTGTCTCTTGGGGTTGATGATTCATTGGGTGCACCGAAGGTGCACCCAATGGGTGTAGCCCCCGAGCTTCGAGTGGATTTTTTGAAAATAATCCACTCGAAGGTCTTCATCTCACGCTATTTTTTAGAAATCATCCTTTCCTTTTGTCGAATGCTTTAGAGATCAGCACTATATCATCAACATTATGCTTTAGAGGTCAGCATTCATTTTTGTCTTTGAAATCGAGCACGCGATCTGCCCATATCTTGTTAGGTCTTGCAATTTATTTGATCTACGACTGATTGGACGTTCGGTAGATGGCCTTTGGCTAGTCTTCATATCACTTCGTGCTTCAATGCTTCTATTGATTAGACTTGTACTTCATCGGCTATATTTGGCTTCCCTCTGATCTCTGTTGATATCTTCCTTATGTCTTGAGGTATTCATTGCGTATAATGTATGGATGTGACTGCTTGGGAAAATCTATTGAAAATTCCTGGACGTCCCCCCAATGGGTGTGGGCAAGGGACGGCTTGGTGCGCTGAGCGTTTAGCAAACTGCTTCTGAGTAGTAACTTGACGTGACCGTGGTGTAATCATATCGCCCAAGCAGTTGACTGGAGTCCCAATGGGTGTCGTGTTACGTGGAATGGCGCCAGCCGCCTGACGTGTTTCCAAACGGTTTGAATTGCATATTGAATTTTTCTGACTGTTTAGTGGCCGCGGTAGGAGGTGAGCGGTTGCATTCTTCTTCTATAAATAGTGTGCTTGCTTCTCTAGCATCTTCACATCTCTTTCTGCCGCTTGTTGCTTACTCTCTTCACTTCCCTTCTACTCCACCATGGGCAAGAGCAAGAAAGGTGGGAGTTCCTCACACCATTCCGGTGATAAGCAGAAACGCGAGCCGACTCCTCCCTCAGAGGACTTTGGCGACTCGGAGTACTCGGAGGAGGAGTTCTCCTCCGAGTCAGAGGGCTCGCTGGTCCATGCCTCTCCCCCGGCGTCGTCTGATGATTCAGACGACTCCTAGGGGATCGCCGCAGAGGTATGGACCTACATCCGGGCCATCGAGCGCGCCGGGCTCGAGGGATCGGACGAGTCGGAGGTCTCCTCAGATGAGGAGAACTCCTCGGACTCATCCGAGGGGGGCGGCGGTGGCGGTGGCGGCGAGGGCGACAGCGACGACGGCGAAGGTGGCGGCGACGGCGGCGAAGGTGGCGGCGAAAGTGGCGGCGACGGCGGCGAAGGTGGCGGCGACGGCGGCGAAGGTGGTGGCAAGGGCGGCAGCAAGGGCAGCAACAAAGCTAGTGGCTAGGCGCCACTGGTTTTAAATGTTAGTATAGATTAGTAGTAGAAGTAGTATTAGTGAAATAATGTAGTAGTAGTTAGTAGTATAGTGTAGCGAAATGTAATGTAGTAGTAATTAGTAGCATAGAACAGTGGGAAGAAAACCGACTCATAATGAGTTGGTTTTTTAAATTTGGTAATACTTCCCCTCCCTTTATAATGAAGAAGATTTCGCCCCATTCTGTGTGTGTTCCTTTGCTTTCCCGTCGCTTCTCTTCCCGTTGATCGGTCGATCGTATTTTTGCTTAATGTAGCTGTTGTTCCTGGATGTAATGCTTGAGTAACGACTTTAGAATCGTTGAGTCGCCTTTTAAATTTGCTTGCATATTCATAGAGAAAAAACGGCTGATTTACTGTTAGTATTTTCAGAGGTGATAACCGAGTGGTTTTTCTTTTTTGCGACGTCGACGTTTTAGAGGTAACAGCCGAGTCTTTTGGAGCCACGTCGTCACTTTAGGAATAACGGCCGAGTAATTACTGGTGATGTCGACGGTTTTAGAAATAACAGCCGAGTGATAACGGGCCACGTCGGCGTTTTAGAAATAACGACCGAGCGGTTACTGGTGACGTCGGCGTTTTAGAGATAACAGGCCACGTCGGTCTCTTTGGAAACAACGGCCGAGTGAAGACTGGTTAGCATTTTTAGAAATAACAGCTGAGCTATATTGGGCCACGTCGGTCGATTTGGAAATAACGGCCGAGTGATGACATGGCACGCCAGCATTTTAGAAATAACTGCTGGGTGATGACTGGGCACTTTTTAGAAATGGCATCTGGCCCGGGAAAACCCCATTTGTACTGCGTCGTCGCATGCCTCTGGATTCTGAGCCCTAGTCTTGCTTTTCTGTATCCAGACCTTTTCTCTTTCTTGCAATATTGTTTTCGTACCGCTCGCCAGCAAGATTGAGATGGCGCCCAAGCGGAAGACTTAGAGTTCATCTGCCGCAACCATTCCTCCCATCGACCCCGACAGCCAGTTACCTTTCGCACGTAACCACATGTCTGTTATTTCTAAGTCTGACCTTCTTCACCTTGTCTCCGTCGGGGTTCTTCCTCCGAAGGAACTGTGTTCTTGGCGGATCTGCCGCGGGTTCACTGTTCTGACAGAGGACACCCACGAGTCCGTTATCTATATTCCTTTTCTCATTTGCGGCCTTGCTCTTCCTATTTCTCCTTTCTTCCACAGTCTCCTTGATTTCTATCATTTGAATCTGACCCATCTGAATCCCAATTCTATTCTGCAAGTTTCTGTTTTTGTTCATTTGTGTGAAGCCTACCATGGTATTCTGCCACATTTTGGCTTGTGGAAATACTTGTATCACTATCGGCCTGGGATGGCCGGGGGATAGCACCAGCTCGTGGGGGTGCGAGTTTGGAGATGCCCCATGGGAGGAAAACCGAGTACCTCGACATCCCGCTCAAGGATAGCATCAAAGGATGGCACCTAGAATGGTTTATCGTGGAGAATCATGGGAATTCCCTCCCTCCTCGGTCAGGGAGACAGCCGGATGTTCGCGCTCCAAGTTGGACTGAATCCCCCATAGACTTGAAGATAGCTGAGGCCAGGGTTTTGCTTGCCGAGGTTGGATTGTTGAAGGAGAAGGGTCTGACTACCGAGGCTGTGGTCGCCGATTTTGTTTTTAAGAATATTCAGCCACTGAAAGACAGAGCGTATCCAGCTTATTTGTATCGTGGCATCATTGACTCGACCCGGGTTAACAACAGAAGGATTCTATAACACCATAAAAGCCATCAATTAAAAATAATGAATTTAGTTATTATGTTAATTAGGGTAATAATTTTTTTAAGTGTGTAATTATTTATTTGCATTTTGATCATTTTCTTTGTATGCGCTTGATTGATTATCAGATGTTTAATATCAATCCTTTTAAAAGAAAAATCCTAGTGAATAATATAATAGTTAAATAATATAATAATTATTAGTCTAAAAACAAATATTTTATTTATAAATAATTTTGGCGAATTTCTTATGAATTTTTGAGCTATATAAAAATGTATTTCGAAATTAGAAAAAAAACATCCTAACCTAACCGGCCCACTAGGGGCCCAGACCCCTAAACCCTAACTGCGCGCATGCGCCTGCTTCTTCCAAGCCAGCCGCCGCCCTTCTCTCCCCTATCTCCTCTGTTCTCTCTCTCCCCAAGCGTCTCTCTCCCTCGCGTTCTCTCCCTGGCCACGCCGCATGCCCAAGCGCCAGACCGCGCCCAAGCGCCCAGCAGCAGGGCCGGTCGAGCCACCTTTGCCGCGCTCGAGCGCGCCCCGATGCCGAGCTCCATGCCCCGTGCACACACCGGTGCCCCGCGCGCTCGGGCCATCCCGACGGCCGAGCCGCCCAACCAGCCACGGTCGAGCAGAGCACGCCAGCGAGCCAACGGTCGAGCCCAAGCGTCATGCACACACACGCCCGTTCATCACGAATTAATGGAGCTTCAACTCTACCGTTTCTGCTCCGTTTCTTCCTCCTCCCATTATTTCTCCCTTCGGTATCCGACGCATTGACGGCATTTGAAGACCGATGACGCCCTCATGAACTCCCTGGCCGAATCTCCTTCTCCCCTCCCTCTCTCTATAAAAGGGCAGAGAGCTCTCTCTCATTTCCCCTACCCAAGCTCGCCCCTCTCTCTAGCTCTCCTTGCTCGCCAGTGCACTGCACCTCTTTGGAGTTCACTGGAGTTCGTCGTTCGTCGCCAAAGCCCGTGGAGTTCGTCGGAGCTACGCCATCCGCCGTCCGTAGTCGAGCCCCTGCTCTTCTCCACCCGGCCGAACCCCCGTCGAACTCTCCCCGTCACACGTGCGAACCCAAGGTTGAAGACGACCCAAATTATTTTGTGTATTTTATAAAATACTTTTTGATTCGATTCATGAATTGTATATTTAGTTTGTTGTAATATGAACACGTGTGATCCGCAATTTATGTATATGTGCGTTATGGAATTTTGTTAGAGATATGCGATTACTAGTGCACCGTGATAATTTATGTTAATCGATGCATTGATTTTTGGATTAGAGAAATATGGCGTAGAATTAGTAGTCACACGTTGGTGATAAAAATACTAGATAAGAAACTTTATAGTCAAATTTGGTCATAATAAACTTTAGAAACTAGTTGGAGAATTATAGTCATAGGTGCATTTTAATGGATTTAGAAAATGGTATAGAACTCATGTCATATGAATAATATAGGATTTTTAGATGAATTATCTAATTATTTTACTAACATTTTCTTTTTATAAAGAAAGGAGAAAATATCATTAGTAGGATGGAAAATAGATTTTTGCTAGTCAAATAAACATGTTCGCAAATTGAGCACTTAAATATATTACACTCGTGACATCAACATATGTGTGGAAATGGATCCTGGCACACATATGGTATGCGCTCGGTTCTACCCCCTGGAACCGGGTGTGACAGAAGTGGCATCAAAGCTATGCTGACCCTAGGTCGTTAGATTAGTTAGAAATGGAAAGCCTAGTTATTCAAAACATGCTAATTTCATTCTTATAACTTATTTTATCAGCCTTAACTCTTTAAAATTTCAACTGAGTTGACTCTTCTCTTGTAGATGGTTCGTACTCTCCAAACTACCCGCATCAACACCAGCTACGCCCCTCAGCCCCGGCAGATCCTGGTCTACCCAGTGGTAGTCGAGGAAGTTCCGGCGGATCTCCCTCCCATCCGAGTGGAGAATGTAGTCAACCTGGAGGACAGCTCGGAGGAACAGCTGCCGACCCCCACCCCGTTGGTAGAGTCCCTGGCCTTCACAGCTAGGTCATCGACGTCAGCACCGCCTGCACTAGCCTTCCAAGCACCTCCACCCAGAGGCGATGACCCCGACGACTCTGGAGACAACAATGACGAGGATGACGACGACGAAGAAGGTGGAGACGATCATGTCCACGAGGAAGCTGACTACGCCCAGTAGGACTACTTCATGGGGTTTGGTCCTGTTGTCGAACATTATACATCAATGTTCGAGACAGGGCACTTCCCCAACCTGCTGCAAGAAGTGCTGCACACGCTAGGAACCTACGTCCACCCCCTGTATGAAACAAGGCGAGTGAGTGAGCCTCCCCGGGCTTGCTACTACATCACTCGCATCCACGTTAGGGTGATGGATGCAGGGGACAGGGGATTCAGGACTCTGTCTACTCACGAGTCCCTGACACCACTGTCCACCTACACTGCCTCGGTCAGCGATGCTGCCCGTCAGACCCTGTGGTCGCTCAGCCACACCTACCGACAGCAGCTGCAGAACACGAGGTTCAGGCATCTTCCTCAGCGTCTGAGTGGAGGAAGCCAGACCAGCATCGTCCCAGGTGAAGCTGGTGAGGATCGCCTCAACACCCTAGCGGGTGTAGTGGCCGGTCTCAACACCGACCTGGATAGTGCCACCCTGGATCTCTCTAGGGTGCACTTGGAGCTGGAGAATGCCCATGCCAGGATTGCAGCCCTGGAAGCCCAACTGCAAGGACTGGATCCGCCCGAAGCTCAGGTCCCCGCCATGGCATTGTCTCCTCCCCGCAAGACGCTGCGCTATGGAGAGCCCGGATCCGTCACTAGGCTGCTTTAGGTGTTTTGAGTTATGATGTAATAAGTTATGCTTCGCGTTAGACGTTGAACACTCTTTTAAGTTATCATATTAATAAATACCAACCATGTGATGGTGATTGATTGAAATGTTTGATTTGGATCTTTGTTTGAGTGCAATGGTCTTATGGAATGATAGCCATAAGAACATATAAAATTTTTTAAACATAAGCTATTCCCCCCTAGAATCTTTTCTACTCTTCACTCCTCTAAGATGTTCACTTCCTAACCAATCAGATGGTGAATGCTCGTCAAGGACCCAACAACAACCGGAAACAGCGTGGTCAACAAGTACCACCACCACCGAATCCCAATATGGAGCAGTTCATCACCACCCAGATGCAGATTCTGCAAGGACTCACTGCGTCTGTTCAGCAGATTCAATAGAACCAGCAGCATCAGCAGCAACAGCAGAATGCACCCCTGGCCAGAGATAAGCACCGGGATTTCATGAGTCATCACCTGCCGACATTTTCTCATGCGGTTGATCCTCTGGATGTCGATGACTGGCTCAAAGTCATTGGAAAGAAGCTTGACATCACTCAGTGCAACGACTGGGAGAAGGTCTTGTATGCCTCGGGAAGACTCGAGGGTTCCGCGTTCGACTGGTGGGATGCCTTCACAGCAGCACACCCCAACGTGGAAACAATAACCTGGCAGGAGTTTTAGGAGAACTTTCGCGCTCATCATATTCCCTCAGGAATCATGAAGTTGAAGAAGAAAGAATTCCTTTCCCTTACTTAAGGGAATATGACTGTCAATGAGTATCGTGATCGCTTTACTCAGCTTTCACGCTATGCCCCTGAAGAAGTGGACACAGATGAGAAGCGCCAAGAGCGTTTCCTAGAAGGACTAATTGGACCTATGAATTATCAACTTCAGAGTCATACATTCCCCAATTTCCAAACACTGTTGAATAAGGCAATTGGCCTTGAGAGTAAAAGAAAGGAGCTATCTGACCACAAAAGAAAATTCCAAAGTCAGTCAAGCAGATACACCCGCCTGAACAACGCTCAAGGTTCACGGTTCCACTCTAGAAATCAAGGCGGAAACAATTATCAAGTGCAACGTTCTGGACAACAAGGCCAGAGAAATAATCAAAATCAGAACCAACAAAGGAGCAACTCTCAGACCAACCAGAGGCCTGGTGGGAGTTCACAGAATCATCAAGGTAGTGCTAGTAACACGCAGGCCAGAAGCAACAACGCACCTGTCCAACCCAATGGATGTTTCAAGTGCGGTGAGCTAGGTCACTATGCCAACAACTGCCCAAGGCGCAACCAGCAGACACCCCAGAAAAGCAATAACCAGAGAAATGACCAGAACACCCCCGCTCGTGGATCTGCTCAGAACAAGACACCGCAGAACCAGAGCAGAGGAAGGGTCAATCACGTCACCGCAGAATCAGTACCTGAGGATGCCGACATAGTGTATGGTATGTTCCTTGTTAACTCCATACCTGCATCAGTTTTATTTGACTCTGGAGCATCGCATTCGTTTATAACTGAG
The DNA here is from genome assembly GCA_029449295.1 of Zea luxurians. NCBI lineage: Eukaryota > Viridiplantae > Streptophyta > Magnoliopsida > Poales > Poaceae > Zea > Zea luxurians. Next base: position 1,936,301 of record JAOPSE010000109.1, read on the forward strand.
TCATTTGTGGAAAACACAATATACCTAAGTATCCTCTTAAGAAGATGTTACATATTAGTTCACCGGGAGGTGACATGAAGGCCACACACTCATGCCCCCATGTTAATCTCAAGATTCAAGGAATAGATTTTTTAGTCAACCCAGTGGTCCTAGGATCCAACGGTATTGATGTGATTCTTGGATGCGATTGGTTGAAAAGTTGTGATAGAGTGATACAGTGTGCCAATGGAACAATTATGTTGACAAGTCCTCAAGGTGAAAGAATCCAAGTAAACATAGACAAGTCAACAGATGAAAAAGGGAAAACAGTGATCAATCACTTGGAAGAAAAGCCCTTGGAAAATATCAAAGTAGTGTGCGAATACCCAGACGTATTTCCGGAGGAATTACCAGGTATGCCACCTGACCGTGATATAGAGTTTTCTATTGAATTATTACCCGGAACCGCACCTATCTCGAAAAGACCTTATAGAATGGATGTCAAAGATTTAGTAGAACTGAAGAAACAAATAGAAGAATTACTAGAAAAAGGTTTCATTCGCCCAAGTTCATCCCCTTGGGGAGCCCCAGTGCTATTTGTGAACAAGAAGGACGGTTCGAGGAGAATGTGCGTTGATTATAGAAGTTTGAATGAAGTAACCATCAAGAATAAATACCCGTTACCTCGGATTGAAGATTTATTCGATGAAATGAAAGGAGCTAAGATATTCTCGAAGATAGATCTGAGATCGGGATATCATCAGTTAAAGATTCGAGCAGAAGATGTACCCAAGACAGCCTTCACGACGAGATATGGATTATATGAGTTTTTGGTCATGTCGTTTGGACTGTCTAATGCACCAGCATACTTTATGAACTTGATGAATAAAGTATTCATGGAATATCTGGATCAGTTTGTGGTCGTATTCATTGACGACATACTGATATACTCTCCGAATGAAGAAAAACATGAAGATCATCTAAGGCTAGTCCTATAAAAGCTTTGTGACAACCAGTTATACGCAAAGTTCTCGAAGTGTGATTTTTGGCTTAAGGAAGTTGCTTTCTTAGGGCATATCGTTACCGATGGTGGAATTAAAGTGGACCCAGGAAAGATGAGTGAGATACTAGATTGGAAGCAACCAAAGGATGCATCTAAGATTAGAAGTTTTCTTGGATTGGCAGGATACTATAGAAGATTTATTTAAGGTTTTTCCAGGTTAGTAAAACCTCTTACCTCACTACTGGAGAAAGGTAAAGAGTTCAAGTGGGATGAAGCTTGTCAGAATTGTTTTGAAGAACTCAAGAAAAGGTTAACCACTGCACCAATATTGGTAATGCCAGACATCCACAAGGGATTTGATGTGTATTGCGATGCATCACATCTTGGACTAGGATGTGTGCTAATGCAAGAAGGAAAAGTGATAGCTTATGCCTCAAGACAGTTGAGGAAACATGAGAAGAATTATCCTACGCATGATTTGGAACTAGCTGTTGTAGTGCATGCTTTGAAGATTTGGAGGCACTATATGATTGGAAACAAGTGCAAAATCTTCACAGATCACAAAAGCTTGAAATATATATTCACTCAGAAAGAACTCAACCTAAGACAGAGAGAATGGCTTGAGTTGATTAAGGACTATGATTTGGAGATACAATATCACCCCGGAAAAGCAAATGTAGTAGCTGATGCTTTGAGCCGTAAGGGTCAAGTGAACAACATCACTACTCATTTGATGTCACAAGAATTGTGCTAGGAAATGGAACAACTCAACCTTGGTATGCTCAATAATGTAGAAGCAACAGTTATGGAAGTTGAATCTACTTTAGAAGAAGAGATTCGTAAAGGACAAGAGTCCGATGAGAAAATTAAGGAAATTAAAACTTTGATTGGTTTAGGTAAAGCCCCAGATTTCACGGAAGATGAACAAGGCACAGTATGGTTTAAGAAGAGAATCTGCGTACCAGAAATCGAACACTTGCGCCAACTTATTTTGAGAGAAGCTCATGATTCAGCTTACTCTATTCACCCTGGTAGTACCAAGATGTACCAGGATCTTAAGGAAAAGTATTGGTGGTACGGATTGAAAAGAGATGTGGCCACTCATGTTGCATTGTGTGACGTGTGTCAGCGAGTTAAAGCTGAACACCAAAGACCAGCAGGATTGCTACAACCTCTCAAGGTACCGGAATGGAAATGGGAAGAAATCAGTATGGATCTCATAGTTGGACTACCCCGTACTCGGGATGGCTATGATTCAATATGGGTCATAGTAGACAGGTTGACTAAAGTAGCACACTTTATACCTGTGAAGACAACTTACTCAGGAGCCCAGTTAGCAGAGTTATACATGTCGAGGATTGTTTGTCTGCATGGAGTACCGAAGAAGATAGTATCAGATCGAGGAACCCAATTTACCTCGCGCTTTTGGAAAAGACTTCATGAGTCCATGGATACCAAGCTAAACTTTAGTTCAGCTTACCATCCACAAACGGATGGGCAAACAGAAAGGACAAACCAAGTGTTAGAAGATATGCTAAGAGCTTGTGCTCTAAAGCATGGTAGAAGCTAGGATAAAAGTTTGTCATATGCTGAATTTTCATATAACAACAGTTATCAGGCAAGTCTAAAAATGGCACCATTTGAAGCACTTTATGGACGAAAGTGTAGAACACCGCTTTATTGGAATCAGACTGGAGAAAGTCAAGTATTTGGTCCAGAAATTCTCCAAGAGCCAAAAAGCAAGTGCAGATTATCAGAGAAAATTTGAAGACAGCACAGTCAAGACAGAAAAGCTATGCTGATAATAGAAGAAGAGAGTTGATGTTCGAAGTAGGAGACTTTGTATACCTTAAAGTTTCACTGATGAGAGGAATGAAAAGGTTTAAGGTTAAAGGAAAATTATCACCTCGCTATATCGGCCCATTCAAGATTTTGGAAAGAAAAGGTAAAGTAGCCTACTAGTTAGAGCTACCCGATAGATTATCGGATGTGCATGACGTATTTCATGTATCACAACTCAAGAAGTGCTTAAGAGTACCAGAAGAACAGTTACCCATGGAAGAACTGAATGTTAATGAGGATTTGACCTATTCGGAGTACCCGGTCAGAATTCTGGAAACATCTCGTAGAATTACATGGAGTAAAGTTATTAACATGTGCAAAGTTTAGTGGAGTCATCATTCGGAAGATGAGGCCACTTGGGAAAGAGAAGATGAACTCAGAGCAGAATTTCCTCAGTTATTCTCGGAAGTTTCTTAATCTCGAGGACGAGATTCTTTTTAAGAGGGGTAGGTTTGTAACACCATAAAAGCCATCAATTAAAAACAATGAATTTAGTTATTATGTAATTAGGGTAATAATTTTTTTAAGTGTTTAATTATTTATTTGCATTTTGATCATTTCTTTGTATGCGCTTGATTGATTATCGGATGTTTAATATCAATCCTTTTAAAAGAAAAATCCTAGTGAATAATATAATAGTTAAATAATATAATAATTATTAGTCCAAAAACAAATATTTTATTTATAAATAATTTTGGTGAATTTCTTATGAATTTTTGAGCTATATAAAAATGTATTTCGGAATTAGAAAAAAAAACATCTTAACCTAACCGGCCCACTAGGGGCCCAGACCCCTAAACCCTAACTGTGCGCGCGCCTGCTTCTTCCAAGCCAGTCGCCGCCCTTCTCTCCCCTATCTCCTCTGTTCTCTCTCTCCCCCCCCCAAGCGTCTCTCTCCCTCGCGTTCTCTCCCTGGCCGCGCCGCGCGCCCAGGCGCCAGACCGCGCCACGCACCCAGCAGCGCCAGCAGCAGGGCCGGCCGAGCCACCTTTGCCGCACTCGAGCGCGCCCCGATGCCGCGCCCGATGCCGAGCTCCTTGCCCCACACACACACCGGTGCCCCGCGCACTCGGGGCATCCCGACGGCCGAGCCGCCCAACCAGCCACGGTCGAGTAGAGCATGCCAGCGAGCCAACGGTCGAGCCAAAGCGCCATGCACACACATGCCCGTTCTTCATCATGAATTAATGGAGCTTCAACTCTACCGTTTCTGCTCCATTTCTTCCTCCTCCCATTATTTCTCCCTTTGGTAACCGACGCATTGACGGCATTTGAAGACCGACGACGCCCTCATGAACTCCCTGGCCGACTCTCCTTCTCCCCTCCCTCTCTCTATAAAAGGGCAGAGAGCTCTCTCTCATTTCCCCTACCCGAGCTCGCCCCTCTCTCTAGATCTCCTCGCTTGCCAGTGCACTGCACATCGTCGGAGTTCACCGGAGTTTGTCGTTCATCGTCGAAGCCCGTGGAGTTCGCCGGAGCTACGCCATCCACCGTCCGTAGTCGAGCCCCTTCTCTTCTCCACCCGGCTGAACCCCCGTCGAACTCTCTCCGTCACACGTGCGAACCCAAGGTTGAAGACGACCCAAATTATTTTGTGTATTTTATAAAATACTTTTTGATTCGATTCATGAATTGTATATTTAGTTTGTTGTAATATGAACACGTGTGATCGGCAATTTATGTATATGTGCGTTATGGAATTTTGTTAGAGATATGCGATTACTAGTGCACCGTGATAATTCATGTTAATCGATGTGTTGATTTTTGGATTAGAGAAATATGGCGTAGAATTAGTAGTCACACGTTGGTGATAAAAATACTAGCTAAGAAACTTTATAGTCAAATTTGGTCACAATAAACTTTAGAAACTAGTTGGAGAATTATAGTCATAGGTGCATTTTAATGGATTTAGAAAATGGTATAGAATTCATGTCATACGAATAATATAGGATTTTTAGATGATTTATCTAATTATTTTACTAACATTTTCTTTTTATTAAGAAAGGATAAAATATCATTAGTAGGATGGAAAATAGATTTTTGCTAGTCAAATAAACATGTTCGCAAATTGAGCACTTAAATTTTTATAGTAAGCAAAATACTAGTTTATGTCAAAATAACCTCACTTGTGTTATAAAAAGTTCAACTAGTATTTATAGGGATTTTTAGAATGTTAAATTCATTTTTTCTATACTAAATAATTTGAATTAGAAATAAAAAGGATAAAAGCTATTAATTTATTTATTAGTATTAACGACAATAACTATCATTTATTTTCATTAAGGATGTTAATACGTATTAATACTAGTTAAAACTGTATTTATTGCACCCACTCATAAATTCATCATTTAGGACTCACAATAATAACTATTATGGAATTAATAAGTATTTACGCGTTAAGGAGGTATTTAAGGTGTGATAAGTGTGATGTATGTTTATTTGTGTAATTATGTATGTTTATGTAATGGTGCGTGTTTATTTATTGGTCTATGTTTTACTTTTGTATGTAAGATGTGCGACTCTATTAGAAGCCGACTGTGTGGTAGAGGATCTGAATTCGTTCGAAGACGACCCGCAGGACGCGTTTGAGCAAGGCAAGTGGATTCTCCCTCTGCATATTCTTTTTTTGTACCCACTCATTGCATCTAATAATGTTTACTTTTTGATATACTGCATAATTTGATGGGTTTTACCTAATTAAGGATTTCCTAGATTCGCCAAATGTATTCCTTGTTTAACCTGGGAAAATTACCAAGCTTTGTAAATTTGTGCTACCGCTCAACTTAATGATTTTAATGTCACTCATTAATTGGTATTAATGTTCCAAAAATCTAATTGACAATTATGACATTAACCCGATGGTTAAGATAACATTATTTCATATTAATTAGAACATGGAGTGACCACCTAGGATAACAGTGCAACCACGAGTGCTATCATGGCTCTGGCTTTGGTAATTAGCTTTATATGCTTAATGCCTGGCAACCTTACCTGAAATATGGGCAAGAGGGGGAGCATTAGGTGTTGGTAGCCCACTTTAACATGGGGACGTATTCTTGGCTAAGGTACCTCACCCAGGGGGCCACCACCATCGTCTTTAGAAACCTTAGCGGGTTGCTTCGTATTAAGTGTATTTTGTGAAAGCCTCATAATGGATCCCTAGCCATTCACCTCGGCAGTGTTTAAGGGTCCGATCAACCCAGGCTAGATGGGATACATGGCTTGTGGGTAAAGTTGTACCACCTCTACAGAGTGTAAAACTGATATATCAGCCGTGCTCCCGGTTATGAGCGGCCTGGACTCCTCACATGATAATTGAACTTGAAGATGGAATTAAATTGAGATCCGATGATCTGCCAATAATTTGCTTAAGTGGTTTCACTTAAGTGTTTTTGTTATATTCATATTCCTTTTGTTTAAATGGGATATTTGGGATTCACACTTATTAGTAAGACAGGTGTTGTTAATAAAATATTGACCAACTAAAATGCTTACTGCTCAACCTTAGCCTCACCTTGTTATACCTGCATTAATTTTTCCCCCACTTGCTGAGCCCTGACCATAAGTGATCTCACCCTTGCTAATATTATGATCAGAGGGTGATGCTGGAGACTTTGATGGAGATTTTATCGACGACGAATTCTAAGTCTAACGATGCGTCGGTCATCTTCCTGTGGGAGATTGCCCCTGTTATTTATTTCCGCTTTACTTTGATGTGATACTTGTTAAAGATACAATGTTTTAGATGATGTAATAAAGTACTCTACTCTCTTTACGCCTTTATTGCATTGTCTTTTGATATATTACACTCGTGACGTCAACATATGTGTGGAAATGGATCCTGGCACACATATGGTATGCGCTCGGTTCTACCCCCTGGAACCGGGTGTGATAGATTCCTGCTGTGGATCTGGTAAGCTAGCTTGAAATGATTCTTAGAGGCAAGGTGTCGAATATCGGTGCTCTTGTTTCATATTCAGCATGGAATCTGCCTCCTTCCAAGGCTTTCATCAGTTTTGTGTCAAATCCTCCTGCCGGTGACAGTGGTTTGGGCCTTAGAGTGCGACCCTCTCTCGAAGAAGTTGAGGCTTTGGTTGCTTCGCTTGGTAAAATCCCCAATGATGAGAGGCAGGTTCATTTTGAGATGCCTTTAAATCCGAGCAACGCAGAAATAAGTGCCATGCTAGACATGTTGGCTGAGGATTCCTCTGATTCGGTCCCTGCTGAAACACTAGCTGCAGCATCTATCCCAGAGTCTGGAAAAACTTTGGACATTCAAAGATCTGATAGTATTCGCCCGAAGCATCCTCGTCGAACCAATCATCCAACTTCTCCTGCTGAGGGGAAGAAAAAGAAAAATAGACGGCTTTGGCGAGTGTCATGCTTGAATCAGGATGTCGGCCCTTCTGCTCCTGCTGCCGGGGAAGTGCCAGTACCGACTTTTACTGAAGCTGAAACCAATGGGTGTGACCCGACTAATGCTGACCCCAATGGGTGTAACCTTGATGATGCTGACCCCAATGGGTGTGACCTTGATGATGCTGACCCCAATGGGTGTGACCTTGATGATGCTGACCCCAATGGGTGTACTGTCTGTAATATTGATGAAGATGAGGAGGATGAGGAGGAGGAGGAAATTCCCTTAATTCGGAAGAACAGTCGGTGCTATATAGCCAGTGGGGAGAGTAGTGGTATTCCTTCTCCAGCTTTGTCTGCTCTCGTTGGTCTGCAAGAATTGTCTCTGGCAAACTTTGATCAGACTCGAAGATATGGTCCCTGAAGATCTGTTGTCAGAGCCGGCAGATGGTGGAACGATGGAAGTTTGTGCTGATGTGCCTGCTGTCGGGTTAGAGTTATCCCAAGCAGTGTCTCGTGCCTCATCGACCTTGGAGCGCGGTTTTAAGAGCCAAGCGGCTGATCTAGATTGCTCTGTTCCCATGGAGGTGGTTGAAAATCCTTCAGCCTTAGAGGTGGCTGATACAGATAACTCGGTCCCCAATGATGGCGCTTGCGTTTACCTAGCCCTCGAGGGTGTTGCCGGTGATGATCCGGCTCGGGTGGGCAGCGTGAGCTATGGCCCAGCCCCTGAGGGTGTCCGAGCGGGTTCTCCTTCTCATACTTCCATGCATGTTCACGTCAGGTCTTCTCCTCCACATTCTGGTTGCATGGCAACAGCACGAGCTTCGGGTTAGGAGGTCGCCTTAGAGGCCGGCACACATGATGATAGAGTTTTGATTTCTGCTGGTGATGCTGGATTGGTCCCCACTAACGCTCTGTAGATTGCTTCGGTTGGTAATCCTTCATCAAGTCATCAACTGAATTCCCATGATTTGGGGGTTCCTTCGTTCTTCTCCAATCTCCAGGTAATTTGGTTTTTCCTGACCTGACTATACTCCGGGTGAAATACTGTTCTTATACTCGTTTATTTTCAATGTCAGGCATTGGTTGACGAGATGGCTGGTCAGCTGAGATCGCAGGGTGCCTCTGCCCCAGAAAGAGCTCTGTCTCTAACACATTGGAATCCAGTGCTGCTTCATCAGCGAGTATCTGAGTTGGAGATGGCGAATGCTGGTTAGTGCTCTTTGTTTTTTCCTTGGCTACTTGACTGATCTGCTTTTTGGCTGAATACCCTTGTTTGAGTGTTTCTTGCTAGATATGGCCCGGCGGTACTCTGATCTTGAAAAGAAATATTATCAAGGTCAGATGGACTTGGCCCGGGTTTCTGCTTCTCTGAATGATGCCAACATGCTGAATTCCAGTCTCAATGCTCAGCTTGGCTCTGAAAAGGTGGCTGGTGAATTAAGCTTTACTTGACTTTCTCTGTTGTGTTCTTAATGCTTGCTTGACGTTGGAGAACCGATTATTGTCTGCAGGAGGAAAACCGTGCCCTTGCAACTTCTCGTGATAACCTTGACAGGTTGTATCACGACGCCAGCAACTCTTTGACTATCTTGGAGAGGAGCCATCGTTTCACCATGGAGGACTTGGATAATCATCGTTATAAGCTGCAAGAGTCTCTGGATGATATGATTCGTCTTAGGCAATTGGTGTCGAGCAAAGATTCTATCATCAAGGATCTACGAGCTTCCAAGAGATTAGTCGTTCAGGAGCTAGAAGCTGCTCGGCTGGCTATCAAGGCTGCTGAAGACATTTCCGCTACTTTGAGAGCCCAGCGTGATAGAGCTATGGACAAAGCCATTCGTGCGAGGCGAATCTTGATGAGGAGACCCGGTGTGATTGTTCCTGATGACATAGTTGCAGATGTGAATGCTGCTCCTGATTCTTCGAGTCGCCCCTCTTCATCAGTCGCTCAAGAAAAACATTACCAAGTAGAAACACTGAATGCCTTGTGCATGCGGTTAGTGTGCTCGAATGTTCTGTCGGAATGTGTTTTCAGTATTGGAAACCATTATTATTTTCCTGTCGTTAGAATTCAGCAGTAGTTACAATTGCAGAAGTAAATGTAGTGTGATGATTTTGAAATTTCCTCTTATTTCGCGAGGCATAGAGATTGCCTTAAGATGAGTAATCGAAAACGTGCTTGTGTTTCCTAAGCAGAATGTCGTAGGTATGCGAGCGAGCCATGTCGATTTAAGTCGCTACTGATTTAAACCGACTGCTCCGTTAGTAGGGTATAGTGGTCACCCTGAGTTAAGTAAGCGTGAGCATGCCACACCGCCTTAAGTCGTTGCTGACTTAAGTCGATTGCTCTGTTAGCAGGGTATAGTGGTCACCCTGAGTTAAGTAAGCGTGAGCATGTCACACCGCCTTTAAGTCGTCGCCGACTTAAGTCGATTGCTCCGTTAGTAGGGTATAGTGGTCACCCTGAGTTAAGTAAGCGTGAGCATGTCACACCGCCTTAAGTCATTGCTGACTTAAGTCGATTGCTCCGTTAGTAGGGTATAGTGGTCACCCTGAGTTACGCGTGAGCATGTCACACCGCCTTAAGTCGTCGCAGACTTAAGTCGATTGCTCCGTTAGTAGGGTATAGTGGTCACCCTGAGTTAAGTAAGCGTGAGCATGCCACATCGCCTTAAGTCATTGCTGACTTAAGTCGATTGCTCCATTAGCAGGGTATAGTGGTCACCCTGAGTTAAGTAAGCATGCAGGTTGGCAGTAAACAATTGGAGTGCCTTTGAGAACGAAGTCTTTTTATTGACGATATACTTCCCAGTTTACAGAATACAAGGCTGTCCCTATAGCTTTTGAAATATAGCTAGGGGTAAAACTTCCTGAGATGTTCTATATTCCATGAGTTCCTAATTTTTGTGTCGTCCATTTGAGTAAGACGATATGATCCAGGCCGAGTGACTTCTGCTACTATGAACGGCCCTTCCCATAGTGGCGATAACTTGTGTCGTCCCTCCCCCGTTAGAATTCAGCGAAGGACGAGTTCTCCCACTACGAAGGATCGATGTCGTATGGCCTTATCGTGATAGCGCCTTAGAGTTTGCTGGTACCGGGCTGACTGAATCACCGTATTCAACTGTTCCTCTTCTAGTATATCAACATCCTCCAGCCTAGTAGCTTCAGCTTCAGCTTCAGCTATGTTTTCGAAGATCAATCTTGGTGCCCCAAACTTGAGATCAGCAGGTAGCACTGCCTCCAAACCATAGACCATGAAGAAGGGAGTGTTTCCATGCAAAGCTCGGCTGGGTTGAGTTCTTAGGCTCCAGACCACATACGGCAGCTCTCTGATCCACTTTCCTGCGAACTTTTTCATTCTTGTCGAAGACTTTCTTTCTGAGTGCTTCCAATATCATCTCGTTGGCTCTTTCTACTTGCCCGTTGGCTCTTGGGTGCGCCACCGAGGCATATTTGATCTGAATGCTTTTTTGTTCGCAGATATTGAAGAACTCTGAATTTGTGAAATTGGATCCCAGGTCGGTTATGATACTATTCGGTATCCCGAACCTGAATATTATGTCTTGTATGAATTCCACTGTCTTAGCTTAAGTTAGAGAAGCAATGGGCTTGAACTCTATCCACTTAGTGAATTTGTCGATAGCAACCAGTACATGAGTGTATCCTCCTTGGGCTTTCTTGAAAGGTCCAATCATATCCAGTCCCCATCACGTGAACGGCTAGGTTACAGATATGGTTTGCAGTTGCTGTGCTGGTAGATGCTGCTGTTTTGACAAGTACTGACAGGCTTCACACCTCTGGACTAACTCGGCTGCATCACTCTTTGTCGTTGGCCAGTAGAAACTAGACCTGAAGACCTTCCCAACCAGAGTCCTTGATGTTGCATGTATCCCGCATTGCCCAGCATGGACCTCATCTAGCAGTTGCTTCCCTATAGCCGAAAGAATGCATTTCATGAGGACTCCTGATGCGCCCCTTCTGTATAGTGTTTCCCCAATGAGAGTGTAATGAGCTGACTGCCTTGCAATGCGCTCTGCTGCATTTTTGTCATTCGGCTCTTCCTCATTCTTCATGTACCTGATGATCGACTTCCTCCAGTCATCAGGATCTGACTAGGGTTGGTTCAGAATATTGCATTCTTCTACCCGATCTAGTGAAATGCTCGGGTGCAGTATTTCCTAGACAAAAACTCCAGGCAGGACCTAAGTCCGACTAGATCCTAGCTTAGACAATGCATCAGCTGCCGTGTTGCGGTCTCTTTCCACATGATGAAATTCCAAACCTTCAAACTTGTCTTCTAGCTTTTGGACGGCACTGCAGTATTTCCCCATGGAATCAGTCGAGCAGTCCCATTCTTTGTTTATCTGACTTATGACCACCAGGGAATCCCCATATACCATCAGTCTCTTGATGCCTAGTGATATGGCAATGTTTAGTCCATGAATCAAAGCTTCGTATTCTGCTGCATTGTTGGATGCTGAGAATAGCAATTGAAGAGCATATTTGAGTTGTTCACCTCCAGGCGCAATGAAGAGGATCCCTGCACCTGCCCATGTAGCTTCAATGAGCCATCGAAATACATTCGCCATACTTCTGTGGTTTCCGGGTTATCGGGCACTTGTTGCTCGGTCCACTCTGATACGAAGTCAACTAGTGCTTGAGTCTTTATTGCGGTGCGAGGTCAAAACTCAATGTCATGAGCTCCTAGTTCACAAGCCCACTTGGCTATTCTTCCGATGGCTTCTTTATTGTGGAGAATATCCCCTATTGGAAATCCAGTGACTACTATGACTTTGTGATCGTCGAAGTAGTGACGGAGCTTGCGTGCAGTTAGAAGTACTGCATACAATAGTTTCTGAACTTGAGGGTATTTCTTCTTCAAGGGACCCAGGACTTCACTGATGAAATAGACAGGATGTTGCACTGGGTACGTGTGTCCTTCTTTCGCTCGCTCGACTACTAACGCGGTGCTCACCATGTGAGTCGTGCAAGAAATATATAACAATAGTTCTTCATCCGGTTGATTCGGCGTGGCTCGGCGCGGTGGTTTTAGCACTGGTGGTGTTGTTAGGAATTTCTTCAGTGCGTCTAGAGCTTCCTTAGCCTCTGAAGTCCACTGGAATTTGTCTACCTTCTTGAGCAACTTATAGAATGGTAGGCCTTTCTCTCCTAGCCTTCATATGAACTTGCTTAGGGCTGCCATGCATCCGGTAAGTCTTTGTACCTTCTCCTGTGATCGTGGTGCTTCCATTCTCATGATATATTCGATCTTTTCTGGATTGGCCTCAATTCCTCAGTGGCTAACAATGAACCCGAGCAATTTTCCTACTGGTACTCCGAAGACACATTTTTCAGGATTAAGCTTCCATCGATATCGCCGTAGACAGTTGAAGACCAGCTGTAAATCTTCAATGAATTTTTCTGAGTTTTCTGTCTTGATCACTACATCATCCACATAAGCTTCCACATGCTTGCCCCAGTGGTTGGCTAAGCATGTCTGAATAGCCCTCTAGTAAGTCGCTCCAGCGTTTTTGAGGTCGAACGACATGGAGGTATAGCAGAAGGCTCCGAACAGGGTGATGAATGTTGTTTTTTTCTTCGTCTTCTTTCGCCAGGCTGATCTGATGATACCCGGAGTAGCAATCCAAGAAAGACAGTATAGAACATCCGGCGGTCGAGTCTACCACCTGGTCTATTCTAGGAAGTCCGAAGGGATCCTTCGGACAGTGCTTGTTGAGATCCGTATAATCGACGCACATGCGCCAATCCACTTTATTCTTTTTGAGTACAAGAACAGGATTTGCTAACCACTCGGGGTGTAACACTTCTCTAATGAATCCGGTCGTGACCAAGCGAGCTAACTCTGCTCGGATGGCTTCTCTCTTGTCAGGCGTGAAGCGACGTAATTTTTATCGGATCGGCCTCGCCTGGGGGTAGACCTTTAATTTGTGCTCGGCCAGTTCTCTCGGGACTCCCAGCATATTCGTAGGTTGCCACACGAATACATATCGGTTATCTTGCAGGAACTGGACGAGCGCGCCTTCCTATTTTTCATCCAGGCTGGAACTAATAACGGTTGTCTTGCGCTCATCGGTGAACCCGAGGTTGACTCTCTTGGTTTCTTCGGTCGGCCGCATAGAGGTCACAGCTTGAGCTTCATTCGCGGTTATCGCAAGGTCTTCCTCAGGCTTTGAGATCGTCTGTGCAGAAGAAGTCACCGATGGTTTAGTGGTGAGGGCTGCCTGAATGGCCACTCGGAAATATTCTGTGGCGCCTTGGAAGTCAGCGCACACAGTTATGATTCCTTGTGGTCCTGGCATTTCCAATATCATGTACGTATAGTGTGGAATGGCCATGAACTTTGCCAACCCTGGCCTGCCGATGATGGCGTTGTAACCGCAGTCAAAGTTTGTCACCTCGAACCTCAGGAACTCAGTTCTGTAGTTTTCCAGAGTTCCGAAGGTGACCGGCATGTAGATGTGTCCTAGTGGATATTCTCCTTCAGTCGGCATGATGCCGAAGAAAGGAGTGTCCGACTCATGGAGCTCTTTGAGGGGAACCCCCAAGCCTTGAAGCGTCCAGGGGAAGGTGACGTTGATGTTGCTTCCCCCGTCCACTAATACCTTCTTTACCCTGCTCTCTCGGATCACCAGATCGACGAGGAGCGGGTACTTGCCTAGGTGGTCGAAGTTGAGCCACTGATCTGCTCGGGTGAAGGTGATTGGGTGTTCGGACCATCGATATGGGGTGGGAGGACCAGTGGTTGCCACAAATATCTGACGGTCGTTGAGCTTTTGTTGCCTTTTGCTTTCTTGCGACCCATGTCCGCCGAAGATGACATTGACTTCTCTGTTGACACAAGGGAAGGCTCCACCTCCCCCCTCCTGCTACTGTTGGGGCTATCGAGGTTCTCCAGGTCCTCCTCGTGGTGGGGGAGGAGGCAGAGGTTGGAAGGGTCGGTCGTTCCCCACGGAATGCTTGAAGTCTCTGCAGTTCTGGAGGGTGTGGAGCATGTCCTCGTGGTACGGGCACTGGGCGTCGAGGATGTCGTCCAGCGTGCGTTCGCCTTCGTGAGGTCCTCCTCGGGCGTGAGAGGCGGGTGGTCTAGTGGCGTGGACTTCTTTGTGAGGCCTCTTTTCCCAACGTTTGTCGGGTTGTTGGTTCGTGTCGCGTCGTGGTGCCGTCGGCGTAGGCTTTGTTCCTCCGATGAGGTCCTGAGCCCGTTCGTCGGTGGTGATGTAGAGGTCGGCTTCCCGGAACAGCTGCTTGGAGGTAGTTGGCGCCTTCTGCATTATGGCGCGGACAAAGGCCGAGTCATTAGATCCCTGGTAGAAGTCTTCGATCACTGCTGCTTCTGCGACCTCGGGGATACGATTCCTCATGGTCTGAAATCTTTTGAGACATGACCGGAGCGTCTCATCCCCTAGGCGCTTGATGGATTTGAGGTCCCATGGCTACGCCAGTTTGTCGGAGAGGGATTGGAAGTTGGCGGTGAAGCGCTGACTGAAATCGCTCTAGTCGTCGATGCAGTGTCGAGGTAGGTGTCGAAGCCATTGCAGTGCATCCTGCCCGAGAACGATAGGCAAGTACGCGGTCATCACGTCTTCGGTTGCCCCAGCAGCTCGAGCGGCGGTGGTGTAGACGGCTAGCCAGCCTCCTGGATCCTACTTAGGCTCATACTTGTCTACCTTGGAGACTTTGAAGTTTGGGGGCCATTAAATGGCCCTAAGGTGCGGAGTGAGTGCTGATACTCCACATGTGTCCTCCTGTCGTCGATGATGATGCCTGTCCTGGGGAGGGGAGTTGTTGTCATTGTGCCTCGACTGTCCCCGGGCTGTGCCACTAGTCGAAGCCGTTGCTGACTCAGTTCTGGTGGCCTGACTCTGCGTAGGAATGCCATGATCCCGATCATATTCTTCCCGGCGCCGGATCTCGTTCTCATGTTGTCGCTCGCACGAGGCGTTGATGGAGCTCCATGCGTCTCACCGACTGTTGATGGCATGTCGTAGGTCGCTCGGTGGATGAGCGAGAGGTAGAAGGTGGTTGGCCGCCCGAGTGAACAGCCGCCGATAGCCCTCGGCATCTGGAGTCCGGGGGAGGCCATCAGCTATCCGAGCCAATACTCCACCAACTTCGCTCGGTGTGTTCATGGCTCGGGCGAAGTAAGGGTTTAGGTTGTGTCTGAAAAGTGGATTTTCTCGACGTTGCCTCGCTTCAGCCTGGTCTTGAGCTTGCCGACGGTCACATCGTCGGGAATTCCTCCTTTCCCTAGAGACCCGTTCTTCTGGAGTTTCTCCTATCTCTGAGACCTCATCTCGTGATACGGGCTGCGTCGGGTCTTGCTCTCTGGCATCGTTATGTCGCCGAATATTTCAGCGTTGGTACCTTCGTCGGCGGGATTCCCGCTGAGGAGGTTCTTCCCCGGGCGCGGTTGGTTCATTGTCGGAGACAGGGGTGACTCCACTCTCCCGATGAAGAGGACGTTGGGATAGAATGGAACTGTCATTGTGACAAGCCTCTTTCTGTTCTCCTTTGAAGACGGAGGTACTGAAAGAGCAGTTTGATAATCCTTTACCTCATTTGCTTCCTTTTTCCTTGTGATTCGTGTCCATGCTTCTGTCGGAGAGGTGGACAACGGAGTTCTCCGGCTAGACGGACCCTCGGCTCCTAGCTTACTGAAGGTGGTCTTTGCTCGGAGCGCTAGAGGTTGCGCTTTTTCCTATTTCGTTCCGACTTTCCCAGAGATTTTTGAGGAAAATTTTCTCTCCGGCGGATCCACGATGCGATGTAGAGTTCCTTCTTCATCTGCTACGGACAAAATGGTTCCGAAGCAGAACACGGACCTGGGGCGGAGGACAATCTTGTGCTGGAAAGTGACGGCCATTGAGCTAGCTTGGATCAGTGACACACCCCCTACCTGGCACGCCAGCTGTCGGTGTTTTGGGTCCGACCGCGCACCCGGGGTTGCCCCTTGAGATGCTTTTTGGAGTAGGACGGTGTTACCGATTGTAGCTCGATGGTTCGTGCTAATGCACGAGAGACGGTGGATAGTTTTGTACAGGTTCGGGTCTCTTTGAGATGCGCAACACCCTACGTCCTGGCGTGAGTACTTTATGTGGTGGGTTACAAGGAGGCTCTCTAGTGTTGAGGACATAGAGAACCGGGTGTAATACCCAAATTTGTAAGAACATAAGAAATGAGGTTATTTTCCCTATATATGTTACCTTTATTCATTAATACATGTGAACAATTACCATAAAAGAAATTAATTAACTAATGACCCTAAGACAATATGTGCATCATGCTGAGAATTTTATTTTGTGTGTGCATATAATAATAAAAATCTATAGAAAAGACATTGATACTCAAAGTGGGAATTTAGACCTAAATGTGGAAATTAAAATATGGAGAGCGAGGAAGAAAAGAAATACTATAGAGTACAAAACAAAATTTATAAAAATGTAAACTTTATCCATACTGGTAAGATCAAGATCTACCTTTAATTTGAGTGCAAAATTCACATTCATAGTTGAATTCAAATTTGGATTTGAAACAAGAAAGGAAAATAAAAAGAAACAAAAAAAACAAAAGAGACAACTCACCTGCATGTATCTCACGGTTGGCCCACTCCAACCATGTCGCTCGGCCTAGTCCTAGGAAGCCAACCCATGATCCCTCTCTCATGCTTTTTTTTATTTATTCTTCAATCCGGTTGCCGAAGAAAAAGTAATAAAAAAATCACCCTGTGTCATCCTGATGTCAGCGATGACATCTGCTGCCCTCAATGACATGTGGGCCGCAGGGGGAACTGATCCTGTGCCATGCACGCTGGGATGGTCGATTCATGTGTTTGCTCTCCTCGTTTCTCCAACTAACGTGTGGGCCTCACTAGACTAGTAGCCGAGCATTGTCAAAAACAGTCGATGGCTGGTGGGGCCCCTTGACGCTGTTTATCTTCTTTATTGTGGCCGCCGTGAAGTCAGCTTGGTTTGTTACGATCCAGGGCGGGGTTGTTAGGATACGGCTGTCGTTCCTTGACTCAGGCTCCACCCTTGAGTATTTATCCGAGGCACAGACACTACTTCTCTCCCATCAAAACAAGGATGACCAACAGGTGCGAGCACCGCCATTGCCGACCAGAGAGAGAGCCACCATACCACAAAATCATCAGCATCGTCATTTTGCCACGGAGTCTGGCCGGTGGAGCAATGGGCCACCGCTATCCCCGCCCCTGCATGTGCCGTCGTTGACCTCTTCTATCTCTCCAAACAACGGTAAGACATCTTGAATCGCTTTGTCGCTCTCGTCTCACCGTTTAGCACTTGAACACGCGAGGGGTTAAGTACCAGAGCACCGGGCGCGCCTTACTCCAGCGGAGCTTCGCTAAGGTAGCCACCACCGTACACATCCGCGTCGAGCTGAGAGAGAGGAATCGAAGAGAGAGAGAGACCGCGGGATATACGGTAATCCCATGTGCGATCGTGGAGGGAAGACTCCGGTGATTTGTGGGGAGGAGTGCGAAGCTTGATCCTGTCGAAATCTGGCTAACCATAGCCAGGATTTGTCGCCGGACTTCACAGTGTTGCCGATCCGCGTACCCCAACGTCGCCGCGCTGCTCTGCTGAATGATCACCGGTGTGTACCCTTCCTTTGTATTTTGTAGTCCCTCTATTCGTTTAGCACCAGGGTAATCGGAGTTTAGCGCGTGAAATCGCCAGTGGGGGTCATCGGTGCACCCTCCGCCGAGGCTCTATACAGCGCCGCCAGGCTGGGTCACCGAGGGGAAGAAGACGAGCTCGCGGTCGTTGCCTTCGCGATGGACGGTCTGGATCGGAACCTAGATAGCGCTGGGTTATATCCGTCGGATTCTGATCCAGTGGCCGGGATTTGGTACCGGTTCGGTATAGATAGGTTCTAATCTGGGACGTTGAAATCTGATCGAATGCCCCTAGCTCACCCGTACCCCTTCGGTCTAGCAAAATCGCTAAAGAGTCCCTAGGCTTACTGATAAACAACCCGCAGCCCTGCTGCTAGCGCTCTGTGTCTTAGAAACTATTACTCCGAGGCCCATGTGCTTCTCTGAAATTAGTGCGCAGTCCAGCCAGTGAATAACATTTATAAAACTATTTAGAAAATGATTTATAATGTAAATAATTGTTAGAACTGGTTTAATTCATAGAAAATACATATTAGGTCCAAAATGACCCATTTAAATTCCTAAAATTTTGTAATATTATTGTCTATCCTTTAGTGCCTCTGTGTTGACATGAAAGACAATTTAAAATTTATCTATCACTTAATCTTGTATTAAATACATAAAACATTAGAAAATTCATAACTTAAAATCGATAACTCCAAAATTAATGATTCTGGTTCCTGTGATCTTATTTTAATGTCTAGTTTATTACTGTATATTCCATTTGCATGTTTGATGTGATGTTAATTTATGCTATACTATGTATGTATTGTGTTGATGCGAGTAGACGAGCAAGTCACTGTGGAATCTGAGGTTCAACAAGTAGAAGTAGCTGAGCAGGAGCTCATTGAAGGCAAGTTGTGCCCTTGATCACTTCTTTTACCCATTCATGTTCTTATTAATCATAATGATCTGCATAGGTTAATTTTGATGGGACCCAATAGGATGCCCTAGATTTGACTATCTTTATACCCTGTTTCACCACTGGTTTTACTACTAAACTTTTGGGTAGTACATGCTATTGCTTTATGTGGCTTTGGGTATAGAGATATTCATCACTCATTTTTATACTTGTTATTATCTGTTCATTATTTTTTGTTCATGATAAGATCATTATGTTAATGGGAACATGGAGAACCACCCGGGAAAACAGTGCTACCACAAGGGTTTAATGGGACGCCCTTGGCTGATTAACTAGGAAAGCTAGTGGAGGGCTACCTTACCCGAAAGGGGCAAGGGCAGTAGGGGAGTGGTCAGTGTAGGGAGGTCCTTGGTTGATTTTGCTGCGATGGCGGTTGTTGGAGACTTGTTCTCAAATGCTATGAATTAAGAACAAGGCAACACAGAAAGAAGTTAATGGTTAATGCCCTTCGTCCTTCGAAGCATTATCTCCCTTAGGATATAACGATCTTCAGACGAAGGTCATGAAGGACATACCTTCATCATCACAGTTTATATTGATAAAAGGAGAAGCATATGAAACATGAGAGAATAACATGAATGATCACATAGCACTATTACATGTCCTTATTATATAATTATGGAAGAATAAGAACAATATTGAATTACATTTGTACCTTCGGCTTGATAGAAGGCAAAAATACAAGCGTGACGCACGAGCGAGTACAAGTCAGCGTGAACAGTACGGGGGTACTGTTCATCTATTTATAGACACAGGACACAGCCTTTGAAGAATTACAATTATGCCCCTCATAAAAGTTTACAACATTGACTCAGACCTTTATGGACTAAAAGGTCATTCTATCTTTAAGTCGGTTTGTAATACCGAAGCTTCATGAAGAGGAACCTTCGGTCATCTCCTGCGGACAGCTTCAGCCGAAGCTGCTTCTTCCTACAAGACCTTCGGCGCGACGAAGCATAGCCCCAACAGTAGCCCCTTTCGCGGCGCTAGATCGTTTTTCGTAACGAGCTTGATCCGTGAAAAAAGCATCTTAAGCTTCGGGAAGCCGAAGGTCCAAAAAACACCTTCCCTGAGCTCGTTGTCGAGAAACGATTCAGTTTCCGAGCGCGTAGCAGTCCCACCTTGCAGAGTTACTGTTTGGTCTCTGCGGTCCACCGTGCAGCGAGTGCAAGCGGCTGTCCGCCTGGTGTAAAAATCCTGGCGTTTCGCCTTCTTAGCTGCAGCACTATATAAACAGACAAGTAGGTGTGAAGTTACCATAGCATTCATTGCTATTTGCACTGTTTTGCTGCCAAAATTTTTAACCATAGCCGAAGCTTGACTCTCAGAATCAAACGAAGCTCCAGCTTGAAGCCTACTTCGTCAGAAGAAAAAACTTCGGAAGAAAGAGTATTTAATTCCCGCAAATTCAGAATTAAATGGCCAGAGTGCGTTCTATCGCTAGGGTTGAGCGTGAAGGAGGCGAAGCTGAAGGCTCGGAGACTATTCCCATCTCCGAAGCAATGCAATGATCCGGGCTGGTAACTTCGGAAGGAATCCCCACTGTTGAAGCAGAACAAGCAACTGCTGAAGCAGAAGAAGAGAACGTTGAAGAAACTGATCCCGAAGATGATTATCGTATCGCCATGCCAAGTAAGCCCAGCCACTTGGACTTCAGAAAGTCGACCGTTTCGAAGGCTGATCTCTCCAAAATGGTAAAGTCAGGTTATTTCAGTGGAAGTCAGAAGAAGCTACTTCGCTTCGGGGGGGAAGAAACTACCCCGAAGCCAGAGAAGGATGAAATAGTCATTTTCAAGAGCTTTCTAAAGGCTGGGTTGAGATTCCCCCTTCATAGGATTATTGCAGATGTATTGAAGAGGTTTGGTATCTACTTTCATCAGTTGACTCCTAACGCTATCGTTAGGCTTAGTGTTTATATCTGGGCCCTCCGAAGCCAGGCGGTGGAGCCGTTTGCCGACAGCTTTTGTCGAGTTCATGAGCTGCATTACCAGACGAAGGCTAGAAAAGATGGATTACATGATAACTTTGGTTGCTACAATTTTGCCTATCGGAAAACCACAAAGTTTCCTGTAATCAGCTACCGAAGCAAATGGCCGGCAGGCTGGAAATCAGAATGGTTTTATGTGAGAGTTGACGAAGACAAAGAGAAGCTAGTACAAAGCCCTCTTGAATTGATCTTCGGAGAAACAAGACCGCGATGCCAAATGTCATTAGAAGGTTCCACTTGGGCTGCACTGGCTGAGTTTAAAATTATTTCAGAGCATATCACTACTAGGGACCTGGTTCAAGAGTTCTTGGCCTTCAGGGTTTTTCCTACTTTAAAAGAATGGGAAATGCCGAAGCTAGAGGGGGAGAAGAAAGAAGGGGAACTTGTGCGGTTACCTTACTATTACAAATTTAAGAAATACTTTAAAAAACCTTGCCAAGAGTGGCTGGACACAGTTGAAATAATGTGCAATGAAATACTCGGTAATTACTCCAAAAAAGAAGATCAGTTGATGACCGCGGCCTTCGGTACCCGTCCGAAGCGAAGACTGAATCGAGTGCTGGACGCCTTGGGTTTTGAATACCCTGACTACGAAAATCTGAATAAAGGTGCCAAAGGTCGGAAAAGGAAAAGGGGAGCCGAAGCTTTAAATGAAGATGAGGAAGAACCACCAAAAAAGAAGAATATTCCGAAGAAGAAGAAAATATCATCTCCGAAGCAAAAAGTATCTGACGAAGAGGAGACTCCTGCATCACGCTCTGCCACTGACGTGGAAGAGATTTTAAAGGTAATGACTGAATCCCTGCCTGCGAAGCTAAGTCCATTGGGGCCTCAACTGACAAAGTTTTTTCAGAAGGAAAAGGAGCCCGAAAAAACGAAGAAAACAACTAAAACAAAGAGACAAAGAATCATCGCAGTGACAGAAGTCATTGACAAGACACCACCGAGAGCTTCAGCTCAAAAGATACCAGCGGCTGAAGAAATAACAAATATTGAAATCACACCTTCGGAGGTCGCGGCTGCCGAAGCTACCTCAACTGAAGGTTTGAACTTGGAAAGCACAATTGAACACATCGACAAAATACTGCTAGACATGGCCACAGAAGAAGCTACTGCTGCCGCCGAAGAGGCCATGGCCGCAGTGTCTGGGAAAGAAAAGGAAATTGCTGACGAAGCTTCAGAGGACGAAGCCTTCATGTTCCAAAATTTGGTTGGAGAAGAATTGTCAAAAACCGAAATAGAAGAGCTTAAAGAGTATGCCAAATCCTGCGGATACAAACCAGGAGCACTCCTCTTCGGGGGTATTGACGATGAAAAATTAGACTGCATCCGGGATCAAACTGGAGCTAAGGTCATCGGTACTCTATCAAAGAGTATCGGTTTTCCGAAGCTGGAAATGGACATTAGCCGCTACCGACGACAACATATCGTTGGTAGTTTATTTTATTCCAATTTCAAGGTGAACTACTATTCCCTTGACTTTTATTGTTTCCAATAATGTAGACCTGTCTTAACGAAGGTTGTTTACGTGCAGAGTATGCTGCTGAGCAAGGCTTTGAAAATGCAGCAAGATCTGGAAGACAAAAAGCACGAGATTATAATTGAAAATTTAGAGAGCAAAATAAAAGAGCAATTAGTTACTATTGAAAAGAAGAACTTTGAGCTTCAGGCAACTGAAGGCTTATTGGCAGAAGCCGAAGCTAAAATAATGGAATTGAATACGAAGCTTCTCTGCCAATCTGAACAGTTTGAACAAGAAAAACAAGAACTAAATGCGAAACTTGAAGCCGAAGTCCAAGAAAATTCAGTTTTGAAAAAATTATTGGCAAGCCTTCAAGATAAATGTTTGGAATTTAGCAACAAATGTATTCAACGACTGAGAAAAATCTTCCACTCAGTTGGAGCTAGCAGTGAGAAATTCACCCCGTCAGCTGAAGATTTACCAAAGACCTTCGAACATATTGAAGGTGAAATTGATGAGCTTGACGAAGTTATAGCCGGGCACGGTGACTTCTGTGCCTGGGTAGCTTCTCGGGGCACTGCTGCTGCTTTCCTAAAAGCTGGCTGTGATCATGGAAAAATTGTCAATAGGCTCAATTTCACTCTATCACCAACAATTTTAGATGATATTCCTGACCTCGCCCGAAGCATTTCTAACAGATTTGTAAAGATGATATGGACAAAAGGCGGGCGAGAAAAGGCTGGAGACGAAGCTCGGAGTCATCTTGAACCAGTAAGAAATCATACCTTGTGCTTACCTCTTCCTTCAAGCTCGATTTTGACTTACAACGACTTAATTCATGTAGGATGACGAAGTCGAAGTCGATGATTAAAAAGAGTGACGCCGAAGCTAAAATCCCTCGAAGATTAAGTAGGAGTAGACTGTAGACAGACTTAGGAAACTTTTGAGATAACTTGTGTAAATGTAACTAAACTTGTCTTTAATGAGTTCTGTTCATACCTTGTATTATGCTCTTACCCTTCTATTAATGTATGTGAAGTGCTTTGTTGTGGACGAAATTATCTTTTTTGAGCCGAAGGCGAAAAAACACCTTCCCTTCTTTTCGTACACAGCGAAGCATAGAAAACAACATTTCCCTTTCTTCCGAAGCTCTCCTTTTTGTACGCGAAGAAGCTCTTCTCTTATGCCGAAGCAACCACTTATGCCATGATGATGATTATCCTACATATGCCTGAATGAATGTTTATGAATGCAAATGCTATGATGTAATGTGATGTGCGAATGAATGTCCAAACACATATCCGAAGCCATACCCTCAGCCATTATTTCCTTAGAAACAATCACACAACAGCTCTGCATTCCCTTAGGAACGACTTTGGAGCTTCTTCGCCTTTTACTTTCGGCGGAATCAGCGTTGACTTTTCGCTGTAAGCTCTGCATTCCCTTAGGAACGACTTTGGAGCTTCTTCGCCTTTTACTTTCGGCGGAATCAGCGTTGACTTTTCGCTGTAAGCTCTGCATTCCCTTAGGAACGACTTTGGAGCTTCTTCGCTTTTTACTTTTCGGCACTCAATGGTGCGTTCTCAGCTTTTACATTTACATTCCTTGGAGGATTTTGCTCTTATAGAACTAAAAAAGGAAATTACATATGATGGCCCCATTAAAAACCTTTCTCCCCCTTTAGAAAGGAAAAGGGTGCCATGAAAAAGAAAAGACATAAAAAGTTACATCAAGTTACACATAATATCACCGAAGCTCATCCGCATTCCAAGATCTAGGAATGTCGTTGCCGTCCATATCCTTCAATCTGTATGAACCGGGTCTTGACGAAGATGCTACTAAGAAAGGTCCCTCCCATTTCAACTGCAACTTGCCCACTGTATCTAGGTTAGCGACTCTCCGAAGCACCAAATGTCCTGGCTCAATATTCTTCAGCCGAACCTTTCTATCCCGCCACTTGCTTGTTTCGGCTTGATATTTATTGATATTCTCCACAGCTTGAAGCCTGATCCCTTCTAAAGCATCTTTTTCCACAGAATAAGCATCTTCAGAACCTGATTCTGCCGAAGCTACTACTCTTATTGATCCAGTTTTAGCTTCTTCCGGAGTTATTGCTTCGTCACCAAATAATAACTTGAATGGAGTGAAGCCTGTAGACCTTGATGTTGTTGTATTGTGGCTCCACACCACTTTGGTTAACTGATCTGGCCACTTTCCCTTGGGTTGATTGAAGATTAACTTCATTATTCCTGTCATTATAATGCCATTGGCTCTTTCAACGAGCCCATTTGACTCCGGATGCCTGACTGATGCAAAATGGATCTTCGTACCAATTTGATCACAGAAATCTCTGAAAGCTTCGGAGTCGAATTGTGTTCCATTATCTACAGTGATGGCCTTTGGTACCTCGAAACGACAAACAATATTCTGCCAGAAAAACTTTTGGACAGTGGCCGAAGTTATTGTGGCTAAAGGCTTTGCCTCAATCCATTTAGAAAAATATTCCACAGCCACTACAACATATCTTAAGTTCCCTTGGGCCGGTGGTAATGGACCTAACAAGTCAAGGCCCCACCTTTGCAATGGCCAGATGGGTTGTATGAGCTGTGTTAAGGACGAAGGTTGTTTTTGATCTCTTGCACATTTCTGACAGCCTTCGCACTTTTGAACTAATTCCGCTGCATCCGAAGCTGCCTTCGGCCAATAAAAGCCTTGGCGGAAAACTTTTCCAAGTAACGGCCTAGATCCAATGTGAGATCCACACAGGCCTGCATGTATTTCTTTCATCAACTCTATACCTTCGGTTCTAGATAAACACTTGAGTAGCGGAGCGCAAACTCCATGCTTGTACAACTCCCCTTCTATCATGACATATGGACGAGCTCTTGCCTCTATCCTCCTGTTATAAGCTTCGTCATCTGAAAGGAATTTACCCTGAAGGTAAGAGATGATCTCAGTTCTCCAATCTTCGCTATAAACAGGAGATATATTGAGGACTGCTCTTTCAAGGAGTTCCACTGAAGGTGCCTTTATTGTTTCGAAGAACACATCCGAAGGTAAAGGCAGCCCCTGTGCTGCTGACTTAGCTAGCAAATCAGCATGCTCATTTTGTCCTCGAGGGATATTTTTGACAGAAAATCCTTCGAAGGAAGCTTCGATTCTTCGGACCGTGTCTAGATATTTTTCAAGCTTCGGATCTTTAGCCTTGCAACTCTTGTCGATATGACCCGAAACAACCTGGGAATCAGTTTTAAGGATGGCCCTTCTGATTCCCATTGCTTTTAATTTCCGAAGGCCCAAAAGCAGGGCTTCGTACTCAGTAATATTGTTTGTACAGCTAAAATCGAGTCTTGCCGCATAACAAGTTTTAACTTTGGATGGTGAGACCAACACAGCGGCTGCTCCTGCTCCGAAGGTTCCCCAAGACCCATCGCAAAACATTGTCCACACTTCGGCATCTTTATTTGTTTCTTCATCCTGAGCCCCTGGCGTCCAATCGGTAATGAAATCTGCTAACGCTTGAGACTGGATCCAGGATCTATGCACATAATCAATGCAAAGTTCATTGAGCTCTGCAGCCCATTTTCCAATCCGTCCAGTAGCTTCTCTATTTCTCATAATATCCTTCAACGGCTGCGAAGAAGGAACAACAATATTGTATGCTTGAAAATAATGCCGAAGCTTCCTGGATGCCATCAAAACAGCATATAATACCTTCTCCAATTCTGTATAGTTTTTCTTTGATACACTAAGAACTTCAGATACAAAATACACTGGAACCTGCTTCTTGACTTGGCCATCAAGCTTCTCCTGGACAAGTGCTGCACTTACCGCTGAGTGCGAAGCTGCCACGTATAACAACAAAGGAGCCCCTGGCGTTGGTGGAGTTAATGTTGTTAAATCTATCAAATATTGCTTCAGTTCTTCAAAGGCTTTTTGTTGGCTTGGTCCCCATTGAAAGACTTCGGCTGATTTCAGCACTTCGAAGAATGGTAAATCTCTTTCTGCTGATTTGGATATAAATCTATTAAGAGATGCCAACCTCCCTGTTAATCTTTGGGCCCCCTTTTTTGTAGTTGGTGGCTCCATTCGAAGTATAGCTTCAATTTTACTTGGATTAGCTTCAATTCCCTTTGTTGAAACCAAGCATCCAAGAAATTTCCCCTTCTTTACTCCGAAGACACATTTTTCTGGATTCAACTTTAAGCCAGCTTGTCTGAAACTGGCGAAGGTCTCCTGCAAATCAGCAATATGATTTTCCTGTTTCGTGCTTTTTACAATGATGTCATCAACATAAGTTAGCACATTTCTGCCTATCTGAGACTGGAGAACCTTCGCAGTCATTCTGCTGAAACTTCCTCCAGCGTTTTTGAGCCCCTCAGGCATCCGAAGATAGCAATATGTGCCACTTGGGGTTATGAAGCTAGTCTTCGGCTCATCTTCCTTCTTCATCCAGATTTGGTGATAGCCTGAGTAACAGTCTAGCAGACTCATGAGCTCTGAAGAAGCTGCTGCATCAACTAAAGAGTCTATCCTTGGCAATGGGAATTCGTCCTTCGGACAAGCCTTGTTGAGATCTGTAAAATCGATACACATTCGCTACTTGCCATTGGCCTTTTTTACCATAACAGTGTTAGCTAGCCATTCTGGGTACTTTACTTCTCTGATAACTCCTGCACTGAGGAGTCTTTTGACTTCATTACGAGCACCTTTGGCCTTATCATCAGACATTTTCCGAAGTCTCTGCTTTCTGGGTCTGAAGGATGGGTCAACATTGAGCGAGTGTTCAATAACATCCCTATTTACTCCGCAGAGGTCATTGGCTGACCATGCAAAAACATCTTTGTTGTTGAACAAAAACCTTATCAAGGTTTTCTCCTGCTCTTCGGATAATTGAGAGCCCAACAGCACCTTCTGCTCTGCTATGTCCTCACATAAGAGCATGGGCTTCGACTGATCTGCTGAAGCTGCTTTCTCCCTTCTGAATTTGTACTGTTCACAAGCTTCAGCTCCATCTATGTTATGGATTGCTTTTGAGTCAGTCCAGTTTCCTTCGGCCCTTCTGGCAGCTTCCTGACTTCCATTAATAGCGATGGGTCCTTGATCCGAAGGTATCTTCATGCAAAGATAGGCAGGATGAAGAATTGCTTCGAAAGCATTGAGGGTGCCACGACCAATAATTGCATTGTAAGGGTATTCCATGTCAACAATGTCAAACACAACTTGCTCAGTTCTAGTGTTGTTAATGAACCCGAAGGTCACTGACATGGTGATCTTGCCCAGTGCTACAATCTGTCTTCCTCCGAAGCCACAGAGAGGGTGCGTAGCATCATGAATCTTATCTTCTGGCTCTTGCATTTGCCTGAAGGCCTTAGCAAATATGATATCAGCTGCACTGCCTGTATCAACCAAGACATTGTGGACCAGAAATCCTTTGACAACACAAGAGATAACCATGGCATCGTTGTGTGGGTAATCCTTGAGTTGAAGGTCCTCTTGGGAGAAGGTAATAGGAATGTGAGACCATCTCGACTTGATGAAGGGTCCTTGCACCCCAACATGCTGTACCCTTCTCTGTGCTTCCTTCTTCTGCTTCTTGTTGACTGGCTCTGAACATGAACCGCCTGTTATCGGGAGTAGCAGCTTCGGAGCCGAAGCAGCTCCAGCTTGATCGTTGAACGAAGCCATCAGCTCAAAAAAAAGTGGAAGTGAGTTCACCGGAGGTGGGCGCCAATGTTGGAGACTTGTTCTCAAATGCTATGAATTAAGAACAAGGCAACACAGAAAGAAGTTAATGGTTAATGCCCTTCGTCCTTCGAAGCATTATCTCCCTTAGGATATAACGATCTTCAGACGAAGGTCATGAAGGACATACCTTCATCATCACAGTTTATATTGATAAAAGGAGAAGCATATGAAACATGAGAGAATAACATGAATGATCACATAGCACTATTACATGTCCTTATTATATAATTATGGAAGAATAAGAACAATATTGAATTACATTTGTACCTTCGGCTTGATAGAAGGCAAAAATACAAGCGTGACGCACGAGCGAGTACAAGTCAGCGTGAATAGTACGGGGGTACTATTCATCTATTTATAGACACAGGACACAGCCTGTGAAGAATTACAATTATGCCCCTCATAAAAGTTTACAACATTGACTCAGACCTTTATGGACTAAAAGGTCATTCTATCTTTAAGTCGGTTTGTAATACCGAAGCTTCATGAAGAGGAACCTTCGGTCATCTCCTGCGGACAGCTTCAGCCGAAGCTGCTTCTTCCTACAAGACCTTCGGCTCTCCTGCGGACAGCTTCGGCCGAAGCTGCTTCTTCCTACAAGACCTTCGGCGCGACGAAGCATGGCCCCAACAGCGGTCAGGCAAGAACCCTGCACTGGAGCTTCCTATAAACTGTAGCGGGTAGTCTGAAGCTAGTGGAACATTGTAAAGGCCTCGTAGTGGTACCCTGCCTCGCTTCCTTGGTAGAGGTGTATGGGGTCTGATCAACTCCGTGGCAAATGGGTAACACGACTTGTGGGTAAAGATGCGTAACCTCTGCAGAGTGTAAAACTGGTATACTAGCCGTGCTCACGGTCATGAGCGGCTCGGACACTCACATGATTAATTTATGGAACTTAAACTTAATCTGTCATTTCATTGCATTTGGGAATATTTTATTATTACTTTTACTTATTATTACTATGGTTTGGTATTTACTTACACTTAGTAATTGCTAATAAAATTTTGACCAACTTATAAAAGCAATGCTCAGCTTCAGCCTTTATTTCATTGATCAGCCTTACACTTCATGAACTCCTACCTTTGGTGAGTTCATGCCACATTATTCCCCACGACTTGTTGAGCTATGAACGTATGTGAGCTCACTCTTGCTGTCTCACACCCCCCCCCCACAGGAGAAGAACAGGTAGTCGAAGAGGAGCCGCCTAACACTGAGGCATTCGACTTGATCTAGGTGGCGTTTCTCAGTTGACATTGGCGCCGACGATCCTTAGTTTGTTTTATATTTATTCTTTTATTTTGTAATAAGTCTTCTGCTATGTAATAAGTACTCTGATGTTTTGTGACATTTATCTCTATACACTCTGTTATTATATGTGTTGTCTTCTTGGCGCATGTATGAGATGCACCTGGCTTTGTTCCTTAAAGCCGGGTGTTACAGAAGTGGTATCAGAGGAAATGTTGACTGTAGGACGAAACCTAGATAGAAATGGATAAAACCCTTACCTATTTATCTCATTCTGATTCATTCTGTACTTACCTTACTCTGATTCTTTCTATACTTATCTTGATCCTGTCTCACCTTCTACTATTCTACTCTGATCATTCTTACCTTTTCTACTCCAAGACAAGATGGATTCCACACCTTGGAATCCCTACCCCTATGACATTTTTAAGAGATAGGAGACCTAAGACAAAAATAAAAAAATTATTTTCTCTATTAAAAATATTGATTGATTGTTCTGATGATCAATGCCTGATTTGCTTCTTTGATTGATTGAAATAGTATAGGCGGGCATCTTAGCATGTACCACTATAAGGTAATGAATTAGCTTTATTAGGCGACACACTTAGCTAATAAATCCCCCAAAGTAACATGCTTTGTAATTACATGCCTTGTCTACAATCCTTTCTTTCGTACCCTGTGCTCCTAACCCAGATGGGCTACCCCTATAGTGTTAGAAGAGAGCACTATAGACGTAATCCTTGGTATGTCATGGTTAAGAAAGGCAAAGGCAGTATATACACTGTGCTAAGGGAACCGTAGAACTCACCAGTTCCAAAGGACAAAGATTTGAAGTCGAGTTGGTCATTGATCTCTTACCTGGGACTGCTCCTATTTCTAAACGGTTATACAGGATGTCCGTAGAAGAACAAAAGGAACTTAAGAAGCAGTTAACAGGGTTACAAGATACTGGGTACATTCGTCCGAGTTCCTCACCTTGGGGAGCACCGGTGTTATTTGTGCAGAAGAAGGATGGATCGCAACGGATGTGTGTGGACTATAGATCACTTAATGATGTCGCGGTGAAAAACAAGTATCCATTACCCTGTATTGAGGATTTATTTGATCAGATGCGAGGTGCTAGAGTATTCTCGAAGATTGACCTCCGATCCGGTTACCACCAGATGAGGATTAGACCATCGGATATTCCCAAGACGGCTTTCTCGACTCGATATGGATTATATGAGTTCACTGTTATGTCATTTGGATTGACCAATGCACCAGCTTATTTCATGAATTTGATGAATAAGGTGTTTATGGAGTATTTGGACAGATTCGTCGTGGTGTTCATCGACGATATTCTTATCTATTCTAGGAGTGAAAGTGATCATGAACAACATCTAAGGTTGGTGCTACAGAAGCTACGAGATAATCAACTCTATGCCAAGTTTAGCAAGTGCGAGTTTTGGATTGATAAGGTGCCATTCCTTGGACATATTATTTCTAATGGAGGAATAACAGTGGATCCTACTAAGGTCAAGGAGATTATGGAGTGGAGAGTGCCCACTACAGTTACTGAGATTCGGAGTTTCTTAGGGCTTGCAGGATATTATTGGAGATTTATTGAGGGATTCTCTAAGATTGCCAAGCCTATGACATCGCTTCTGGAGAAAGGAAGAGAATTTAAGTGGGATGAGAAGTGCCAAGGAAGCTTTGATCAATTGAAGGAGGGATTGATGTCTCCACCAGTGTTGGTAATGCCAGACTTACAGAAAGGATTTGATATCTATTGTGATGCATATGGCCAAGGATTGGGATGTGTGCTCATGCAAGAAGGACACGTGATCGCCTATGCATCTCGTCAATTGCGGAAATATGAATTGAACTACCCCACTCATGATTTAGAGCTGGCAGCAGTTGTGCATGCACTTAAGATTTGGAGACATTACATTTTGGGAACTAAGTGCCAAGTATACACGGATCATAAGAGTTTGAAGTATATATTCACTCAGAAGGATCTCAACCTCAGACAACGTCGTTGGTTGGAGCTCATCAAGGATTATGATTTGGAGATTCACTATCACCCGGGCAAGGCGAATTTGGTCGCAGATGCCTTGAGTCGGAAAGAACATGTTCACTCCGCTTTCGTTGTCCAGCTACCTGATGAATTAGCAAAAGATTTTGAGAGACTCAATTTGGGAATTGTTACTCACACTGAAGGAGTTACCATTGAGTTGGAACCTACTTTGGAGCAAGAGATTTGTAAAGGTCAGGTTGGTGATGCTAAGATCCAAGAGATTAAGGATCTAATCACGGATGGTCGAGTTCCGGAATTCACGGAGGATGAGCAAGGTACTGTGTGGTTCAAGGACAGAATGTGTGTTCCAGAGATTGATAGCCTCCGTGAGGCTATATTGAAAGAAGCTCATGATTCTGATTACTCCATCCACCCTGGTAGCACTAAGATGTATCAAGATTTGAAGCGAAAGTATTGGTGGTATGGATTGAAAAGAGATGTTGCTGCCCATGTGGCTAAGTGTGATGTGTGTCAAAGAGTTAAGGCCGAACATCAAAGACCAGCTGGACTATTGCACCCGTTGAAGATACCCGAGTGGAAATGGGAAGAGATTGGTATGGATTTTATTGTTGGACTACCCCGCACTCCAGCAGGATATGACTCTATTTGGGTAATTGTGGACAGATTGACGAAAGTGGCTCATTTTATACCTGTGAGGACTAATTATACGGGAGCCAAGTTAGCAGAACTGTATATGACTCGGATAGTTTGTCTACATGGAGTACCTAAGAAGATCGTGTCTAATCGAGGATCGCAGTTTACTTCTCGATTTTGGAAGAAGTTGCATGAGAGCTTGGATACAAAGTTGAATTTTAGTTCAGCCTACCATCCCCAGACTGATGGACAGACAGAGAGAACTAATCAAGTGCTGGAAGATATGTTAAGAGCTTGTGCTCTCAAGCATGGTGGCAGTTGGGAGAAGAGTTTACCCTATGCTGAGTTTTCTTATAATAATAGCTACCAGGCCAGTTTGAAGATGTCACCATTTGAGGCTTTGTATGGCAGGAAATGCAGGACTCCCCTGTATTGGGATCAAACTGGAGAAAGACAGTTCTTTGGGCCTGAGCTTATTCAAGAGGCAGAAGAACAAGTTCGAATGATAAGAGAAAATTTGAGAATTGCACAATCCAGGCAAAAGAGTTATGCTGATAATAGGAGAAGATTACTGGAGTTTAGGGAGGGTGATCATGTCTATTTGAAGGTGTCACCACTCCGGGGTATGAGGAGATTTAAAGTTAAAGGAAAGTTGTCCCCTCGCTTCATTGGACCTTTCTTGATCTTAAAGCGAGTGAGAGAAGTTGCATATCAACTGAAGTTACCCGATCATCTGTTAGATGTGCATGAGGTGTTCCATGTATCTCAGCTAAAGAAGTGCCTTAGGGTCCCTGAGGAGCAACTACCAATGGAGGACCTCAGTGTGCAAGATGACCTGACTTATGCTGAGTACCCTATCAAGATTCTGGACACTTTGACTCGAGTTACGAGAAATAAGGTTATAAAGATGTACAAAGTACAATGAAGTCATCATAGAGAAGATGAAACTACTTGGGAGAGAGAAGAAGATCTCCGCATAGATTTTCCCCATCTTTTCCCTAGTCCTTCCTAAATCTCGAGGACGAGATTATTTTTAAGGGGGGTAGGATTTGTAATACCCAAATTTGTAAGAACATAAGAAATGAGGTTATTTTCCCTATATATGTTACCTTTATTCATTAATACATGTGAACAATTACCATAAAAGAAATTAATTAACTAATGACCCTAAGACAATATGTGCATCATGCTGAGAATTTTATTTTGTGTGTGCATATAATAATAAAAATCTATAGAAAAGACATTGATACTCAAAGTGGGAATTTAGACCTAAATGTGGAAATTAAAATATGGAGAGCGAGGAAGAAAAGAAATACTATAGAGTACAAAACAAAATTTATAAAAATGTAAACTTTATCCATACTGGTAAGATCAAGATCTACCTTTAATTTGAGTGCAAAATTCACATTCATAGTTGAATTCAAATTTGGATTTGAAATAAGAAAGGAAAATAAAAAGAAACAAAAAAAACAAAATAGACAACTCACCTGCATGTATCTCACGGTTGGCCCACTCCAACCATGTCGCTCGGCCTAGTCCTAGGAAGCCAACCCACGATCCCTCTCTCATGCTTTTTTTATTTATTCTTCAATCCGGTTGCCGAAGAAAAAGTAATAAAAAAATCACCCTGTGTCATCCTGATGTCAGCGATGACATCTGCTGCCCTCAATGACATGTGGGCCGCAGGGGGAACTGATCCTGTGCCATGCACGCTGGGATGGTCGATTCATGTGTTTGCTCTCCTCGTTTCTCCAACTAACGTGTGGGCCTCACTAGACTAGTAGCCGAGCATTGTCAAAAACAGTCGATGGCTGGTGGGGCCCCTTGACGCTGTTTATCTTCTTTATTGTGGCCGCCGTGAAGTCAGCTTGGTTTGTTACGATCCAGGGTGGGGTTGTTAGGATACGGCTGTCGTTCCTTGACTCAGGCTCCACCCTTGAGTATTTATCCGAGGCACAGACACTACTTCTCTCCCATCAAAACAAGGATGACCAATAGGTGCGAGCACCGCCATTGCCGACCAGAGAGAGAGCCACCATACCACAAAATCATCAGCATCGTCATTTTGCCACGGAGTCTGGCCGGTGGAGCAATGGGCCACCGCTATCCCCGCCCCTGCATGCGCCGTCGTTGACCTCTGCTATCTCTCCAAACAACGGTAAGACATCCTGAATCGCTTTGTCGCTCTCGTCTCACCGTTTAGCACTTGAACACGCGAGGGGTTAAGTATCAGAGCACCGGGCGCGCCTTACTCCAGCGGAGCTTCGCTAAGGTAGCCACCACCGTACACATCCGCGTCGAGCTGAGAGAGAGGAATCGAAGAGAGAGAGAGACCGCGGGATATACGGTAATCTTATGTGCGATCGTGGAGGGAAGACTCCGGTGATTTGTGGGGAGGAGCGCGAAGCTTGATCCTGTCGAAATCTGGCTGACCATAGCCAGGATTTGTCGCCGGACTTCACAGTGTTGCCGATCCGTGTACCCCAACGTCGCCGCGCTGCTCTGCTGAATGATCACCAGTGTGTACCCTTCCTTTGTATTTTGCAGTCCCTCTATTCGTTTAGCACCAGGGTAATCGGAGTTTAGCGCGTGAAATCGCCAGTGGGGGTCATCGGTGCACCCTCCGCCGAGGCTCTATACAGCGCCGCCAGGCTGGGTCACCGAGGGGAAGAAGACAAGCTCGCGGCCGTTGCCTTCGCGATGGACGGTCTGGATCGGAACCTAGATAGCGCTGGGTTATATCCGTCGGATTCTGATCCAGTGGCCGGGATTTGGTACCGGTTCGGTATAGATAGGTTCTAATCTGGGACGTTGAAATCTGATCGGATGCCCCTAGCTCACCCGTACCCCTTCGGTCTAGCAAAATCGCTAAAGAGTCCCTAGGCTTACTGATAAACAACCCGCAGCCCTGCTGCTAGCGCTCTGTGTCTTAGAAACTATTACTCCGAGGCCCATGTGCTTCTCTAAAATTAGTGTGCAGTCCAGTCAGTGAATAACATTTATAAAACTATTTAGAAAATGATTTATAATGTAAATAATTGTTAGAACTGGTTTAATTCATAGAAAATACATATTAGGTCCAAAATGACCCATTTAAATTCCTAAAATTTTGTAATATTATTGTCTATCCTTTAGTGCCTCTGTGTTGACATGAAAGACAATTTAAAATTTATCTATCACTTAATCTTGTATTAAATACATAAAACATTAGAAAATTCATAACTTAAAATCGATAACTCCAAAATTAATGATTCTGGTTCCTGTGATCTTATTTTAATGTCTAGTTTATTACTGTATATTCCATTTGCATGTTTGATGTGATGTTAATTTATGCTATACTATGTATGTATTGTGTTGATGCGAGTAGACGAGCAAGTCACTGTGGAATCTGAGGTTCAACAAGTAGAAGTAGCTGAGCAGGAGCTCATTGAAGGCAAGTTGTGCCCTTGATCACTTCTTTTACCCATTCATGTTCTTATTAATCATAATGATCTGCATAGGTTAATTTTGATGGGACCCAATAGGATGCCCTAGATTTGACTATCTTTATACCTTGTTTCACCACTGGTTTTACTACTAAACTTTTGGGTAGTACATGCTATTGCTTTATGTGGCTTTGGGTATAGAGATATTCATCACTCATTTTTATACTTGTTATTATCTGTTCATTATTTTCTGTTCATGATAAGATCATTATGTTAATGGGAACATGGAGAACCACCCGGGAAAACAGTGCTACCACAAGGGTTTAATGGGATGCCCTTGGCTGATTAACTAGGAAAGCTAGTGGAGGGCTACCTTACCCGAAAGGGGCAAGGGCAGTAGGGGAGTGGTCAGTGTAGGGAGGTCCTTGGTTGATTTTGCTGCGATGGCGGTCAGGCAAGAACCCTGCACTGGAGCTTCCTATAAACTGTAGCGGGTAGTCTGAAGCTAGTGGAACTTTGTAAAGGCCTCGTAGTGGTACCCTGCCTCGCTTCCTTGGTAGAGGTGTATGGGGTCTGATCAACTCCGTGGCAAATGGGTAACATGACTTGTGGGTAAAGATGTGCAACCTCTGCAGAGTGTAAAACTGGTATACTAGCCGTGCTCACGGTCATGAGCGGCTCGGACACTCACATGATTAATTTGTGGAACTTAAACTTAATCTGTCATTTCATTGCATTTGGGAATATTTTATTATTACTTTTACTTATTGTTACTATGGTTTGGTATTTACTTACACTTAGTAATTGCTAATAAAATTTTGACCAACTTATAAAAGCAATGCTCAGCTTCAGCCTTTATTTCATTGATCAGCCTTACACTTCATGAACTCCCACCTTTGGTGAGTTCATGCCACATTATTCCCCACGACTTGTTGAGCTATGAACGTATGTGAGCTCACTCTTGCTGTCTCACACCCCCCCCACAGGAGAAGAACAGGTAGTCGAAGAGGAGCCGCCTAACACTGAGGCATTCGACTTGATCTAGGTGGCGTTTCTCAGTCGACATTGGCGCCGACGATCCTTAGTTTGTTTTATATTTATTCTTTTATTTTGTAATAAGTCTTCCGCTATGTAATAAGTACTCTGATGTTTTGTGACATTTATCTCTATACACTCTGTTATTATATGTGTTGTCTTCTTGGCGCATGTATGAGATGCACCTGGCTTTGTTCCTTAAAGCCGGGTGTTACACCGGGCAGATGGCTAAGTAATGAGATGCTTTCGAGGGGGTGCCTCCTAGGCCTTATATACTTGACCGTGGGGCGTTACATGTGGATATGATAACAACGCGAGCATAAGTAATAGTAAATCGACTGAGTCTATCTTCCTATAATCCAGCCGACCTTCCCCTGCCTCATTCCGATGTATGAGGCCCCTGCGCGGGAAGGTCGGGTCTCTGTTGTGATTGCAATTCAAACTCGTCGGACCGTCTGGGCCTGCGCCGATCTGACCTTGTGTCAAACTGCTTCACTAGACGTTCTTCCTCAGGCCCACGAAGGAATGACCTTGCGAATTATTGGGCCCACGGGCCTTTCGTGAGTCTTTCATCCTTTCAGTGGACCCAGGGGATATCCGTCCCCCACACGTTTGGACTCGATTTTAATTCTAATGCTAACCCTGGCTTGAAATTGTGTTTTAAGTTTCTAAATTTCAGATTCTGCCTATTCACCCCCCCCCCCTCTAGGCGACTTTTAGTCATAAGGCTATAATTGGTTATTTAAAAATATTGATGTATTTGTCTTTAGAAGAAGTGATGGTTCATTAGCTTTTAAAGGTGTATTAGACGACAAACCTTATTTAGTTGATTTCTCTAAAGAAAATGTTGATCTAGATGCATGTTTAATAGCTAAGACTAATATGGGCTGGCTCTGGCATCGCCGTCTAGCACATGTTAGAATGAAGAATCTTCATAAGCTTCTAAAGGGAGAACATGTGTTAGGACTAATCGATGTCTATTTTGAGAAAGATAGACCTTGTGCAGCGTGCCAGGCGGGGAAGCAGGTGGGAACTACTCATCTGAGCAAAAATGTGATGACAATGTCAACACCGCTGGAACTCCTCCACATGGATCTCTTCGGGCCCGTTACTTATCTTAGCATCGAGAGAAATAAGTATGGTCTTGTTATTGTTGATGATTTTCCCGCTTCACTTGGGTATTTTTTTGCAGGATAAAGCAGAAACCAAAGGTACTCTAAAGCGCTTCCTAAGGAGAGCTCAAAATGAGTTTGAACTCAAAGTAAAAAGGATCAGAAGCGATAATGGATCATAATTCAAGAATCTTCAAGTAGAGGAGTTTCTTAAGGAAGAAGGCATCAAGCATGAGTTCTCTGCTCCTTATACACCACAGCAAAATGGTGTAGTAGAGAGAAAGAACATGACACTCATCGACATGGCGAGAACAATACTTGGAGAGTACAAGATGCCTGAGCGGTTTTGGTCAGAAGTTGTAAATACAACTTGCCATGCATAAACCGACTCTATCTTCATCGCCTTCTCAAGAAGACATCCTACGAACTCCTAACCGGTAACAAACCCAATGTTTCGTACTTTCGTTTATTTGGGAGCAAATGCTACATCTTGGTTAAGAAAGGTAGCTATTCAAAATTTTCTCCCAAAGTTATAGAAGGGTTTTTACTAGGTTATGATTCAAATACAAAGGCATATAGAGTCTTTAACAAATATTCGGTTTGGTTGAAGTCTCTAGTGACATTGTATTTGATGAGACTAATGGCTCTTCAAGAGAGCAAGTTGATCTTGATGATGTAGATGAGGATGAAGTTTCAACGGCCGCAATGAGAACTATGACAATAGGTGATGTGCGAATGTAGGAACAACAAGATCAAGATCAACCATCTTCATCAACATTGGTGTAACCCCCCAACTCAAGATGAGGAACAGGTACCTCAAGATGCAGGCATGAATCAAGGGGGAGCACATGAAGAAAAGGATAAAGAGGAAGAAATACAACAGGCAACTCCAACTCAAGTCCGGACCACCATCCAAAGGAATCATCTAGTGGATCAAATTCTAGGTGGCATAAGCAAGGGAGTAACCACTCATTCACGTTTAGCTAATTTTTATGAACATTACTCTTTTGTTTCTTCTATTGAGCCTTTCAGGGTAGAAGGAGTCTTGCAGGATCCGGACTGGGTGTTGGCCATGCAGGAAGAGCTCAACAACTTCAAGAGAAATGAAGTATGGAGCCTAGTGCCATGTCCAAAGAAAAATGTTGTGGTAACCAAGTGGGTGTTCTGCAACAAGCAAGATGAACACGGGGTGGTGACAAGAAACAAGGCTCGACTTGTGGCAAAAGATTATGCCCAAGTCGCAGGTTTGGATTTTGAGGAGACTTTGGCTCCTGTAGCTAGGCTCGAGTCAATTTGCATATTATTGACCTATGCTGCTCACCACTTGTTTAAGTTGTTTCAAATGGACGTGAAGAGCGCCTACCTCAATGGACCAATCAAGGAGGAAGTGTATGTGGAAGAACCCCCTAGCTTCGAGGATAACATAATTTAGCAGGGTAATGATGCAGAAATTTGAGTTGTCGATGATGGGCGAGCTAAACTACTTCCTTGGATGTCAAGTAAAGCAAATCAAGGAAGGAACTTTCATA
Source organism: Zea luxurians (assembly GCA_029449295.1). Lineage (NCBI taxonomy): Eukaryota > Viridiplantae > Streptophyta > Magnoliopsida > Poales > Poaceae > Zea > Zea luxurians. Next base: position 1,975,301 of record JAOPSE010000109.1, read on the forward strand.
TCCCAAACAAAGTATACTCAAGACTTACTCAAAAGGTTTGGGATGAAGGACGCAAAGCCTGCCAAAACGCCAATGGGAACCGACGGACACTTGGACCTCGACAAGGGAGGTAAGTCCATTGATCAAAAGGCATATCGGTCTATGATAGGATCTTTACTTTATCTTTGTGCTAGTAGACCGGATATAATGCTTAGCATTTGCATGTGTGCTAGATTTCAATCCGACCCCAAGGAATGTCACCTTGTGGCCGTGAAGCAAATTCTTAGATATTTAGTTCATATGCCTTGCTTCGGGATCTGGTATCCAAAGGGGTCTACCTTTGACTTAATCGGATATTTAGATTTCAACTCTCCTCTGCCTCTACAACATGACTTTCTCTCCTCTGGGTCATCCCACGCTCTATGATGCAAATTGTTGCCTAAGGTAGGCTCTAGTTGCAGCTAAGGCTCTATCGAGTAAACGAATGTGCGCCCACGAGAAGACCAACAAAGTGGCTGAGTAGAGTGCCGTCTAGAGCCACCAATCCTAAGATAACCATTGTTGCCTTCACACTTTTGTGGCCTTTGTTGTTGCTACAACCTTAATAACCTGGTTGTGTATGTCTGTCAGGGTGCTCTTATTCTTGTGACACATTTACTCCACTACCTTGCCCTTGTCCTGTCTAGGAGGCTAAGGCGGCATGTCACCATCATCGCCCCCTGGATGAGGGCCTAAAGTCTTGGTCCATCATGAGAGAACCACTAACACAAGAGCACACTAAAAACCACTACTCCTCGTGACACTGACCACAACAAACAAAATGTCACTTGTGTGGCTTGGCCCAAGCCATACTCGTGGGCATGGCTCTAGGTTCTACTCTATCAAAGTGAGCAAACCTCACAAGCATGGTTGCACTATGAGTAGAGATATATTAAACGAACACATATTTAGAGATGAGGAGCATCCTAGAGAGCAAGCACGGTAGATTGAGCAATAGAAATTGTGGGTTTTTCTACCTTACCACGAGTAGAAACTAGTCAAGATCATGACACCAGAACACCACGACAACGAGAACATTTGGCCTGTTTGGTTCAGCTTTTTTCTGGCATGTTTTTCTGAGAATATGGTTGTGGGAAGAATCTGACTATCACGGGAATTACATGCAGAGGAAGATGAAGTGGTTCAAAGGATTCAGGATCTAGAAAGCGACATATTCCTACTATCGTGATGAATCGACTAATTATGTGTTAATATTGATTTTGAACGGTTTTATCAAAACAATTTTTATAAAAATGGGCTAAAAAGCTGGAGCATTTAGCAGTCCATATTAGCTTTTTGGTGGCCAGAACTGAAAAAAGGCCAAACAAAGGGTGCCGAGATGATCAAAACAGGAGCAACTTAATATAATTAATTGATTCAAAATGCACCAAGTAATCAAGATCTATCTAAAAATAGCTATCAGGTCTATAGATTTTAAAGAACAAATTAGTTAATGTATAATATATACTACTATATTAAGGCGGCAAGGGGTAGCCTGCTAGCTCCTTGTTTTGCCTTCTATGAATCTATGACGTCCATATATAGTTATCAAATCAGGACCGTCCGTCCGTCCACGCGCCGTCCGTCCGTCTACCCGCCTGATCCGCCAGCAGACTCATCCGGAATTCTTTGTGGGCGCCTCTACCACTGATGGTTGGACCCGGGCAGTGCTCCGTATCTCGAACCGCAATCACCGTCGGGAGCTTCGTCGGGAGCTTCGGAACTCAGGCAGGTCCGTCGCCTTGCCCAGCTCTATAAACTCGGGCGCCGCATCACCAACTACCCTTCGCATCCGCCTATTTCTAGGAGTCAAACGCGAGCACCTCTGCCATCATCCATCCTGGTTGAGAGAGATCGATGAGGAAGGACGGACCGGGCGCCACCATCGCTATACGCGAGCCGGGGTCGTCCTATCGTAGAAACCAAGACTACTGCGTCGTCATCTTTGGTAAGGCCTCTTTGAGCTTTGCCTTTTTCCTGGGAACATCTAGCATCGAGTTCGGGGATGTGTCGTGGGTTGTATTATCGCTCTGCCATGGAGGCCAAGCGAGTCCTCGTCGTTCGGCCGTTTTGCAGCGGCCACTTCTCCGCCGGAGGCGTCCCCGTCGACCTCCGCCGTGGTGTCGCATGGTGTCGTGGATTGAATTATTCGTAGCTAATTAAGTCTGGAAGTATATCTTGCCCGCAAGGAAAGAATAGAAGAAAATACAGACAGAGAGAGGCGAGGAAGGAAGAAATCAACGAGGGGGTTGGATTGGACTGTGACTGTTGTTGATTCTCTCTTGCACGCGGCGGTCCTCCTCCAGAGTCCAGACCCAATCTCAAATCCCTAATCCTACAAAGGGATCCCAAATTCGGCGTCCAGTCCAGTCCAACCTGTAGTAGATATCCCCTCTGGCTTGGTCGTCCGTCCTTGCCCCAATTCCAATTGACTGGAGAGGAGTTGGATCAGGGAGCATTAGAATGGCCGCCGCCGCATAGGATGGAGCTAGATTCCTCCGGCCGCTGCTCGGTTGGTCCCATGGATGCTGTGATTCGAGGACGCAGCTAGAGATTTGGTACCGATGGTGGCACGAATTTCGCACGGCGGCAAATTTGATGCGCGTTCGCCCGTTTTTGCGGGTGGGGTTGGGTCCGCATTGCTGCATTGATGCATATGTGTCACCCTCATTTCAGTTGTTTTGCTACATTGTAGCCATGTACGCTTAGATATGGTATAGCGATAGTGCAGTGGTTTGTATGGAACACATTTGGCTGAAGTTACTCACTCATCAAAACCTGAAAGGTTCACCTATGGACTTTTATGCTTGTTCAGTTCTTTTTAGCAATGAATGAACCCAGCTTGCAGTGCCATAATGTGTAGTAGGTCTAATTGTAGCACCACTCTATTAGCTCTGTGTGAGTACCGCTAATTGCTGCAAAGCAAGTCTTTCTTGTTGAGCTCTCAGCAACTCATGGGCACACTTTTTAGACAAGGTTATCTGGTGAATATGACAGGCAGACATCTATAAACAGTCCTTATGGAAATGGTGTGCTCCTCACGAAGTCAAAACTTATCGATGGTGTATCTGAAGGATGATGGATGTATTTTATTTTGTTGGAGTTGTGTCCATTTGTATGTTCGTACTATTCTAATAGTTTTAAAGTGGTACATGACATTCTTTTCACTGACTTGTGGTTAGCAAGCAATCTGCGCCACCTTCCCTAGCACTTCACTCTGTCTCCACACATTCAGTATGTAACTTGTCCAGATTCAAAACATCAGCCCCTGTAATAGATCTGAAAAACAAGCCAAATTGGTGCTATAGATAAGTTAATTTGTGTTATCCTTTGAAAAGTAAGAATCCTCCAAAACAGGTGCAGAATTAAGGGCTTACACTTCCAAGCTTCAGCCTAGAGCCACGGCGCCCTCCGCCAATGGGGCTGCTCGGCGTTCGGTCGTTTTGTGGCGGCTGCTTCTCCACCGGAGGCATCCCCGTCGGCCTCCGTCGTGGTGTCGCATGATGTCGTGTGTTGTATTATCGCCTCGTTAATTATTTAATAATGGGATTCGTAGCTAATTAAATCTGGAAGTATGAGGCTGCCTTCATGGGGTCAGGCGGGAACTGGTATTGCTTGTTCTCAACCCCTTGCTCTGTTGCTTCTACATCATCAAATTCATGGGAATTATGAGGAAGTAGTTGTGTTACTTCGACATCATCAAATTATGGGAATTATGAGGAAGTAGCATGTTAGTGTAGCTGAATTCCCTTTTCTCTAGCATTGATTGATGTCAACTGAAACCCATAGGCTGATCATTTGACTGTCACATCAAGTTCTTGTTTGATTGGTTGCTTGTGCTTGCTTGTGGATAGGTTCTATTCAACCTTTTCCTGGTCTAACTGGTTTATAAGAGTGGAACAATATCTGATTCGTCGATGGACTCTATAAGCAAAGGGACTCTAACTCTCATCCAGAGGATGGCACTATGAGTTGGGGCAATTTTCGTTTATTTCTCACACTCTACTCAAATGCCATAACCTTCTAAGGGTTGGGATACATACTTATAGCCTAAGGAGCTGCCGAAGTGCCGAGCATATGCTCATGAGGTGTTGTCCTACACTATGGCTACACTAGATGTTGTCCTACACCTTTACAAAAGTAGATGCTAACTACTGTCCACACCACACTGCAGCAAGGACTGCTGCTGTCCATACAGCAGCGTCCTACACCTTTACAAAAGCAGATGCTAACTGCTGTCCACACCACACTGCAGCAATGACTGCTACTGTCCATACTGCAACAAAGACCAAAGGACTGTTGTCCTGTAGTAAGGACCAACTGCAACAAAGACCAAAGGACTGCTGCCCTGTAGCAAGGACCAACAGACTGCAGGACTATTGTCCTGTAGCAAAGACCAAAGAGATTGCAGGGCTGCTGTCCTGTAGCAAAGACCAAAAGGACTGTGTCACACCCGGCTTTAAGGAACTAAGCCAGGTGCATCTCATACATGCGCCAAGAAGACAACATATATAATAACAGAGTGTATAGAGATAAATGTCACAAACATCAGAGTACTTATTACATAGCGGAAGACTTATTACAAAATAAAAGAATAACCATAAAACGAACTAAGGATCGTCGGCGCCAATGTCTACTGAGAAACGCCACCTAGATCAAGTCGAATGCCTCAGTGTTAGGCGGCTCCTCTTCGACCACCTGTTCTTCTCCTGTGGGGGGTGTGAGACAGCAAGAGTGAGCTCACATACGTTCATAGCTCAACAAGTCGTGGGGAATAATGTGGCATGAACTCACCAAAGGTGGGAGTTCATGTAGTGTAAGGCTGATCAATGAAATAAAGGCTGAAGGTGAGCATTGCTTTTATAAGTTGGTCAAAATTTTATTAGCAATTACTAAGTGTAAGTAAATACCCAAACCTTAATAATAATAAAGAACAGTAATAGTAAAATAATCCCAAATGCGATGCAAATGTCAAATTAAATTTAAGTTCCATAAATTAATCATGTGAGGGTCCGAGCCGCTCATGACCGTGAGCACGGCTAGTATACTAGTTTTACACTCTGTAGAGGTTGCGCATCTTTACCCACAAGTCATGTTACCCATCTGCCAAGAGACGGCCAATCCCATACACCTCTACCGAGGAGGCGAGGCAGGGTAACACTACGAGGCCTTTACAAAGTTCCACTAGCTTCAGAAATCCCGCTACAGTTTATAGGAAGCTCCAGTGCAGGAATCCCTCGCCTGATCGCCATCGCAGCAAAATCAACCCAAGGACCTCCCTACACTGACCACTCCCCTACTGCCCTTGCCGCTTTCGGGTAAGGAATACCTCCACTAGCTTTCCTAGTTAATCAGCCAAGGGCGTCCCATTAAACCCTTGTGGTAGCACTGTTTTCCCGGGTGGTCGCTCCATGTTCCCATTAATTTAATGATCTTAACATGAACAGTAATAATAACAGAATAATCATGAATAGTGTATCTTCATACCCAAATCCACATAAAGCAATAGCAGGTACTACCCAAAAATATTTCAGTGGTGAACAAGGTATAAAGATAACCAAAACTGGGGTAACCTAAAGGATCCCATCAAAATAAACCTATGCAGATCATTATAATTAATAAGAACATGGTTGGGAAAAGTAAGTGATCATCAAGGGCACAACTTGCCTTCAATGAGCTCCTGCTCAGCTACTTCTACTTGTTGAACCTCAGTTTCCACAGTGGCTTGCTCGTCTATTCGCATCAACACAATACATACATAGTAAAGCAAAAATTAACATTGCACCAAACATGTAAATAAAATACACAGTAAAAATCTACACATTAAAATGAAATCATAGGAACTGGAATCACTAAATTTGGAGTTATAGAATTCAAGTTATGAATTTCTTAAGGTTTAATGTGCTTGAAATAGGATTAAATGATAAATTAATTTTCTTACTGTTTTCATGTCCAAACAGAGGCACTAAATGATAGAGAATATTATTACAAAATTTTAGAAATTGGAATGGCTCAATTTGGAGCTAGAATGAATTTTCTATGCATTTTACAAGTTTCTAGAATTGTTTTTGTATTAAAAACGAATTTCTATAATCAATTCTATGTTTTTAATTCTCTCTGGACTGGGCCTCAATTTTCAGAAAGATCAGGGGGCTTCGCGCATAAAATACTAGACTCAGCGCACAGTGATGGTGGATAGCGGGTTATTTAAGAAGAAGTGCAGGGGCTCTTTACGAAGATTGCTACAGCGAAGGCTATGGGCGGTTCTCGGCCGTTGGATCAACGACTGACGCGCCAAATTAAACCTACATCTAAGCGAACCGGTACGCCATCCGGCCCATTGGATCCGGAATCGATGGTAGCGATTTAAAATAGCGAAACTCGATACGGATCATGGATTCGACGATCAACGACACAGATTAAATGACGCGAAGCGGTATGGGAGTCCTGATCTGGGTCGACCATCCCCGCATCAACGGCCGACAGCACTCTTCCACACGCCCGTCCCCCAAACATTGATCAGCGTCGGCACTGGCAAAACGCGCGGCGGCGCTCGCCGACGAGCAGCGCGCGCAGTGCCCTAGAGGCCTACCCCTACTGGTTACTAGCTCTACACAATCAGGAGGACGAGGCGGGCAAGATGGCCGAGGTCTCACCGACGCAGTTGGCAAGTCGAGGTTGGCCCACGGCAGAGCGCTAGCACGACGGAGAACAGCACTCTGGCGAGGAATTCCTGAGCTTCCCGAGGTCTTCAGCCCAAATTGAGGGCCCCCGCAGCTTCACGGGATCCCGGCGAATGCCCCCGCCCACACGCGCAAACCTGAGCACGAGCACAGAGGAGAATCACCGACGGCATGGTCGACTGGGTGCGGATTCGCCTCCGTCCGAAGTTCGCGAGCGCTTGTGAGTGGAATCGTGATGGCGGCGCGAAGCGGTTGAAGAGGAGACGGGGCCGAGCATAAGGCTTATATATGGTGAGGTAAGGGGGGTCGGCAGTCAGCTGCCCCGCCAGTTCCGCGCGGCGGCGGAATTCTCGGCCGCGGCCGTTACGGGGGTGAGTGGCGCTGACCCGTTAGCCCCATGCGGAAGTGACAGAGTGGGCCGCACGGCGTTGCACTAATCGACCGGATTCCTGGGCCCACGTGTCAGCCAGAGCAAAGCGAGAAGAACCGGGCTTGGGTCGTGCGGCTGACAAGGCGGTCCCGCCTGTCGGCGCCGTGGTGGGAGCTGGGCTGCGTGGAGGGAAAGGTTTAATGGGCCCAATTGAGGTATGGCAGCCCAACTTAGTCTTCTTTTCCTTTTTATTTTCTTTTCTGTTTTTTTTCTAAGTTTAATTTGAATTCAAACTTAAATTCAAATTTATGCCAAATTATTCTCTATTATTTGTGTGAAATTAAGGGTACCTATTTTAGAAATATAATTGTATTATTTTTATCTCATCTCTCTTCTTCTCAATTTCAAAACCTTAATTCCAATTTAGGGTTTAATCCCACTTCTAGTAATTATTACCAAATTATTATTATCCTTACTATTTTATTTAATGCACAAACATATAGAACTCCAACAAAATGCACTTTCTTTTATTTTAGCATTATTGGTTTAATTTAATCATCCCTGATTTTATGTATGCTCTTTTCATGATGCAATTAAGGCACACAAAATGTGGAAATCCACTATATCCTTTGTATAGAAATTTGAGTATTACAAATTCTACCCCCCTTAAAAATAATCTCGTCCTCGAGATTTAGGAAGATCTAGGGAAAAGGTGGGGAAAATCTATACGAAGCTCTTCTTCTCTTTCCCAAGTTGCTTCATCTTCACCGTGGTGGCTCCATTGAACTTTGCACATCTTTATAACCTTATTTCTCGTGACACGAGTCAGTGTATCAAGAATCTTGATGGGGTACTCAGCATAAGTTAGATCATCTTGAACACTAAGGTCCTCCATTGGTAATTGCTCCTCAGGTACTCTGAGACATTTCTTCAGCTGAGATACATGAAAAACATCATGAACATCCGCAAGATGATCCGGTAACTCCAATTGGTATGCAACCTCTCCCACTCGCTTTAAGATTAAGAAGGGTCCAATAAAGCGAGGGGACAACTTTCCTTTGACTTTAAATCTTCTCATACCCCGGAGTGGTGACACCTTCAAGTAGACATAATCACCCTCTTTAAACTCTAGTTGTCTTCTTCGAGTATCTGCATAGCTTTTCTGCCTTGACTGTGCAGTTCTCAAATTCTCCCTTATTTGCTGAACTTGTTCCTCTGCCTCTTGTATAATCTCAGGCCCAAACAACTGCCTTTCACCAGTTTGATCCCAATACAATGGAGTCCTGCACTTTCTGCCATACAAAGCCTCAAACGGTGACATCTTCAAACTGGCCTGATAGCTATTATTATAAGAGAACTCCGCATAAGGCAAACTCTTATCCCAACTTCCACCATGCTTAAGGGCACAAGATCTTAACATATCCTCAAGCACTTGGTTGGTCCTCTCAGTCTGCCCATCAGTCTGGGGATGGTAAGCCGAACTAAAATTCAATCTTGTATCCAATGACTCGTGCAACTTCTTCCAATACCGAGAGGTAAACTGTGATCCCCGGTCTGACACAATCTTCTTTGGCACACCATGTAGGCAGACAATCCGTGCCATGTACAACTCTGCTAACTTGGCTCCTGAATACGTGGCCTTCACTGGAATAAAGTGGGCTACTTTGGTTAGCCTGTTCACAATCACCCATATGGAATCATATCCAGCAGACGTGCGGGGTAATCCAACAATGAAGTCCATGCCAATCTCTTCCCATTTCCACTCAGGTATCTTTAGTGGATGCAATAGTCCGGCTGGCCTCTGGTGTTCAGCCTTAACTCTTTGGCACACATCGCACATAGCCACATGTGCAGCCACATCTCTCTTCAATCCATACCACCAATATTTTTGCTTCAAATCCTGATACATCTTAGTACTCCCAGGATGAATAGAATAAACTGAATCATGTGCCTCCTTCAATATGGTTTCCCGAAGACTATCGATATCGGGAACACAGATCCGATTCTTGAACCATATGGTGCCTTGCTCATCCTCTGTGAACTCTGGGCCTCTACCCTCTGTTATCAGATCCTTGATCTCCTGGATTTTGGCATCACCAATCTGACCTTTACGAATTTCTTGCTCCAAGGTAGGTTCCAATTCAATAGTAACTCCTTCCGTATGTGTAACAATTCCCAGGTTGAGCCTCTCAAACTCTTTGGCTAATTCATCAGGTAGCTGGACAACGAAAGCGGAGTGAACATGCTCCTTCCGACTCAAGGCATCTGCAACCAAATTTGCCTTGCCTGGGTGGTAGTGAATCTCCAAATCATAATCCTTAATAAGCTCCAACCAACGGTGTTGCCTAAGGTTGAGATCCTTCTGAGTGAATATGTACTTCAAGCTCTTATGATCCGTGTATACTTGGCACTTAGTTCCCATAATGTAGTGTCTCCAAATCTTAAGTGCATGCACAACGGCAGCCAGCTCTAAGTCATGAGTGGGGTAGTTCAATTCATGTTTCCGCAACTGACGAGATGCATAGGCAATCACATGTCCTTCTTGCATAAGCACACATCCTAATCCTTGGCCACATGCATCACAATAAATGTCAAATCCCTTTTGTAGATCTGGCATAACCAACACTGGTGGCGACATCAACCTATCCTTCAATTGATCAAAGCTGTCTTGGCATTTCTCATCCCACTTGAACTCTCTTCCTTTCTCCAAAAGCGAGGTCATAGGCTTGGCAATCTTAGAGAACCCCTCAATAAATCTCCGATAATATCCTGCAAGCCCCAAGAAACTCTGAATCTCGATAACTGTAGTGGGCACTCTCCATTCCATTATCTCCTTCACTTTAGCAGGATCCACTGCTATTCCTCCATTAGAAATAATATGACCAAGGAATGGCACCTTGTCAATCCAAAACTCACACTTGCTGAACTTAGCATAGAGTTGATTATCTCGCAGCTTCTGTAGCACCAACCTTAGATGTTGTTCATGATCACCTTCACTCTTAGAATAGATAAGAATATCGTCGATGAACACCACGACGAATCTATCCAAATACTCCATAAACACCTTATTCATCAAATTCATGAAATAAACTGGTGCATTGGTTAATCCAAATGACATAACAGTGAACTCATATAATCCATATCGGGTTGAGAAAGCCGTCTTAGGAATATCTGATGGTCTAATCTTCATCTGATGGTATCCCGATCAGAGATCAATCTTCGAGAATACCCTGGCTCCTCTCATCTGATCAAACAAATCCTCAATACGGGGTAATGGATACTTGTTCTTCGCAGTGACATCATTAAGTGATCTATAGTCCACACATATCCGTTGCGATCCATCCTTCTTCTGCACAAATAACACCGGTGCTCCCCAAGGTGAGGAACTCGGACGAATGTACCCCGCTTCTTGTAACTCAGTTAATTGCTTCTTAAGCTCCTTCAGTTCTTCTACAGCCATCCTGTACGGTCGCTTAGAAATAGGGGCAGTTCCAGGTAAAAGATCAATCACAAACTCAACTTCCCTATCTGGTGGCATCCCTAGTAACTCCTCTGGAAAGACATCCAGAAAATCTCTAACCACCCGAATGTTGTCACCAACAAACTCCTCAAGTATAAAGAACATTGCACGCTTGGACGAGGTGGTTACTGCAATATTAACTTGAAATGTTTCTCCTTTAGGACTAGTGAGCTCTATAGTACCTCTACCGCATGCTATAATGGCCTTTGCCTTTCTTAACCATGACATACCAAGGATCAGATCTATACTGCTGGCATCTAATATTATAGCAGTAGCTCCAAATTCTCTTCCCATAATTGACAATGTCAATCTACGTGTCATTTGATTTGCCTCAATAGGCTCTTTAGGTGTGATTACTATCATTGGTTTTCTCATATTTAGCAGTGGTATCTCATTTGTGTTGGCATAACGAGCAGACATGAATGAATGTGTAGCACCAGAATCAAATAATATGGTTGCAGGAATGGCATTAATGTAAAACATATCGAGTACGATGTCAGCACCATCAGGAGTATCATCAACACTGACTTGATTCACCCTGGCTATAGAATATCCCTTGCCAGGAGTCTGTTGCTTGTTCTTAGCTGGTGTACCAGAATTTCCCATCGGACAAGCATTAGCATAGTGCCCAATCTGACTGCACTTGAAGCATGTAGGGCCGGTCTTCTATCCTGTAGGCCTCGTCGGGGTGCCAGTGGGAGTAGCCTGACGAGTGGGTGTCCATGGAGAGCCCTGTGGAGCATACTGAACTGGGCGTGGTCCTCCAGGTCGAGTCGGTGTACCCTGTGGCGGTACGTAGCGGGGACGAACACTGTTGCTACCCTGTCCCTGCGAGATAGCCTTCCTCTTCAAATCACCCAGTTGAACCCGCTTGTGTTCAATAGCAAGAGTCTTATCCAGTAGCCTCTGAAAGGATGGAAAGGTGTGTGCAACCAGTGCATACTGCAAGGGTCCATTAAGTCCTTCAAAAAAGTGCTCCTGCTTCCTCTCATCCTCAGCAACTTCCTCTGGAGCATATCTTGACAGCTGAATGAATTTGTCTCTGTACTCGCTGACCGACATGTTGCCTTGCTTCAATGACAGAAACTCCTTCTTGATCTTTATCATACCAGCTGGAATATGGTAGTTCCTGAACTCTGTACTGAACTCTGCCCAAGTAATAGTATCAGCAGCATCATGGGCAGCAGTATAAGAATCCCACCAGTCAGCAGCAGGACCTGTCAGACGACCTGAGGCATAAAGAACTTTCTCCCGGTCTGAGCATTGGGCGATGTTGAGCATCTTCTCAATTGACTTCAACCAATCATCTGCGTCAAGTGGATCTGGCGAACTGGCGAAGGTCGGTGGCTTATGACTCATAAACTCCCTGTGCTTATCACGAGGTGGAACTGGTGGTGGTGGTGGAGGCAATGGCACTTGTTGCTGTTGCTGCTGTTGTTGAAGTTGTTGTTGCAGCTGCTGTTGTTGCGCCCTTCTCTCCTGGCGTATCTCCTCTCTCTCCTGGCACAACTCCTGGCGTATATCTTCTCTTTCCTGACGCATCTCCTGGCGTTCTTGCTGCATCTGGGCACGCATATCAGCCATAGTGTCTGCCATTTGCTGCATCACCGCCATCTATGCTGCAATCAGTGGATCAACTCCGCCTGGTGGAGGATTAGGAGGATTCATCCCTGCTGGCTGTGGCTGAGGTTGTCTATATATCCTTCGAGTGTGTCGATTAGGAGGCAAATCAATTCCACCACCCCTCCTGGTATTGACCATCTGAGTTAGATACATATGGTAAGAGAGAGTAGCAGACAAGGCAGTAATTACGAATCGTGTTACTTTGGGGAATTTATTAGCTAAGCAGATTAATGTTTTACCTACCATAGCTAATTCATTACCTTATAGTGGTACATACTAAGATGTCCATATATAATATTTCAATCAATTAAAGAAGCAAATCAGACATTTTTCATCAGAACAATCAAACAACATTTTTAAATATAGAAAATAGTTTTGATTTCGTCTTAGGCTCCCTATCTCTTAAAATATCATAGGGGTAGGGATTCCAAGGTGTGAAATCCATCTTGTCTCAGAGTAGAAAAGGTAAGAATGATCAGAGTAGAACAGTAGAAGGTGAGACAGGATCAAGATAAGCATAGAAAGAATCAAAGTAAGGTAAGTATAGAATGAATCAGAATGAGATAAGTAGGTAAGGGTTTGTCCATTTCTATCTAGGTTTCGTCCTACAGTCAACATTTGCTCTGATACCACTTCTGTCACATCCGGCTTTAAGGAACTAAGCCAGGTGCATCTCATACATGCGCCAAGAAGACAACATATATAATAACAGAGTGTATAGAGATAAATGTCACAAACATCAGAGTACTTATTACATAGCGGAAGACTTATTACAAAATAAAAGAATAACCATAAAACGAACTAAGGATCGTCGGCGCCAATGTCGACTGAGAAACGCCACCTAGATCAAGTCGAATGCCTCAGTGTTAGGCGGCTCCTCTTCGACCATCTGTTCTTCTCCTGTGGGGGGTGTGAGACAGCAAGAGTGAGCTCACATACGTTCATAGCTCAACAAGTCGTGGGGAATAATGTGGCATGAACTCACCAAAGGTGGGAGTTCATGTAGTGTAAGGCTGATCAATGAAATAAAGGCTGAAGCTGAGCATTGCTTTTATAAGTTGGTCAAAATTTTATTAGCAATTACTAAGTGTAAGTAAATACCCAAACCTTAATAATAATAAAGAACAGTAATAGTAAAATAATCCCAAATGCGATGCAAATGTCAAATTAAATTTAAGTTCCATAAATTAATCATGTGAGGGTCCGAGCCGCTCATGACCGTGAGCACGGCTAGTATACTAGTTTTACACTCTGTAGAGGTTGCGCATCTTTACCCACAAGTCATGTTACCCATCTGCCAAGAGACGGCCAATCCCATACACCTCTACCGAGGAGGCGAGGCAGGGTAACACTACGAGGCCTTTACAAAGTTCCACTAGCTTCAGAAATCCCGCTACAGTTTATAGGAAGCTCCAGTGCAGGAATCCCTCGCCTGATCGCCATCGCAGCAAAATCAACCCAAGGACCTCCCTACACTGACCACTCCCCTACTGCCCTTGCCGCTTTCGGGTAAGGAAGACCTCCACTAGCTTTCCTAGTTAATCAGCCAAGGGCGTCCCATTAAACCCTTGTGGTAGCACTGTTTTCCCGGGTGGTCGCTCCATGTTCCCATTAATTTAATGATCTTAACATGAACAGTAATAATAACAGAATAATCATGAATAGTGTATCTTCATACCCAAATCCACATAAAGCAATAGCAGGTACTACCCAAAAATATTTCAGTGGTGAACAAGGTATAAAGATAACCAAAACTGGGGTAACCTAAAGGATCCCATCAAAATAAACCTATGCAGATCATTATAATTAATAAGAACATGGTTGGGAAAAGTAAGTGATCATCAAGGGCACAACTTGCCTTCAATGAGCTCCTGCTCAGCTACTTCTACTTGTTGAACCTCAGTTTCCACAGTGGCTTGCTCGTCTATTCGCATCAACACAATACATACATAGTATAGCAAAAATTAACATTGCACCAAACATCTAAATAAAATACACAGTAAAAATCAACACATTAAAATGAAATCATAGGAACTGGAATCACTAAATTTGGAGTTATAGAATTCAAGTTTTGAATTTCTTAAGGTTTAATGTGCTTGAAATAGGATTAAATGATAAATTAATTTTCTTACTGTTTTCATGTCCAAACAGAGGCACTAAATGATAGAGAATATTATTACAAAATTTTAGAAATTGGAATGGCTCAGTTTGGAGCTAGAATGAAGTTTCTATGCATTTTACAAGTTTCTAGAATTGTTTTTGTATTAAAAACGAATTTCTATAATCAATTCTATGTTTTTAATTCTCTCTGGACTGGGCCTCAATTTTCAGAAAGATCAGGGGGCTACGCGCATAAAATACTAGACTCAGCGCACAGTGAAGGTGGATGGCGGGTTATTTAAGAAGAAGTGCAGAGGCTCTTTACGAAGATTGCCACGGCGAAGGCTACGGGCGGTTCTCGGCCGTTGGATCAATGACCGACGCGCCAAATTAAACCTACGTCTAAGCGAACCGGTACGCCATCCGGCCCATTGGATCCGGAATCGATGGTAGCGATTTAAAATAGCGAAACCCGATACGGATCGTGGATTCGACGATCAACGACACAGATTAAATGACGCGAAGCGGTATGGGAGTCCTGATCCGGGTCGACCATCCACGCATCAACGGCCGACAGCACTCTTCCACACGCCTGTCCCCCAAACATTGATCAGCGGCGGCACTGGCAAACCGCGCGGCGGCGCTCGCCGACGAGCAGCGCGCGCAGTGCCCTGGAGGCCTACCCCTACTGGTTACTAGCTCTACACAATCAGGAGGACGAGGCGGGCAAGATGGTCGAGGTTGGCCCACGGCAGAGTGCTAGCACGGCGGAGAACACCACTCCGGCGAGGAATTCCCGAGCTTCCCGAGGTCTTCATCCCAAATTGAGGGCCCCCGCAGCTTCACGGGATCCCAGCGAATGCCCCCGCCCACACGCGCAAACCTGAGCGCGAGCATAGAGGAGAATCACCGGCGGCGCGGTCGACTGGGTGCGGATTCGCCTCCGTCCGAAGTTCGTGAGCGCTTGTGAGTGGAATCGTGATGGCGGTGCGAAGCGGTTGAAGAGGAGACGGGGCCGAGCACAAGGCTTATATATGGTGAGGTCAGGGGGGTCGGCGGTCAGCTGCCCCGCCAGTTCCACGCGGCGGCGGAATTCTTAGTCGCGGCCGTTACGGGGGTGAGTGGCGCTGACCCGTTAGCCCCACGCGGAAGTGACAAAGTGGGCCGCACGGCGTTGCATTAATCGACCGGATTCCTGGGCCCGCGTGTCAGCCAGAGCACATCGAGAAGAACCGGGCTTGGGTCGTGTGGCTGACAAGGCGGTCCCGCCTGTCGGCGCCGTGGTGGGAGCTGGGCTGCGTGGAGGGAAAGGTTTAATGGGCCCAATTGAGGTATGGCAGCCCAACTTAGTCTTCTTTTCCTTTTTATTTTCTTTTCTGTTTTTTTTTCTAAGTTTAATTTGAATTCAAACTTAAATTCAAATTTATGCCAAATTATTCTCTATTATTTGTGTGAAATTAAGGGTACCTATTTTAGAAATATAATTGTATTATTTTTATCTCATCTCTCTTCTTCTCAATTTCAAAACCTTAATTCCAATTTAGGGTTTAATCCCACTTCTAGTAATTATTACCAAATTATTATTATCCTTACTATTTTATTTAATGCACAAACATATAGAACTCCAACAAAATGCACTTTCTTTTATTTTAGCATTATTGGTTTAATTTAATCATCCCTGATTTTATGTATGCTCTTTTCATGATGCAATTAAGGCACACAAAATGTGGAAATCCACTATATCCTTTGTATACAAATTTGAGTATTACAGACTGGTGTTGTCCTTCCCACAAACCACGAGACTTATTCCAACAATTCTCCCCCTAAGTCTTGTGCGTCGTCTTGTTGGCAAGCTGGACCATCCCAGACCTGGAGCAAAGCTCAAGGAACTTGATCCTCCCAAGGGGCTTGGTGAGCAGGTCCACAAGCTGATCCTTGGTGTTGATGTAGCGCACCTTGATGCTCCCTTCTGTCAAACAATCATGGATGAAGTGGTACCTCACCCGGTTGTGCTTGCTCCGTTCATGGAACACGGGGTTCTTGGCCAACGCCAGAGCGGACTGGCTGTCTACCCTGAGTTCCACTGCTCCAGTGTCTCTCCTAAGGAGATCACCGAGCAGTCGAGCCAGCCAAAGTGCCTGAGTCGAAGCGGTGGAGGCCGCTATGTACTTAGCCTCGTAGCTGGACATGGCCACCACCTGCTGCTTGACCGACTGCCAGCTAATGATGCATTTGTCGAGGAAGAAGAGGATCCCGCTAGTGCTCTTGCTAGTGTCGATGTCGTCGGCATGGTCGCTGTCGCTGTACCCGATAAGGTGTGCCTCCCCAGGGCACCTCGGATAGTAGAGGCCATGGTCGAGAGTCCCCGCAACATAGTGGATGATCCTCTTCACAGCCTGCTCGTGCTCCATCGTCGGTCGCTGCAGGAATCGACTAACGTAGCCGACGGAATATGACAAGTCCGGCCGTGTGTGGACGAGGTAGCGAAGGCTCCCCACAAGACGTCAGTACTATGTAGCATCCACCTCCTCCGTCGTGCTGTCACGACTCAGCTTCAGCCTCTCCTCCATCGGAGTGAGAGCTGGGTTGTAGTCGGTGAGCCCAGCCAGCTCAACAATGCGCTTGGCATAGGAGGTCTGGCGAAGTATGATCCCGGAGTCTCCCTGGTGCACCTCAATCCCCAGGTAGAAGGAGTGATACCCCAGGTCACTCATTTGGAAGGTGGCCTTCATCTCTTCCTTGAACGCTGCCACCTCTGCATCCTTGGCGCCGGTGATCACCAAGTCGTCGACGTAGACACCCACAAGCAGGGCACTTCCTCCATTGCCCCATCGATAGATGGCCGCCTCGTGCGGGCTTGGCGTGAAGCCCATTCCTTTGAGTGTGGAATCCAGCTTGGCATTCCACACCCTCGGTGCCTGTCGCAAGCCATAGAGGGCCTTGCGCAGGCGCAACACCTTGCCCTCCTTGCCAGGGATCGCAAAACCTAGCGGCTGGTGTACATAGACCTCCTCCTTTAAGTCGCCATTAAGAATCACCGACTTGACATCCATGTGATGAACATGCCAGCCCTCCTAGGCTGCCAGCGCGAGGAGGAGTCGCACGGATTCCATACGTGCCACAGGGGTGAAGGCATCATCGAAGTCGATCCCCTCCTGCTGCAAGAAACCACGTGCCACTAAGCGAGCCTTATGCTTGACGATGGCACCGGCTTCATCCCTCTTCAGTTTGAACACCCACTTAAGGGTGATCATGCGATGACCATGAGGGAGATCAGCAAGCTCCCAAGTGCGGTTCGTCTCAACCGTGTCCATCTCCGACTACATCGTGGCACGCCAAGCCGCATGTTTCTCAGCCTCCACGAAAGACCGAGGCTCACCATCGTCGCATGCAAGATGCAACTCTCCTGCTAGAATGCGAGACGTTGGGCCTGGCATCGACGGGTCGATGAGAAGGCCCTCCACCCTTTGATACTACAATGGCTCGCCATCGTAGCATGCGTCGACGTGTTCCTCGTCGTGGGAGAGCGGGGTCACGAGCTCCACTGGGTCGTGCTCGACACGAGCTGGTGTCGGAGAGGATGTTCTCGGAGAGGGTACCGTTGGTGCTAGAGTACGTGGTGGCGAAGAGCTCGCTGTAGCCGGAGTCATGGCTGGAGTGCATGGTGGTGAAGAGCTCGTTGTAGTCGGAGCTAGAGAGCGTGGCGCTGGAGTCGGTGGAGACTTGGGGGCTGGGGTAGACCTGCTCGAAGAAGAGTTGCCTACTCCCTCAGCTCCCTCAAAGTGGACGTACTCGATGGTGAAGTCGTCGTACGTCGGAGTTGTGCCGTCATCCACCGCCTTGTCCCACGCCCATCCTCGCCCTTCGTCGAACACTATGTCGCGCACCGTGCGCACACGTTGTGTTCCTGGGTCAAGGATGCTATAGGCCTTCAAGCCCTCCGCGTAGCCAATGAACACCCCTGGGTGGCTCCTATCGTCGAGCTTGCTAATGTGGCCAAGCTCCTTGGTGAACGCGAGGTAGCCGAAGACCTGTAGGTGAGAGACCGCCGGCTTGCGCCCATGCCAAGCCTCGTACGGTGTCATCCCGTTGAGAGCCTTGGTGGGCGAGCGGTTGAGGATGTAAACCACTGTCACCATCGCCTCTCCCCAGAAGATAGCCGGCATTCCCCTCTGTTTGAGGAGAGCCCGAGCCATCCCCACAACCGTCTGGTTGCGCCGCTTGACGACGCCGTTCTGCTGTGGGTTGTACGGCATGGAGTAGTGGCGCTGAACGCCCTCATCCGTGCAATATGACGCAAACTCAGCCACCGTGAATTTGTCGTCGTTGTCGGTGCGCAGCACGCGTAGCTTTCGGCTGCACTCCGCCTCCGCAGCGACCTGCGCATGCCTGATGGCATTCGTAGCCTCTCCCTTGCTACCAAGGATCATCACCCACATGTAGCGGGAGAGATCGTCGACGAGTAGCAATAAGTAGCGTCGTCCTCCTGGTGTGGCTAGTGTCACCGGGCCACACAAGTCCCCATGCACGAGCTCGAGCCTCTCCTTGGCTCGGAAGCTCGACTGTTGGGGAAAGGGGAGCCATCTCTGCTTTGTCAACACGCAGACATCACATAATTGCTCCACATGGTCAAGGCATGGCAGGCCTCATACCATCTCCTTGGCATTGAGCCGCTTCAGGGCCTCGAAGTTAAGGTGATCAAAGCGCTCGTGCCACTGCCATGCCCCATTGTCTTGACGAGCAACAAGGCAGCAAGGTTATGCCACCTTCACATTGAGGATGTATAGCCGATTGGGACTCCTGCGTACCTTGGCAAGAAGGCGACGAGAGGGATCCCAGATCCTCATGACTCCATGCTCGACCTCCACGCGCGAACCGTTCTCATCCAGTTGTCCCAAGCTGGTGATAGAGTTCCTCAACACGGGGATGTAGTAGACTCCGGTGAGTAGCCTGTGCTCACCAAACACGGCGATGAAGACGATTGAGCCGGCGCCCTTGATCTCTACACTGGAGGCATCCCCAAACTTGACAGAGCCTCGGACGCTAGAGTCAAGCTCGGTGAAGAACTCCCGTCGGCCAGCCATGTGATGAGTGGCACCGGTGTCGAGGCACCATCCTTCGATCATGTCCTTGCTAGAGCCATCGCCGAGGAAAGCGCGTGCTTTTGACTCATCAAGGTGGAGCAGTGCCGCTGAGGCCGGTGCCGCTGGAGATGGCTTGATGCTTGCATGTGCCAGGAGCAGGGCCTCCTCCTCCGCCTCTGCCTATGCGACGTTGGCCTGGCCACGTCGTGGCTGTCGATAGTCCCTGGCTCAGTGGCCAAGCTTGCCGCAGTTGTGATAGCCGTCGTCTCGTGCCGGCTTCTTGTTGCCGACGGTGCTGCCTTAGGCACCACCACGGGCACCATCCTCAGCATGTCCTCGTGCCCCAGCCTGGGCGCCTCCACGCGCCTTGCGTGGCTTGCCGCGTTTGCGGCCTCGTGTCGAGGAGGACTCCCCCTTCTTCTTGTCACCCTGGCAGGCCTCCCACTGCTCCCGAGTGAGATGTAGCTTCCCACCAATAGTGATAGGCCTAGAGGGAGCCTGTGGTTCGTCGTCGTCGACCACCTTGAGACGACCTATCGCCTCATCGATTATCATCATGGAGAGGTCTAGCAGAGACTCGACCGAGCGAGCAATCTGCTTGTACTTCTCGGGGATGCAACGGAAGAGCTTCTCAACAGCTCTATCCTTATCGTAGGTGTCGTCGCCGAACTGCACCATCTTCTACAACAGAGTGTTGAGGCAGAGAGCAAAGTCATCAACATCCTCACCTAGCTTGAAGGCCAGGTTCTCCCACTCCTTGCGAAGTGCCTGCAGTGTGGTCTTGCGGGCACGGTCGCTGCCGATGCGGGTCACAGCGATGGCGTCCCAGGCCTCCTTGGCAGTCCGCTTCTGGGAAAGCGAAAATGGCATCTCGGGTGGGACTGCAGCAATGAGGGCATCCAACACCCATCGATCCTCGTGATAGTCGACGTCGTCGTACCGATCTGCTTCCCACATGTGGCGAACCTGGAGTCGTACCCTCATCACTGCGGCCCACTCGACGTAGTTGGTCTTGGTGAGGGTAGGCCACCTACTGCCGGGACCGATGTCCCTGACAATGGCCTGGGCCATGCGGCGACTATGGTACCGATCCGGGGAGGGAGAGCCACGCCGCCTATAGAGGTCGTGGTCTCCGTCGACTCGATCACCGCCGTCGGGAGCACCACCGGCGTGTCCATGCCCGTCTGGGCTGCCACCGCGTGCACCCTCGCCCGGAGCGTCGTCGGCGTGTCGGCGCCTATCTGGGCTGCCGCCACGCGCGCCCCCATGGGGATGCGCGGTTGCCCACTGTGCCGCCTACTCTCGCGTTGCTTCCCTCGCCATCCTGAGCTCTTCATCGGTGTTGTCGTCGACAGAAGCAGAGTTGCTAGCTCTACTGCCGCGTAGAGCCTCGAGCTCTGCTACCGCCGCACATGTAGCATCCGTCGCCTCCGCTGCTTATACTTCCGCTCTCGTTGCTGCCAGTTCCGCCGCCGCCAGCTGTGCTGCCCTCACCACTGTAACTGCAGCCGCCACTGCTGCTCGCTCGTGTTCTTGTGCCGCGGCGACCTTGGCCTCCTGCTGGCACCGCGCACTCGAAGTGACCGAGCGTAGGGACATGGTGGGCTAGTGAGGGGTCGCTGCGTGTGGAAGAGGTTGTCTCAGATGAAAGGCTGCTCGTCTGAGCAGGAGAGGAAGGAACAGTTGGAGCTCTTGCTGCCGACTGAGTGTGGGGAGAGGTGCGGGAAGGAGATGAGCACGAGATGTTTAGGCTACAGGATAGTTTGGCCTCTGATACCAATTGTAAGCAAAGGGACTCTAACTCTCATCCAGAGGATGGCACTATGAGTTGGGGCAATTTTCGTTTATTTCTCACACTCTACTCAAATGCCATACCCTTCTAAGGGTTGGGATACATACTTATAGCCCAAGGAGCTGCCGAAGTGCCGAGCATATGCTCCTGAGGTGCTGTCCTACACTATGGCTACACTAGATGCTGTCCTACACCTTTACAAAAGCAGATGCTAACTGCTGTCCACACCACACTGTAGCAAGGACTGCTGCTGTCCATACTGCAGCGTCCTACACCTTTACAAAAGCAGATGCTAACTGCTGTCCACACCACACTGCAGCAAGGACTGCTGCTGTCCATACTGCAGCAAAGACCAAAGGACTGTTGTCCTGTAGTAAAGACCAACTGCAACAAAGACCAAAGGACTGCTGTCCTGTAGCAAGGACCAACAGACTGCAGGACTGTTGTCATGTAGCAAAGACCAAAGAGATTGCAGGGCTGCTGTCCTGTAGCAAAGACCAAAAGGACTGCTGTTGTCCTTCCCACAAACCACGAGACTTATTCCAGCAGACTCATGTGTTATGGTTTCACGTAAAATTATTAAACTGCATAGTGCATACAATTGCAGGGAGTTTTCAAATTGAGAATGAAAGATTTTTAACGCTAAATAACATTGACGATGGAAGGTCTGCGCATTCGAGGGACTCCTAGGATCGATGTGTTGGAACTGTGGACTATGGACACCAATGGAAGGGAGGCCGATGGAAGGGCGCAGATTAAGGTCGTGGACGGCGACGAGATGGATGGGGTCGTGGAGGGGAGTGCGGGGAGGGGATCATGGGCGGGGCGGGATGAACGGGGAGATGGTCGGCGTCACCGGGGGGTGGAGGGAGGGAGGGCATAGTTGGGGGCATGGACGGGGGCAAGCTTGGATGGGATCGCGGAGAGGATCACTGACGGGGACGAGATGAACAGGGCGGGGGCATGTGGTGCAACTGTGGACGCCCACGATAGAGGCTTATAGAGTAGTAGGTGAAATAACCTTAAAACATATAAAATACATATCTTCTTCATATTAGCTCTGATTTTGTCCGTTCCAATTGCGTTAGCTTCATAAGAATATTGGCTACATAGTAACAACATAATTTATACTTTATCACGCATCTTTATAATTAGATATTGCATGACCTATATCCATTAGATTTATTGCGCCTAAAAATATTGTTTTAATCCATAACTCTCTCATTGTAACTCTGATATTAGCCGTTCTCAAACCTACGATCTCGTAGCAACGCGTAGAACATTATTATGCAGTTTGTTCTCATGTTTGGTGTGATGTTAATTTTGTTTATACCATGTTTGTTGTATTGTTGCGAGTAGACGAGCAAGTGACCAAGGAACCTGGAACTCAAGGCGGGACTTTCTAGAAGGCGAGGACGGTAAGCTTTCATGGTTTAATGCTGGTGTCCCTATAATCTATACAGTCCATACCTTGCTCATTTATTTGTCTACTGCACCTTAGTCTGCACCTCTGGAGGCCACCTTGAAAGGAATATAAATCAACAAAGGGGGCTCATTTATTTTTTTTGCTGCACCTTAATCTACACCTTTGGAGGCCACCTTGAAAGGAATATAAATCAACAAAGGAGGCTCATTTATTTTTTCTGTTGCACCTTAGTCTACACCTCTGGATGCCACTGCTTTTGCACAACTACTACTTCCCCTTTTGTTGATTTATATTCCTTTCAAGGAGGTCAATGGGTTCAGATTTGGTGCTCCTATCGCGTGTTAGTCTTGCGGATTGTAACCTTTCCTTATCCCTTAGTTCAATTCATGGATAAATTTTTGTTTTAGGCTACTCTTTTGCTGTGTTACATTATTAAAAAAACAACTTGGTCTTGGCACTTTCCATGTTACTATTCTCACTGTGGTTTTGTAATCTCATGAAGAACGCGTTCAAGACCCGGGCTGCTGTCGTCGTAGGTCGTGTTCTCATATAACCAGACTGCTTTTACTCCAGAAGATCAACCATGCAGGGGCTGGTGCATATGGGCTGAACTTGTTAGTAACAGAGGCGATTCAATCATGCCCTGTTGTTCACATGCCTTCTCATTCGTTTTTTTATTTGTCCTATTCTTAAGCATTATCTAATCCTTGCTTAGGCATCTGATATTTTCTCTGATGGAAATAAATCACTACATTTATGGCTTATGTATTCCTAATAAATGAAGCATAGGATAGCATCTCTATACCCGTGACCAATTTGGTTGAAGAGGTTAAAGTGTTAATGGATGGGATCCAAAAAAATCTGTCCAAAACAGCCCAAGAAAAGAGTGATGCATGTGTTCAGGTCATCAACACTTGGGATGAATTCACAACTACTTTGAATAACAAAAAGTTATCTTGGCTCCATGGTGCGATGAGGAGGTACTTGAAGTTGTCATTTTTGTTTACCAGATTTGCCTCTTGTCCTGAATGTGTTCAGGTCATCAACACTTAGGATGAATCCATAAGCGACATCGTTCTCGGTGCCCCTGCCTTTGCCTCCCTTCTCCCCACGCCGTAGCGCGGAGCTCTATCTGGCGCTGGCCCTAACATGGCTCTTGTCGATCAATGCGTCGTCCCTTCGCCGGCTCCCATGCGCACCTTGTTGACCGCACGCCGCCTTCACCAAGGCCGCCCCCACGACCACGCACCGCGACTCCGCTGCGGTACCTCGGAGGCTCCCTCCTCGAGACTGCTCTCCACCTCACGTGCCTCGTTGACGAGTGGCCTCACGTCGTGGGGTCCGTGCGCTCGATCGCGAGTCGAGTTTTGCTTCGACATCATTTCGGACGGCTCACAAATGTTGTCCTCCATCTCATAACAGTATGACACATATTTATTCATAAGTTATTGTGGTATTATATGTTTTTGTTGTAACGCACGGACACTCACCTACTATATAAATATATGTGATAATTGTGTTGAGCACTTGGCTGATGGGCTCGACAGATAGAAGTTGGGCCACGACTCCGGCGCTCAGCGTTAGGTGAGTGAGACAGGTGCCCCCACCCTGCCGTACTGGGGCCTCCGCCCTCCGCCTATCTGCGAAGCCGCGATGCTGCTGTGGCGAGTGCTGCTCCGGCACCGGCGGCCGCCGTTCCCCGTCCACGCCGCCGGATTCTTCACCAGCTCCGGAAGCAACGCCACTGCGCCTCCTCCTGCTGGCGCGGAGGGGCTCCGCGACGAGCCGGGGCAGGAGGGCTCCCTGGCGCGGCGGGTGGAGCGGGCGGCGTCGGTCGGCGCGGCCATGCGGGGCTGGATGGCAGACGGCCGCGCCGTGCACCGTGGCCACGTATTCCACGCCATAAACCGCCTCCGACGACACCGCCTACACCGCACCGCCTTGCAGGTTCCCCTTTCCCCCCACTTCGCCTCTGCTCCTTCATGGCATTCCCAGCCGAGACTTTCTCTGTCTTTAGTGATTGGCGCGACCTGAGTGAGCAGTGACATGAAATTTCCAGGTGTTCTGCTGATTTCTGTACTTGTTAACGATGTGGTGGAAAGCTTATTTGAACGGTGGTAATTCACTTCTTAGTTAGCTCATCACCGTGGAACTAGGTAGTCTTCATTTGTGCTTGAACAATGTGGGAGTAGTTGGTAACTAATTTAGACATAAGATCTCCCTACCTTCTAGTATTTGCTCCGGATGTGATTTTTTTTCTTTTCCTTCCCATAGGTCATGGAATGGATCGTGAGAGAGAGGCCCTACAAGCTGAGTGAGCTTGATTACTCGTATCTGCTGGAGTTCACAGCTAAAGTCCATGGCATTTCTGAAGCCGAAAGCCTCTTCCTTCGCGTGCCTCAGGGATGCCGGAAAGAGCTCCTCTACAACAACCTTGTCATGGCTGCTTTGGATCTGAATCTCATTAAGCATTCATACGCTTACATGAGGAAGATGAGAGAATTGTCCCTGCCGATCTCGCCGTATGTTTACAACCGCTTGATCATCCTTCACTCATCACCCGGTCGCAGGAAAACTATATCCAAGATCCTTTCTCAGATGAAAGCTGATCGTGTGGTCCCTCACACGTCAACCTACAACATCCTGTTGAAAATACAAGCCAATGAGCACAACATTGATGGGCTAGCCAGGGTGTTCAATGGTATGAAAAGAGCAAAGATTGAGCCCAATGAGATCACTTATGGCATTCTAGCCATTGCACATGCTGTTGCAAGGCTATATACTGTTTGCCATACATATGTAGAAGCCATTGAGAATTCCATGACAGGTACTAATTGGTCCACGCTGGAAATTCTTCTTATCCTGTATGGATACCTTGGGAAGGAAAAGGAGCTAAAGAGGACATGGGAGATCATGCAAAACCTCCCTCATATTCGATCCAAAAGCTTCACACTAGCAATAGAAGCATTTGGAAAGGTTGGCTCCATTGACCAGGCAGAAAAGATATGGATCCATATAAAATCAACAAAGAAGTTAAGCCTTACAGAACAGTTTAATTCTATGTTATCAGTTTACTGCAGGCACGGTGTTGTCGATAAAGCATCATCTGTATTCAAGGAAATGAGAGGAAATGGATGCCAGCCTAATGCTATTACTTATCGCCACTTAGCATTGGGTTGCTTGAAATCAGGTCTTGTTAAAGAAGCTTTGAACACAATAGATATGGGAAAGAAGGAAGTTGTCACTAAAAAGGTGAGGAGTTCAACACCATGGTTGGAGACCACACATCTGTTGCTTGAGAACTTTGCAGAAATTGGAGACTTGGAAAATGCAAAGAGACTGTACAGTGAACTGAATGAATCCAAATATTCTCGGAATTCCTTTGTGTATAACACCCTCCTGAAAGCTTATGTGAAGGCAAAAGTTTATGAGCCGGATTTGTCGAGGACAATGATTTTGAGAGGGGCAATGCCTGACGCTGAGACGTATAGCCTTCTCAGACTGATTGAACAATTCAAGATCTAATGCTCTATGTGTGTTGTTGCTTTGAAGGAAAACCAGTAAACCACTGCTGGATCTTGTCATGCAAAAACCATTAGAGATACTGTGGACAGCGTGTTGCATTCTGGCAATCAATTTTTTTTTTTGCACAGTAATCCCAACTTCCGCACTAATCAATTGGAGATATGCAGCTATCTTTTCTATCATAAACAATTTTAGAACTGCAAGATATACAATTCTTGTGCATTCCGAATTTTGGAAATGTTCCTTTTTCTCATGCAGAAGGTATATCAACTTGTTCAATTTAATATTGGTATAATATTTGTCCTCCAATGCTGCATTTCATTTCAAGTACAAAAGATTGAATACAGGCACCCAAACAATAAAGGAGACCAATTGTCTTTTATCATGCCACAAAGAGGTGATAGAAATGATGAATATTTAATTGTGTTGCTACGGGTAAGTCTTTGCAGATCCTTGCTCCTGCGACACTTCTAAGGTGCTAGGCTGCTAGCTATACATATGAGAAAACAGTAGAAGCATCCTCCACACAAGCTTTGCCAGAACCAAGCTGAATAAACACAAGTGCTATTCTCTGGTTGCAGAACTGAACAGAACTCCATTCTGCCTTTTGCCTATACACAAATCAAATATGCTCAAATTATCCACGCGGAAGGGTAGTGAATGGAATCGGAACGAACACAAAGCAAATTTCACCGATGGTGCGAACTTGCCAACCATTCCAAATAATTTTCCGTTGAGCTTGACAATTCCCTTCGCTGTTGAGCTTGTTGCTTGAGCAGATACTGTTCAGCTGCGAGGATAAAGGAACCCGGAAATTCCCGTGGAGAAGGTTCCAACTTTTTTTTTTCTACCTCATCAATTAGTTTAACTAAATTGGGATTCAGGTTAGAAGTCTACATACTGGTTAAGTGCTCATACAGGTGCAACATTGTGTTTTTTTTTCTTTGAGCTTCTGTCGCTCTTTTAGAGCTTGTAGTTTGATCTTGTGGACCTTCTACATCTGCTTGCTTTATAAATAATTCTGCACCAAGCTGTTCTTGTTCTCCAGTAGTGAGATGGTTTCCCGTAAGAAAATGTGAACAGCTAGTGGGTCACAAAGAATGCCATCAGCATTATCATGAGGCTGTGTGGTGGGTGCAGTCTTTCTGAATGCTCAGGTTGGAAAATGGCATACAAATGGAAAATGCCACTGATTTGATCGACTCCATCTGCCATATAAATCTCTTTTGGGCTGATTAAGTGATTATAGGTGTGAGTGCTGCATGAAAGGTTGTGCTGAAATTAGGAGCCCATTTCTCTTTTTTGAGCCTGACACCGGTTGTGGCAATTTTATGTGCTAATGAATAGCCAGTGGCATAACAAGGCAACATGTTTTTTTTTTGGGTATGGTTACTCTTGTGCTGCTCAGTCACAGCGACACTAGCAATTGGAGCAGAAACAGAGACCCAAGCAGAGGTCAGTGTAGTGTTTCTACGCTAGAATAGTTTGCTAACAGGGCACGCTTGCAATGATGAAGTAATGTAACTATGTTGGAAACTCAGGAATAGCCACATCAGATAAGTTATAATGGCATATCAGAACAGAAACAGAGGCTCAATCAGAAAATATATTCCCAACATGCTGGGACTGACATTTCGGCTCGTTTTGCCTGGCGAACGAGCGATGGCATGTACTACATTCCTAGTATATTATTAACCATGAGATGTTAATCATGGTGACAACTAACATTTTGATGCATGATCTGTAGCTCTTTTTTTTCTTACTGAAGGGAGTGGTAACACTCTGCTCCCTACTGCTGTGGCCTCCTCCTTGTCCTTCTTATGGCTGCGGACTCCGAATGCCTCGACCGCCTACTTGGCCCAGGCTCGCCCACCACAACAGCCGGTGGTGGTTGTTGAGGAGCTGCATGAACAACCTGCTCACCGTTGCCGCCATTGGAGTGTGGCGGCTGGATCGGATCGCTGCCCTCAGGGGCAGCATTGCCCGCGTTCACCACCGCGGAGCGCGACGCGTTGCTATTGCTACCCTGCCTTCGCTGCCTCCGAGCGCCACCAGCCCGTTGCCGCCCTGCGGGAACCGAGGTCACGATGCCCTGGTTCTGGATCATCTGCCTCAGCACCGCGGCGATCCCTCTGGCGTCCGCCGCCGTCTGCAGCTGCTGCCTCAGGCTGTCCCTCCGGTTCGCTCGCGGCCTGGGCGGCAGGTCGGGGACGGCGGAGGAGCCGGAGTCCCCTTCGTCGTCGCCGCCTCTCCCGTAGATCGGTGTGATGCTCGTTAGCAGCACCTCGCCCTTGCAGACGGGGCAGTCGCAGAAGGGCGACTGCGCGTGCAGCCACCGGTACAGGCACGGCCAGCAGAAGAGGTGGCCGCAGGAGGTGACCACCGGCTGCTTGGCCCGCTCGAGGCAGATGTTGCACTCGAAGCTGGAGTCGCAGTTGCAGTCACAGGACCCGTCCTTCTCTGCGGCTTCGCCTCCAAGCGCCTTGCCGTCGCCGCCGCCATCCGGATCTGCCGCTGCTTCGAAAGAGCTTTGTGTGTGTTGCATTGCCATGACCAGGCTACCCGCATCCGCGCTAGCTGCCACTTGAGTGTGGCTCGCTGGTCCTGGCCTCACGATGTTGTGATGCTGGCTGATCCGTATCGCCCTCAGGAACCGGAGCTCCCCTGCTTCACTTGCAGTCGCACCTTGAGTGGACTGCCCAAGTACGCTCGTGCCGACCATCTCCAGTCCTCCAGCAGGAGGAGGAGCAGCAGCAGCAGCCACCCGGCTAGGGTGCACAGGCCTTGGTACCGCAAGATCGTCCCCGTCCAGCCCAGTGGCAGCCACCAGAAACTGCGGCCCAGAGACACCATGACCATCCACCGGCGTTGGAGCCGGCGCCGACAGCGCAGGAGCATCGGTGTACTCTTCACCGCTGCCGTCGAGCCAGGAGTACACTAAGGGATCAAACACCGGGTGCTCCTCCGGGTCCGGGGCGAAGAGCGCGTTCGACGGCGAGTAGGCCGCCGCCGGGGCGAGCGGTTCCTCGGGCTCGCGTGTCCTTGGAGCGAACGGCGCGGCACCGGGACCCGAGTGGGACACCCACGTCGTTCGGGAAGGCGCCGAGGTGTCGAGCCAGAGTCGAGGCGGCGACAGCGGCGGGAGGCCCACGTACAGGTTCAGATCCATGCGCCTCCTGGCCCTGCTGCCCTCCGCCGCGTCCTGCCCCGCCATGCCCGCGTAGTCGCAGCAGCGCGGCGCCCACTCGCTCTGACGCTGATTAAATGATTAATACAGTACACACCTGCAGGACCCCACCCATGGACGAGACACCAGTCAAAAACAGGAAGAGCGAGCGAGCCTCCCCCTACTCCGAGAATGGCACAATGCCGGAGGTCAGGATCCAAAGGGGGTCCAGCAAAATCGAACCTCCGGCACGAACCTATGGAGACTTCACCGGAATTTGGCGGCGCCGGAGGAGGGCCGAGGTTCTCTCAGGCCCCACCATCAGCGGCGATAGCGGTGGGGAGGAGCGTCCGAAACTGGTTCCAGGAGTGAATCATTTTTATTAAAAAAATAGAGTTTTACCCCTGCTTTTTTTTTCTAAAAAAATGCACAGTAACTGAAACAAGACTGGGGATACCACTTCAGCGAAAAGGAGCATCACAATTCACAAACTAATCCTAATGAAGAAACCCTAAATTTCAAACATGTCCCAAAGCTCCCACCACTTGCAACCAACGACATGGAAGCGATGGGATTTGAGTTATGTATTCCTTACAGAGTTCAATGCGGTCGGATACTTGAGAGTGGGCCCGGACTGTCAGGACCACGGCACAGGAGAAAGTGAGGAACCGGGGGGGAGGGGGAGTCAGAGACTGACACTTGGTTTTACTTCTCTTGTGTTTGGTGGTGGTGCCCTGAGGCCCGCTGGTGCCCCTGTTTTATAGCATGGAAATCATTTATTTTTGAATCAAAAAAGATTTGACGCATTGATTATTAGAAGGTATTTTGGCAGATATTATATTTATACTATCTAGAGATATAATATCCTAGAGATAGAGATACTTCGGTGCTTGTTGCTGCGCGAGCAGGCTTCCTCCTGGTTTCGTCGCCAAAAGGAGCGAGCATGAATATAGATTGCTAGAGTGTTTAACTATGGCAAAGTCACCGACTAGATACTCTGTACAGCACGGTAAATTCTGGTTTCGAGTAGATGAGTAGAATCATTAGTCGTGCCCTTAAGCCTCCATTTCTGGTTTCGAGCGACAAACATGTACGTATATATCATCAGTCATACCGAAAAAATCTCCGTTTTTTGTTCTCGACAACAACACGACAATCATAGAAGTAACGTCATTAGTCGTGCCTAAAATCCTCTGTTTTGACATTCGACGACACAACACGACAAACTTGTATGTGGATGTCATTAGTCATACCGGAAATTCTCCGTTTCTGGTCTCGACAACAACACGACAAACATGTACGTAGATCTCATTAGTTAAACTGGAAATTTCTCCGTTTTTGGTCTCGACAACAACACGACAAGGATAGAAGTAACGTCATTAGTCGTGCCTAAAATTCTATGTTTTGAGTTTCGACGACAACACGACAAACATGTACGTAGATGTCATTAGTCATACCGGAAATTCTCCGTTTCTGGTCTCGACAACAACACGACAAACATGCACGTAGATGTCATTAGTTAAACTGGAAAATTCTCCGTTTTTGGTCTCGACAACAACACGACAAGGATAGAAGTAACATCATTAGTCGTGCCTAAAATTCTCTGTTTTGAGTTTCGACGACAACACGACAAACATGTACGTAGATGTCATTAGTCATACCAGAAATTCTTCATTTCTGGTCTCGACAACAACACGACAAACATAGAAGTAACATCATTACTCGTGCCTAAAGTCCTCTGGTTGAGTTTCGACAACAACACGACAAACATGTACGTAGATATCATTAGTCATACCGGGAAATTCTCCGTTTCTGGCTTCGACAACAACACGACAAGCATAGAAGTAACGTCATTAGTCATGCCTAAAATTCTCCGGTTTAAGTTTCGACAACAACACGACAAACATGTACGTAGATATCATTAGTCATACTGGGAAATTCTCCGTTTCTGGTCTCGACAACAACACGACAAGCATATGAGTAACGTCGTTATTCGTGCATAAAATCCTCTGTTTTCAGTTTCGACAACAACACGACAAACATGTATGTAGATGTCATTGGTCATACTGGCCATTTATGTCTTCGACAACAACATGACAAGCATAGAAGTAACATCATTAGTCGTGCCTAAAATTCTTTGTTTTCAGTTTCGACAACAACACGACAAACATGTACGTAGATGTCATTAGTCATACCCGAAATCATTTGTGTCAAGTCTCGACAACAACACGACAAGCAAGTGTGTGGCATCATTAATCAAAGACAAAAACCTTTGGTTTCTACTTTCGACAACAACAATATAAGAAGGTACACAACATCATCACTCATATCCAAAATCCTCTCTTTTGAGTTACAACAAGTAGGTATGTAGCATCATTCGTCTTACCCAAATTTCTTTGTTCCCAGTTTCAACAACAACACAACAAGCATATAAGTAACGTCATTAGTCATACCTAAAATTATTTGTTTTGAGTTTCGACAACAACATGACAAGCAGGTGCACATCATCATTAGTCATACACGAAATCATTTGTGTCAAGTCTCGACAACGACAGACAAGAAAGTGTGTGGTAGCATTAATCATACCCAAAAACCTTTGGTTTCTACTTTCGACAACAACACTATAATAAGATGTGCAACATCATTAGTTGTATCCAAAATCCTATCTTTCGAGTTATGACAAGAACACGACAAGTAGGTGTGTGGCATCATTCGTCATACCCAAATTCCTCTATTTTGAGTTTCAACAACAACACGACAAGCATGTGCGTGACATCATTAATCATATATAGAATCATTTGTTTTGAGTTTCAACAACAACACGACAAGCAAGTGCATAGCATCATTAGTCATATCCAAACGTCAAGTTCACTACTAGCCCCCATGTTATAAGTGCAACACGACAAACCGAGGCTTTTCTATATCTCTAATGTAGTAACGTCTTGACAAGAAAGAGCTTACATGCTAGTTTTCATCCTAATAGCAATTTGATAAGAGGAGGGCATACACATAGCTTAAAGTTTTCAATGATGAGTTCCTATCCTGAGTTCCCCCATTTTTGTACACGACCAACGAGGGTGTATGGGCCTTATAAAATTGTTTGGTACAACAAGACATCAACGTGCCCCTCTCCAATTCTGACCCCAAGCATTTTGCATCACCCGTCATTAGACAAGAATACCACCCATAACCACGCTTATGGCCTCCTCTTTCTTCTTCAAGTACTTCACCCAACCAAAAACAACTCCTAATTTGATTTATTTTTCCTTCAATGATGAGGCATGTGCTCCAACTAATTTAATTACTACTTACCACCATGCTTATGATCAAATAAGAGGATGTCTAATCTTATTGCTAGTTAATGGTGTGTGTGTCCTAGTTGCATGGAATTAGTATGAGTGATAAAGAGTGTGGGAGGGTGGGAGAAAGAAAGTTGGAGAGGGAAAATGAGTGTCCCTAACCATGTGCATTGTTACATCTGTGCTTGATTTGACTTTAATTGTGGGTGTTGCGGATATTCTTAGAACCGACAGATGTGTAAAAATAAGGAATAAAAAATGTTTTCTTATTTTTTGTCTAATTCAACAACTTTAAACATGATATTAAAGTCTCTACATACCATCTATAAGGGTGAGAAATGATCATATCATAAAGTGAGTGCAAAAAACATACTAAAGAAAGATGCATTTAAAACAAGTGTGTAGCATAATTGGTCGTATCCAAAATAATTTGTTTCAAATTTTGTCAACAAAACGACAAGTAGGTGTATATCATCATTAGTCGTATCCAAAATCGTATGTTTAGAGTTACGATAACAACATGACATGCAGTGTGTAGTACCATTAGTTGTACCTAAATTCCTCCATTTTGAGTTTGATAACAATATGACAAGCACATGTGTAGCATCATTAGTCATACCCAAAATCCTCTATTTCGAGTTTCGACAACAAACCAACAAGCGTGTGTATGATCAATAGTCACACCCAAAAAACATTTGTTTCGAGTTTCAATAATGACACAACAAGCATGTGTGTAGAAACATTAATCGTATCCAGATGACAAGCTCACAACTACTCCCCATGTTCTAGGAGCAACATGACAAGTCAAGGTGCTTGTATATTGCCAAAGTAGTAATGTCTTGACAATTAGAGCTTGTGTATTACTTTCCTATTTAATAGCAATGCAATAAGCAAATGACATACACATACCTTATGGATTGATAATATTGAGTTCTCGTCCTGTGCTCCCTCATTTTCATAGAGACAGAACAAGGAATGATGCATGTGTCTTGAAAATAGTTTGGGACACGAGAAATTGATGTGCCCCTCTAATTCTGACTCCAAACATCTTGCATTACCCATCATCAAGCAACAATGCCACCCATAACCAACTTTATAGCCTCCTCTTTCTTCTTCAATTGCTTCACCCAACCAAAAACAACCCCTGACTTGATTTCTTTTCTCTCCAATGCTAATGCATGTGCTCCAAGTAATGTAATTAGTGGTTGCCACCATGCTTCTGATCAAATGGGATGGTATCTAATCTTGTTCTTAGTCAATGGTGTGTATCCTAGTTGCATGGAATCAATATGAGTGATAAAAATGTGGGAAGGAGAGAAAAGAGAAATGGAGAAGGAAAATGAGTGTACTTAACCATATGAATTGTTGCATCTATGGATGACATGTATTTAATTGTGGGTGTTGTAGGTATCATTACAACCAACAATTGCGTAAAAATAAGGAACCTAAGCTGTTTCTTGTTTTTTGTCTGATTCAGCAACTTTAAACATGATATTAAAGTATCTACATAACATCTATAAGGGCGAGAAATGATCATATCATAGAGTGAGTGCAAATAATATACTAAAGAAAGATGCTAAAAACAAGTTTTTAGCATAATTAATCGTATCCAAAGTCATTTGTTTCAAGTTTCAACAATAATACGACAAGTAGGTGCATAACATCATTAGTCGTATCCAAAATCCTCGGTTTTGAGTTACGACAACAATACGACAAGTAAGTATGTAGCATCGTCAGTTGCACCTAAATTCCTTTGTTTTGAGTTTGATAATAATATGACAAGCTCATTTGTAACATCCTTAGTCATACCCAAAATCCTCCATTTCGAGTTTCGACAACAACATGATAAGCGTGAGTATCATCATTGGTCATACCTAAAAACATTTGTTTTGAGTTCTGAGCACGTGCCTAGCAACATTTATTACATCCGAATGACAAGTTCACTACTACCCTCCGTGCTCTAAGAGCAACATGACAAGTCGAGGTGCTTGCATATTGCTAAAGTAGTAGTGTCTTGACAATAAGAGCTTGCGTTGGCATACTACTTCTCCATTTTAATTAATGGCAACGTGATAAGCAAATGACTTACACATACCTTATGGATTGATAATAATGAGTTCCCGTTCTGAGCTCCCTCATTTTTGTAGAGAGACAATAAGCAAGGATGTATGAGTCTACAAAATAGTTTGGGACACAAGACATAGATGTGCCCCTCCAATTTTGACCACAAGCGTCTTGCATCACCCATCATTAGGCAAGAATGCCACCAATAACCAACTTTATAGCCCCTCTTTCTTCTTCAGTTACTGCACCCAAAAAACAACCCCTAACTTGATTTCTTTTTCTCCAATGATGAGGCATGTGCTCCATGTAATTTAGTTAGTGGTAGCCACCATGCTTCCAATCAAATAGGAGGATATCTAATCTTGTTATTAGACAATGGTGTATGTGTCCTAGTTGCATGGAATTATTATGAGTGGTAAAGAGTGTGGGAGGGAGGGATAAAGGGAAGTGGAGAGGGAAAATGAGTGTCCCTAACCATGTACATTGTTGCATTTGTGCATGAACATAAATTGTGGGTGTCGTGGGTATACTTAGAACCAAGTAACCAACGAATGTGTAAAAATAAGGAACCCAAGATGTTTCCTTATTTTTTGTCTGTTTCAACAACTTTAAACATGATATCAAAGTCTCTATATACCATCTATAAGGGTGAGAAATGATCATATCATAGACATAGAGTGAGTGCAAAAAATATACTATCAAAAGATGCATTAAAAACCAAGTGTGTAGTATAATTGGTTGTATCCAAAATCATTTGTTCCAAATTTTGTCAACAATACAAAAAGTAGGTGCATAACATCATTAGTCGTATCCACCAAAATCTTCTATTTCGAGTTACGACAACAAAATGACAAGCAATGTGTAGCATCATTAGTTGTACCTAAAATCATCTGTTTTGAGTTTGATAACAATATGACAAGCACAAGTGTAGCATCATTAGTCATACCCATAATCTTATATTTCAAGTTTCGACAACAACATGACAAGCGTGTGTAGTATCATTAGTCATACCCAAAAACATTTGTTTAAAAATAAGGAACCTAAGATGTTTCTTGTTTTTTTATTTAATTCAACAACTTTAAACATGGTATTAAAGTCTCTACATAGCATTTATAAGGGTGAGATATGATCATATAATAGAGTAAGTGCAAATAAGATACTAAATAAAGATATTAAAAACAAGTGTGTAGTATAATTAGTCATATCCAAAGTCATTTGTTTAAAGTTTCAATAATAATATGACAAGTAGGTGCATAACATCATTAGTCGTATCCAAAATCCTCTGTTTTGAATTACGACAACAACACGACAAGTTGAAAGGGAAATAGGGTCAGACCTTTTCCTATATGATTTTGGTGGTTGAAATGCCCAACACAAATAGTTGGACTAACTAGTTTGCTCTAGATTATATGTTCTACAGGTGCCAAAGGTTCAACACAAACCAATAAAAAGATTAAAGTTAGGGTTCAAAAGAAAGGAGCAAAAGAAACCGAAGTGAACCGTGGTCTGGCGCACCGGACTGTCCGGTGTGCCACCGGACAGTGTCCGGTGCACCAGGGTGGATCGACCTCAAACTCTTCACCTTCGGGTTTTCTGAGGTCGCGCTCCGCTATAATTCATCGGACTGTCCGGTGGGTCACCGGACTGTCCGGTGTGCTAGCGGAGCAACGGCTCCCAAGCGCAACGGTCGACTCCAACAGTCGCCTGCAACGTGAACAGTGCGCGGACAGTTTGCGTAGAGTCAGAGCAGCGCCGCCATAAGGCGCACCGGACAGTGAACAGTGCCTGTCCGGTGCCGCACCGGACTGTCCAGTGCCGCACCGGACTGTCCGGTGCCCCAATCTGTCAGAGCTCCAACGGTCGAAACCGTCAGAACCCTAACAGTTGGGTGACGTGGCTGGCACACCGGACAGTGTCCGGTGGCGCACCGGACTGTCCGGTGCACCCATCGACAGCGGCCCTCCCCAACGGCTGTTTTGGTGGTTGAGGCTATAAATACCCCCAACCACCACCATTCAAGGCATCCAAGTTTCCAGCATATTGCATTCAATACAAGAGCTCTAGACTTCACTCCAAGACACAAACAAGAGATCAAATCCTCTCCGAAGTCCAAAACCACTCCAAACACTTAGTGACTTGTGAGAGAGAGATTTTCGTGTTCATTTGAGTTCTTGTCGCTTGGATCGCTTTCTTCTTCCTCCATTCTTGTTCTCAAGACACTTGTAATCAAAGCAAGGGACACCAAGTTGTGGTGGTCCTTGTGAGGGGTCTAAGTGACCTGTTTGATTAAGGAGAAAGCTCACTCGGTCTAAGTGACCGTTTGAGAGAGGGAAAGGGTTGAAAGAGACCCGGTCTTTGTGACCACCTCAACGGGGAGTAGGTTTGCAAGAACCAAACCTCGGTAAAACAAATCACCGTGTCATCCGCTCTAATTCTTTGGTTGATTTGTTTTCACCCTCTCTTTCGAACTCGGTTTTATTTCTAACGCTAACCCCGGCTTGTAGTTGTGCTTTAAGTTTGTAAATTTCAGTTTCCGCCTATCCACCCCCACTCTAGGCGACTTTCACAAGTAAGTGTGTAGCATCGTCAGCTACACCTAAATTCCTTTGTTTTGAGTTTGATAACAATATGACAAGCACATTTGTAACATCATTAGTCATACCCAAAATCCTCTATTTCAAGTTTCAACAACATGACAAGCATGTGTAGCATCATTAGTCATAACCAAAAACATCTGTTTCGAGTTCCAACTACGACAACGAGCATGTGCGTAGCAACATTAATTATATCCAAATGACAAGTTCACTACTACCCATGTTCTAAGAGCAACATGACAGGTTGAAGTGCTTGTATATTGCTAAAGTAGTAATGTCAGCTTGTGTTGGCGTACTACACTTTCCTATTTTAAATAATAGCATAATAAGCAAAGGACTTACACATACCTTATGGATTGATAATAATGAGTTCCCGTCCTCCTGAGATCCCTCATTTTCATGGAGAGACTACAAGCAAGGATGCATGGGTCTTCAAAATAGTTTGGGACACAAGACATAGATGTGCCCCTCCAATTCTAGGCCCAACTGTCTTGCATCACCCATCATTAGGCAAGAATGCCACACATAACCAACTTTATAGCCTCATCTTTCTTCTTCAATTACTTCACCCAACAAAAAACAACCCCTAACTTGAATTCTTTTTCTCCAATAATGAGGCATGTGCTCCAAGTAATTTAATTAGTGGTTGCCACCATGCTTCCAATCAAATAGTAGGATGTCTAATCCTGTTATTAGCCAATGGTGTATGTGTCCTAGTTGCAAGGAATTAGTATAAGTGATAAAAATGTGGGAGGGAGATAGAAAGAGAAGTGGAGAGGGAAAATGAGTGTCCCTAACCATATGCATTGTTGCATTTGCGCATGACTTGACTATAATTGTGGGTATCGTGGGTATTCTTAGAACCAACAAATGTGTAAAAATAAGAAACACAATATGTTTCCTTATTTTTTTGTCTGTTTTAACAACTTTAAATGTGATATCAAAGTCTCTACATACCATCTATAAGGGTGGCAAATGATCATATCATAGAGCGAGTGCAAATAAAATACTAAAGAAAGATGCATTAAAAACAAGTGTGTAGCGTAATTAGTTGTATCCAAAATCATTTGTTTCAAATTTTGTCAACAATACGACAAGTAGGTGCATAGGATCATTAGTCGTATCCAAAATCTTCAGTTTTGAGTTACGACAACAACACGACAAGCAAGTGTGTAGCATCGTCAGTTGTGCCTAAATTCGTCCGTTTTGAGTTCAATAAAAATATGACAATTACATGTGTAGCATTATTTGTCGTACCCATAATCCTCTATTTTGAGTTTCGACACCAATAAGACAAGCGTGTGTAACATCATTAGTCAAACCCAAAAAACATCTATTTTGAGTTTTAACAATACACGACAAGCACATGCATAGCAATATTACTCATATACAAATGACAAGTTCACTACTACTCCCCATGTTCTAGGAGCAACATAACAAGTCGAGGTGCTTGTATATTGCTAAAGTAGTAACGTCTTGACAATAAGAGCTTGCATACTACTTTCCTATTTTAATAGCAATGGGATAATCAAAGGACATACACATACCTTACGGATTGATAATAATGAGTTCCGGTCCCAAGCTCCCTCATTTTCATAGAGACACAACGAGCAAGGATGCATGGGTCTTGCAAAAAAGTTTGAGACACAAGTCATCGATGTGCCCCTTCGATTCTAACCCCAAGCATCTTGCATCAAGCAAGAATGCCCCCCATAACCACCTTTATAGCCTCCTCTTTCTTCTTTGATTGCTTCACCCCCCCCAAAACAACCCCTAACTTGATTTCTTTTTTTCTCCAATGATGAGGCATGTGCTCCAAGCAACTTAATTAGTGGTTGCCACCATGCTTCCGATCAAATAAGAGGATGTCTAATCTTATTACTAGTCAATGGTGTGTGTGTCCTAGTTGCACGGACCTCTACATGGCTTAATTTTAATTGTGCGAGGGAGAGAGACAGAGAGAAGTGGAGAGGGAAATGGGTGTCTCTAATCATGTGCATTGTTGCACCTGTGCATGACTTGACTTTAATTGTGGGTGTCGTGGGTATCCTCAGAACTAAGGGATGTGCAAAAACAGAACAAAAGAAGTTTTCTTATTTATTTTTTCTACTAGATTCGACAACTATAGAAACACTATCAAAATTTCTACATACCATCTATATGGGCGAGATGTGGTCATCTCAAAGAGCACATGCAATAAGATATTCTTAATTAAGGAAGAATGCACAAAAGCATGTGTTTAGCATCAATAGTTGTACCAAACTCCTCTATTTCGTGTTTGGACAACAATATGACAAGCAAGTGCATAACATCGTTAGTCATATACAAAATCCTCAATTTCAAGTTATGACAACAAATGACAAGCACATGCGTAGCATCATTATTCATACCCAAAATCCTCTATTTTGAGTTTTGGCAACAACACGACAAGTGCATGTGTACATTAGTCATACCTAGAATCCTTTGTTTTAAGATTCAACAAACACATGATAACCATGTGTGTGAACCGTTAGTCATATACAAACAATATGTTCACTACTAGTTTTTATGTTCTAAGAGTAACATGACAAGCCGAGACTTTTGTACAACGCTAACATAATAACATCTTGATAATAAAGAGCTTGCATGCTACTTTCCCATGTTCTAAGAGCAGCACACCAAGTTGAGGCTTCTGTATATCACTAACATAGTAACATCTTGACAATAACAAGCTTACATGCTAGTTTCCTGTTCTAATATGAACCTGATAAGTAGAGGGCATGCACATAGCTTACATTTTGCAATAATGAGTTTCCATCGTGAGCTCCATCATTTGGATAAAAACACAAAAGATGGGTGTATGAGCCTCGAAAAATAGTTTGGAACAATAAGACGTCAACATGTCTCTCCAATTCTGACCCAACCATCTTACCTCACCCATCATTAGATAAGAATGACACCCACAACCACCTTTATAGCGTCCTCTTCCTCCAAGTACTTCACTCAACCAAAATTAACCCCCTAGCTTGATTTCTTTTTTCTCCAGTGACGAGGAATGTGTTTTGTGTAATTTAACTAATGGTTGTTGTCGTGCTTTCAAACAAATAAAAGGATTCCTAATCTTATTACTAGCCAATGGTTTGTCTTCTAGTTGCATGGATCTAGTTTGGGTGATAGAGAGTATGGGATGGATCAAGAAGAGAAGTGGCGAGGGGAAATGAGTGCCCATAAACATGTGCATTGCTGCATTGATGCATGACTACATTAATTATGGGTGATGTGGGTGTGCTTAGAACCAACTGAAAGGATCACGATGCCCAAGAGAGGGGGATGAATTGGGCTTTTCTAAAAATCAACAACAATTAAACCCTAAGCAAGAGCCCAACTTCACCCAACAACTAGCAATAAGAGAATACTACTAGAAATACAACAATACTAAGACATTGCTTCAACTACTTACTAAACAAATAAACAAGATAAAATGCTTGAATTAAATGCGGAATGTAAAGCAAGGTTTAGAAGACTCCTCCAATTTTTTCCCGAGTTATCGAAGAGTCGGCACTCTTCCCTAGTCCTCGTTGGAGCACCCGCGCAAGGGTATCGCTCCCCCTTGATCCTCGCAAGAACCAAGTGCTCACTATGAGATGATCCTTTGCCACTCCGGCGCGGTGGTCCCTCACGACCGCTTACAATCTCGAGCCGGGTCACCAACAAATCCTCCAAGGTGATCATCGTGCTCCCAACGCCATCAAGCCGTCTAGGTGATGCCGATCACCAAGAGTAACAAGTCGTAGACTTTCACTTGACCAAGAGAAGCCTAATGCATGCGGTGTGTGCTCTAGGTGGCTCTCACTTGCACTAATGAGGTCCTAATGCGGGGTTAAGATTTTCTAATCACCTCACTATGCTTTTTGGTGCTTGCAATGCTCTAGCAATGTATGACTATCAATGTGGGCAGCAAGACATTCAATATGGTGGGTGGAGGGTGTATAAATAGCCCCACCCACCAAACTAGCCGTTACCAGGTTTTCCTGCGCATGGGCGCACCGGACAGTCCGGTGCGCCAATGGCTAGTTCTGCCAGCTAGCCGTTGGGCTGATGGTACACCGGACAGTCTGGTGTGACGGCTAAAATTCCATTTTGCAACTCGTTGCCCTCGGGTTTTTGCGAAGGGAAGAGGCTCTTTCCCGGGCCAGACTTGCCCCACTGTTAGAGGGCGCACCGGACAATGTGGTGCCCATAAGACAGAAACCCTAATTTCTTTTTCCTTCTGATTTTGGAATCCGTTTTCGTTCTAACTCGTGAGTGTGTTATAGAGTGACACCTAGCACTAGATGTGAGTGTGAATATGCACCAACACTACACTAGAACTCTCTTGGTCAAACTATTCATCGTCAACCCCTCTTTATAGTACGACTAAAATAAAACAGAAGACCTAACTCTATACCGAGTGTCCGCAACTCCTTCGACACTCAGAATACGAAGACCTTCATCTTTTGATTCGTCGTTTCAGTCGTCACTTCAAGTTCTCATCTCGAGGATTGTTTTCACCATTGTAGTACAACTTCCTGTAATGCGACATAACTTACCATTGTCTGTGCAAAACACACGTTAGTCATATATAATATTACATTGTCATTAATCACTAAAACCAACCAGGTGCCTAGATGCTTTCACCAACATATATGCAAAAGAAGCCTAAGATATTTTCTTATTTATTTCTCTACCAGATTCAACAACTTCAAACATGCTATTAAAAATTTCATATACCATCTATAAGAATGAGAAGTGATCTTGTTATAAAGCATACGCAAATAAAATATTAAAGAAGGATGCATACAAGTAGGTACGATCAAACAAAAAATTAAATACAATGACCATCTAAAATTATAAATCAATAAAGTTAGAATAAAATGGATGTACCACACAAGTTTTTCATTCAATATTACGACATTAAGAACAATCTTCTTGAAACCAAAATCAACATGTAAATGTCTTAAACCTACAATATACGGGGACAGAAGAGTCGTCTTAAGAATTGATGGAATTGTTTTAAGAATTATAATGACTACTTGCACAATTTGTATCAAATGATTAGTTTGCACATGATACCTTCCAGATTATAATTTATCTAGATTATATAATCTAGCTTAAATAATCTAGATGAAAACAAACATACAAATTATTATGTCAAGTTATATAATATGGAGGTCAGATTATTATAATCTCATAATCTATTTAAGATGTGCTCACTACCCATGACAACTTCAGGCGAAATTACACACCATTGACACTCCTTAAAAAACAAAGTTTCATTTACTTTTTCTTGCTCCCGCTGTATAACACGACTAAAATCAATAATCAAAGTTATAATAAGCTAGGTTGCCAAATAGCTACATTAAAATTATCTAATCTAGATTATATACAATCTAGATTATTTAATTTAATAATTCAAATACCATATTCAACAACTTCAAACATGATATTAAAAATTTCACATACCATCTATAAGAATGAGAAGCGATCTTATTATAAAGTGTACGCAAATAAAATATTAAAGAAGGACGCATGAAAGTAGGTACGATCAAACAAAAAATTAAATACAATGACCATCTAAAATTATAAATCAATAAAGTTAGAATAAAATGGATGTACCACACAAGTTTTTCATTCAATATTACGACATTAAGAACAATCTTCTTGAAACCAAAATCAACATGTAAATGTCTTAAACCTACAATATACCAGAGGAGACGAAAGAGTCGTCTTAAGAACTGATGGAATTGTTTTAAAAATTATAATGACTACTTGCACGGTTTGTATCAAATGATTAGTTTGCACATGATACCTTCCAATTATAAGTCTATTTGTTTCATATTATAATTTATCTAGATTATATAATCCAACTTAAATAATCTAGATGAAAATAAACATACAAATTATTATGTCAGGTTATATAATATGGAGTTCAGATTATTATAACCTCACAATCTCTTTAAGAGACGCTCATTTCCTTTCCTATATATGAAAGCAGCTCAGAAACGGCGCTCCCTAGCCTATCCACGTCAGCGTCTACGATTTCAGCTGTCGGATCGCGCATCGACGTCCGACAAAGCCGCCTACCCTTCTCCGTTCTGTGATGCTCGCGAAGGTTCCGGGCCAGAGAAGGCCCCCTCCCCCTGCCCGCCAGGAGCTCCATTAGCTCCCATCACGGACCACGGTGCCAGCAACTCCACCACCCCGCCAGGTGCTCTGCCCCCTCCTGCCGACGGATCTCCAACCCAGCCAGGATCTCCCCCTCCCGCTGGCGGATCCTCCACCCTACCAGGAGCTCCCCTCTCCCTCCGGCGGATCCCCCATCCCGCTATGAGGTCAGCCCGGGCCACTGACGACTTCACCTTCGAAGCCCCCACCATGCTGCCAGCGCTGGGTTCACCCCCGCCCAAATGTCTACAGCTGTCGCCGCCCACCAGGGCTGTTGCCCCAGCCGCCGCCAGGGAGGCACCACCGAGGAGCGCGCCAAGGTGCCGGCCGCGCTCACGCCGAGGGGCCTGCCCGCCTCTGCCAGGGCTGAGGCCGGCTGTGCCCGCCGTTGCCGGATCCGCGCCGGCGGTCAGCATGGCAGGGACGTGCCCGCTTGCGCAGAGGAGCAGAGCGCCCGTTCAGGCGTCCGCCCGTTGACGGCCGAGCGTCCGTGCCCACGCTGGCAACTGGCCGCGTCCGAGCCGGGGGATGGCCGCAGCGTGCCCGCGCCGGGGCGCTCGGCTGCCGGGGCTTCCCACAAAAGCTGCAATCCGCCAGCGTCGAGTGCTCCTAGGTCATGGTGTCGTTATAATTAACACTACGGTTTCTCGGTTTCTCCATCAACTGGTTTGTGAAACAATTTTTATAGTGCCTGAAGCTGAATAGCAATAATAATAATATGAGCTCCTTCATTTTGCTTCTTTTTACAATCCATCTTCTCTGTTATTTCGAA
Organism: Zea luxurians; assembly: GCA_029449295.1. Lineage (NCBI taxonomy): Eukaryota > Viridiplantae > Streptophyta > Magnoliopsida > Poales > Poaceae > Zea > Zea luxurians. The sequence continues at coordinate 2,019,520 of JAOPSE010000109.1, forward strand.
TTGCAAAGCAGTTTTTAATATGATCACAGATTGATAACACAAATACTAATATAAATTTCCTACTATCCTTATTTTAGCACAAATCTTGATTTTGTTTTTATATTGAATTGCTAAAGTATATCTTACAGTCAGTTCAATAACAGTAATACCAATATGAATTCCCCGGTATGCTTCTTTCTGCAAAAAAATTAATTTTGTTTTTATATTGAATTGTCGCAATGTTTCTTACAGTCTTGTGAAAAGGAACCAAAACTCAATCTATTTGGCAAGTGAAACTATACCATTTCTTCAACCATGATATAGCTAACCTGTAAACCCACAGCAAGGTTCGCTAACCATTTCTCTTCTTTAGATCATTCTTGATTCAACTGATACCATTATTTAAGAATAGAAAAGATCTAAATTGACTTCTTTATCTCCAGATATCTCTTATGCATGCGAAGCACATTTTTTATCTAACGATGTTAACATCATTATTTGCCCTTTTATAAATCAATTAACCATTCAAATTTTAACTAAATAAATACTTTACAAATGCTCCTACTACTGATCTATATTTACTTTATTTGAGTTCTATATATTTACATGTATACAAGTTCATTGTAATCCTCTTTTTTCGTCCCTTTTAGTGAATTGATGAAAGCCATTAGAAAAAAATTAATTGAACTATACTTTTGCGCACTCTTCTCTTTTCTTTCTGTTTCTTTTTATGATGTATAAGAGCATAGTTCAATCAAAATTGCCAAACTTTATATTCCACAATAACGCATCTCATAGAATTCTGATCTACATAAGTCCATTTGGTCATTATAAGAATACCAAATCATTGTTCTCTTTTCTGCTTTATTTGTTCGGATTGAAAGTGCTATGTTTTTCCCCTAGCTTTGTATTTTCTCTGCTATACTACATTAAGGTTTAGGTCTCTTTGCTCTTCTTTAGTATTTAAGGATTTTTTTTGAGCCTACAAGCAAAGTGTTTGTTTTTTTCACATACCAATTGTACTCCTTATTGTGTCATATTTACTTCTAACTACCTACTTTGTAAAGATTAAGATTTATGTACCTGCTCTGTTTGATAACATTACGAATTACAACGACAATGTCATGCATAATTACTCCTCTTATCTGTTTGCTCAAATAAAACAATCTTCAAACAACTCATTATGAAGGCCTGAGTAGTAGATATCATTTGATCTATTGCCACTTAAATAACCTCCCGATTAAAACTTTGAAATAAGTTCCTGCTCATTTAATTCAAGCTCACTACAATTTCTTTGACCTTTTTTTTCCATACCCTACAGTTCCTGCTCCTTCAATGCATCTACAACTGTTTCGTGTTTTCCCATACCCTATAGTTTCCTGTTTTTCACTATCCGAAAAACTACAGTTTCCACCCTCTATAGCTTAAATGCATCTAAGTTCTTGTTTTCCACTATCATGTGAGTTCGATAAACATTTAAATGCATTTATGTACAACTCACTCATTCCAATTTAACAACTACAGAAAACTGATAAAGGTAAAAAAAGTCAATGCTCCTCTTCAGTCTCCTCAAAAAAGGTAACCTTCTACGTAGTTATCTTGTATCCATCATCAATGTCTACTGTTCATACTCATGCATTTACAGGCCGTATGTTTGTACTCCATTACATAACGATCAGGAAGATTATTAATATTCTACATTTTATTTAGCAGGCTCAAATAAGGACCCCTAAAAAAATCAAAGATTCCACAGACCAAAAGGACCCCCAAGACATATGAATCACATCAGACTAATTGAGATTCAACTCTTCTATACATTTTTGGTCAACTCTTGTTATCAATTTGATCAACCCTTTTGTAACTAAATATAGATATAAATCACCCTTCAATTGTGGTACTAATCGCTAGAAACAGATAGGGTAGTATAGCTTGTATCTAATTTGGATGGCGACCCACTTAATTAGGACTGAAAGACTATACACTGTTGATTTGTAAAGTACAACACACACATATATAATTATCCTTTGGATCATACTAACTGCTTAGTAAAAGTATTCCATTGTTTCAAGCAATACATGTGTAAATATCAGCAGTTCAAACTGTTGTCAAAATTGAACATAAATCATTATACCCCTGCTCCTTTTCTATAAAACTATACAAATTGACGCGCGCTAGGCGCGCCTTAGTCACTAGTTTGATATTAGTTTTGGCAAAAGACCACTACCCATGACAACTTTAGACGAAATTACGCACCATTGCCACTCCTTAAAAAAACAACGTATCATTTACTTTTTCTTGCTCCCGCTACATAACACGACTAAAATAAATAATCAAAGTTATAATAAGCTAGGTTGCCAAATAGCTACATTAAAATTATCTAATCTAGATTATTTAATTTTATAATTCAGATTATATAATCTATAAGCTAAAACAAATAAAAGTGACAAGGCAACATGCCAACATGTGTCTCACATGAACATAGTCAAAAGCGCCGGCCCAGCTCGTTGGCTCCTCGTCCCCACGCTGAATGTGTCCTACTCCTATGCCATCATCACGGCCCAGATCGATTTGGGCCGCACTACAACTACGATTCATCTCGGAACAGCCCAACTAGGCCATTCAACATTCCGGTAAGCGCGGAGTCGGCGGCGCACGGGGAGAAGTCGAACAGCGGCCGCGCGCGGGGAAGTTGCTCGGCGGCGGCGGATCTCGGAGGCAGCGACGCGCGGGTGGAGGAGCTCAGTGACAGCGCCAGTGCCTATCGAGCGAGCGAATCGAGGAGATTTTCCCCACTGTTTCTTTCCTGCTGATTCCGATTTCACGTTGAAACACCGGGGGGAGAAGAATTGCGGGCGACCATAACTCGGCAAGAAGCGGCTCCAAAAAGGGCATCTACCTTTGCCGATTCCGGCACCGATGGATCCCGCGGCGTCGGGGAGGTTCGATAAGCTCCAGAGCTCGTTCAAGCTCTCCATCCAGTGCCTCCTCACGGCCTGCTCCCGCGAGGTTGGTTGGTTTTTGTTCGTTGGCTCGCTCTCTCGCCCCACATCCCTTCCTCAACTCCCGTTTCCTCCCTTGGCGATGCTGGTCTCGCTACGGTTTGAGCCAGCAGAAGAGCACATATCCTTGATGACGATTTGATTTCCCAGTTGTTCGTGCTACAGAAATCTGGGTTAAGCATACGATTGACTTATGTTCTTGAGCGTTTCAGGATGTCAATGACGCTTTCTCGTCCTTCACTGATGCTGAGAAGGAGCGTTTGCACCGGATGCTCACCCTTGTGAGTGTCCTGATCCATGCACTGTCCAATAATTGCTGCGATTTGCAATGAACATGTAAATTATTTTATCATTGCAATACCTACTAATTTGAATAACACGCAAAGCTAAGTTCTGTATCCAGCTAGTGAATGTGTGACTCGTGTAGATTATGCTAGTGTGAGTGTGTGACTCATGTAGATTATTCCATTTTTTCAGGTGATGAAGAATCTGCATGCCAACGTAGTGGTACAATTTTTTGTTCCAAGCTATTCTCTGCATAGTCTTTTTGCATTCAGATTTTGTTCAAATACATGCCACTGTTGACTGTACCATAGATTTCTTGACCACGCTTCCCTTTTGTAGTGCCATTACATTCCTAGCTTACTACTTTATTAGCAACGAGGACATTCTGTGATTAGAAACAAAACCTAGGCTAAGGGTTATGTTATGTTAACTGTTTATTATATAATTCCTTTGTGCCTGTCTCTCGCTATGTTTTCTGCTGCCTCACTTGCACGGTTTACCACTTGTATCTAATATATAAGCTTGCATTCTTAAATTACAAAACTGATGTCCCTTCTGTTCTGTTTGCCAAGCCCGCGAATGTAACTGCCAATCTGCTGGGTGTGTGTGTGTGTTTCTTCTATTTTGTAAAACCTTTTTTCTTCTCTTATTAATGAAATGATAGGCAGCTCTCCTGCGTATTCGAGAATAATTTGTTTTCTCTTCATATTGCAGGATGAGTTTGACGACTTCTGCCAAGAAACACAGGTACTTTTGAAATCAGTATTTTCTGAAACATGTTGACATACTTTCATCACAATTTGTGGATTTTCGACAAAATATGTTTCTGGTTAATTAACAGTTCAACTCAATGAGACTTTCGAGAGAAAAAAAAGTTCAACTCAGTGAGACATATTACCATTTAGATATTGTTTGTATTCATACTTCTAGGTGTAGTACTGTAGCAGCACTATCAATATAAAAGGAGCTCTTCCCACCAAATACTATGGGAATTATTTTAAATTCAATGGGTTGGACTGGTTGCGATTTGGTTGCACTTCACCACAAAGTATATGAGAGTATCATTCATGAAGAGGGTGAAATTGTACTATATATTGTTAAATCCATAATTTAAAGGCATCTTATCCCCTGTTTCTACTGCTATAAGATGTTACCGTTTAGAAGTTCATTGTTCAGCAACTGGTTTTATCAATCAAGTAATCAGCAAGTAGTGGCCACACATCACTTAATAGCCTTAGCCTGCGCTCCTCCATTTCTTTGTATTTTATTGTCTTTTTAAGAAAAGACTCTGATCAGGGGGGCGACATTCCCCAGATTTTTCGCTGTAAGAAGTTTGTGCAGACCTTCGAACCTGGACAGGTGATAGGGGGTTTCATCAACTCTCGAACTTCAACAGTCTTACCAGTGCTACCCTCCATTTTTTTGTCGTCTTGTCTCCTAATTTCTTCCATACGTTCCCACTTCCCAGTCGCTGTTTAGAAGAGCTGCTTCATCTTAGATCTGGAGTTTTTGTGCTTAAATCAAGGATCCTAAGACAGTTTTTGTTTATTATAGAAGGAAAACAGCTCAAACAAACAACCCAGGAGATTTTTTGGACCTGGAGCTCTGCCAAACCCTTACTCCCTTTTCAGGATTCTTGCCCTTAGACTGTGTCCAGCAGTTTACCCATATGGTCACCTAAAACATTATTTTTCATTGTAAACTATGGGTATGGGTATGTGTAAGCTGCTGGAGATAGCCTTAATGGCATTAGCAGGCTAGCACATAACAACCATTCTTCTGATTTAACAGAGAAACACATATAATAGTAGAATGATTTCTAATCAATATAAAGCAGTGCGGACGTGCACTTGGTGTTTTCTGGTTTCTGGTAGACCGGACATGAAAGTGAATGTGTTATTGGGTTTTGAATTGTGCCTGGGACGACAGTAGAGATGAACATGATATGGAGAAAATGGGGCAGATAATTTTGACGTGATTTTGACCATGGCTGCTACTCAATATCCATCAATTCACAATGATATTGTTTCAGAAAAACTTGGCTATTAGGGTCACCTTAAATTAAAACAAAATTCTTATTATATGTAGAAAATAAGTAATTAAATTCTAACAGTTTAACATATCTCTGGTATATTAAGGACCACTTTATGTAATACTCTGTGCTTTTGTAGTGCTTGCTAGAATGTACTACATTCTCTCAGGTGTAACAACATCATTTCATGATTTTAGGTGGCTGCCGCCCTTGAAAAGATAGATGACTTTGTTGAAAAGCAGAATCTTGATGCATTATCTTCAGAGAAGTAAGTGCCCCCGTCCCTCCAAAAAAAGGAAATAGAAATATAAAAAAAATAAACAGGGTTTTGAATAGCAGGCTTCGATGGTTATGATGCATCCAATGTTCTCACTTCTATGTTTGAGAACTAGTGTATAAGTACATGAAGATATTCCTCCTTTTTCTTCACCTTTTCTGTTTAAAGTTACCAATATAGTTCATTTGATTGCAGGACTACTGTTGAAGAAATCGAAGAAAAGGTATCAAGAGCAAAAAAGGATGAAATTGAATATTTGACTGGTTTACTGAAAAAGGTATTGAATCAGTTTTACATACTGTGGGTGTGGTAAACTTATGGTTAGCCGGCCTTGATTCATGGCCGGTTGAACCATGTGTGCAGCCCCTAACGCGACTATAGTGAAAACTGGAGAATGATACATGCGGCTGTTTGGGCATGAATGAGTGTGACAGTCCTACATAAACGAATGCAAATCTTAATAATGAGATTAACTGTTAATTGAATTTGCTGTAGATTAGTACAACTTATGGCGTGTTTGTGCAGAAGATAATTCCATCCATGATGCACCAAGGCTTTATATGAGCTCATTGATCAAGGGAGTCAATTTGGTTAAAGTTGTATGGTTGCACACTGTATGAGAAAGAGGCTTGTATGAAAATATGTCTAAAAATAACTTCCTGGGGTGTTTGCATTATGATAATGAAGCCTGAATAAATTCTGAGAAATAATAACCTAGAGGTTGGCATGAATCCATAGGTATGATTTTTCTTGTGAAGTTTCCTGCTCACTAAACACATTGGGTAGCATTAAAGTGCCGTGTGGTTGGGAAAATCGATAAAGAAAAACAGAGAACATTTAGCTTGGATGCTGAAATTTCAGTTTGCCCAGTTCTGAATCGGGTGACAATTTTGTCTATGAAACAGCTTTTTCTCCTAAACTTGCAACAACAACAGCAAAACCTTTTAGTCCCAAGCAAGTTGGGGTAGGCACTTTTTCTCCTAAACTTGGTAATACAAAAATTATAGGGGTCTAGACATCTTTGCTATTATGAAATTTCATGTTTTTAGCCAAGCAGGTTTGGGAGATATGGAATTTAGAACTTGCCTATCATGTGCTGACCATATTCTGTGCAGTTATTGGCCATTTTGGGCCATGTTAACTGCCAAACCAGTCCCTTAAGATAACTGGAGAGATGTAGGGTTGTATTTTACAGGCTTCCTAAATTGTTAAAGAAGATGAATTTTCGTGGTCTGAAGCTCCCGCTATGAATGATCTAATTGCCCATAGAGTTTTGCCATCCTAAAAGTTTGGTCCTCTTACTGGTATGAATCCATAGTTAATTAGTTATAAATCCCCTTTTGAAGTACCCTGGTCCTTAAGCATGTTAGGTGGAATAATGGTGTTGACTTTAAGGATAACCGATGATTCTATTAAAATTTACTCTTCATGTTTTCTGCGCATGAGAGGATAAGTTGAGGATCTGTTAAAGTTAGGCAAACTATACCAGTATACCCAAGTTACTTGTTAGTATACACTTTAATAGTTTAATTTTCTAACATAACCAAATAGGTCTTGGTTTTCATTTTTCAGTTAGAGCTTATATAGAGGAAAGAGTTTACGTCTGGAATAATCAATATATTTTTCCTTTAAAGTGATTTATGAGCCTGCTCCCATGCTGATGATTTAATTAAGATCAACCTTTACATAAGTAGCATGGTAGCCTTAAACTCTAAAGTTTTCCATTAATAGTGAATTAATATTTGATTTGGTAGGTTCTTAAGTTAACCTTGCGTTCAGGAGAAATACTAGATAACCTCTGTCCTTTGCAAAAGAGAATAGTTACAAAAAGATAGGGTTTGACATGTGGGGGTTAAGTTAAACACATGCCGATTAATCTAGTAATGGGAATAGAATAGCCCCCTTCAATCAATATACATTGGGAGGAATTAAGGGGGTGAAATTAGTTTATTTTCCACCCCAATCCAGATTTATTGGTATGGAGGGATTGGTTTTATCCAAATGAGCCCTTGGTTTATTATCAAAGTTCACCATTGATAAGAAAGATCACTTACTGCGTGATTGGTGTCCTGTATGGCCACGGCCATACTCGCTGCGTGCGTTGACCATAGGAGAGCGCATGATTGGTTCCCTGCGCGCGTAGAAGCTGGGCTGCACGCGCGGGTGCGATGTAGGACATTTTTTCATCCATTTGCTGCATCCACGGAGAAGCCAGGGAGGGACGTTTCCCACGGGCCAGGATGGCGCGCGCCTGGCGACGGTGAGCGCGAGAACCAATCACGCCATTAGTGGATACGACGAGGTGGTCATTTTTAACACATGAACATAGGATGAGTGTGAAACCATCACACACTTGAGTTGCAAGCATATTGGTTAGTATCACCTTGAGGTTTGGCCCTTTATGGCAATTTGTTGAAGCTAGGAGATATTTTCCTTATGCAGATATGCATATCGGCATGGTTCTGTAACTTTGTATTTTTAAAAGAAATTAAAAAACCCTATTTGGTTCATTCGCTACAAGTCAAATGGCAAGATGACTGCCGTTAGTCTTATATTATTTGCATAAGGAAGCTAACCCTGCATATCAATTTTCATTGATAAAAGCCAGTATATTTATGCTAAATAAATCCGTCTGGGTAAAGATATTAGATACTGTTAGTAAGCTGTTTCCTGTTCACGACAACGTAGGTTGAAGAAAGTAACAATGCCAAGAAAGCTCGAATTGAACTCCTGAAGAAAGAGGAGGATTTAACTGCTGCAAGAGATGTCCTCAATAAGGTTTGACCCCTCGAAATTGTACCATCTGTTTTTTTTTTCTGTTACTCGTCTCAGTTTGAATGGATCTCTTGGATGTTTTCTTACAGATGACGCAGTGGAACTCTGCACTCGTGGAGAACATTAACCCTTGAATCTGTGTGATGACGATTCATTGGCGTCAAAGGACATCTTTGTATAGGGGTGTGTTAGATTGGATGACATGTGAATGTGATTCATGGATCAGCCTGGATGTTCTGTTATGATTAAGAACTGCTATGTATCGTGCAATAGACACATCGTCTGTACTTTTGATGTTATTATCAGCTCCCAAACTTCATTATATCCAATATGTTACAATATCATTTTGGTGACTTAACTACAATATCAGCTCGTGCCAACAGAAAAAGAAGAAAAGAAATGGGCGGTGGTTGCCCGACAAGTCCTTGTCAGCCGCACAGTCTTCACACGACCAGGGGCCATGAGCACCACTCTTGCCTTAGCCACGGGCAGCACAGCATCTCCATCCATCCAAATGGCAGCCAGCAGCCGTCCCCTTCCTCCACCCGCTGCCATCCTCGCAGTCGCAGCCACTCACCATGGCTGCCACACTCTCCTCCGTGGCTGCCCCTTCCCTCCCCAAGCACGTCTCCGCTGTCAGAGCTCAGCAGCAGGCGCCTCCTTCCATCATCTCGGCATCAACTGTGAGTAGGGATGCTGCTGTTTATATCTGTGGTTTGTTTCCTGTGATCGCTGATGTTCGTATGGTGCAACAGAAGACTGCCTTCCATGGGGTGTCGCTGGTGGTGGACAGGAGGTGGGCGGCCGGCCACCGGAGAGGCAGCGGCCGGCGGAGGCTGCTGCAGGTGAACGCGAGGACCGCCGCCAAGAACATCGAGGTGGAGGTCGAGAAGCCGCTTGGCTTAGCCTTGGGCCAGAAGCCCGGCGGTGGCGTCGTCATCACTGTAAGCCCTCTCTCCACTTCCGTTTCCATTGCTTCCTGTCCTTGTTGTTTTTTCTTTTTTTTTTCTTTTGTTTTAGAGGAAAGGTTTCCATCGCTTTATTTTATTGATCAGAAAGAGTTCATGACAGTTAAGTTCCAGCGAATCAAACAGAAAAAGGCCTTAAAAGCCAACAGCACCACTACCCGAACACATTTTGATTACTTTGGGTCACCATCGAGTCTTCATTCGTGTGACGAGGAGCATCTAAACATTGGCCACACAAGGATCAGAAAACAGATGGCAAATAGACTCCCTCTCACTACAGAAAAGACAGGACTGGTCCAAGGCTTCTCTTCTCTTAGCCAAATTATACCTAGTATAAGTAACTTGTTCTTAGTTAACAACAATCTGAATCCCACTAATTTTCCAAACTGCATGGACACACACCGCTATAACTCCTCTATGGCTGATCACCGCATGCAAAGATCGTACTGAGTATCTACCATTAGAGCTAAAGCTCCAAATCATTTGACCTTCCTCCTCAGATTTACTTCACCCCATTCATTATCTCCAGCAATTCACACCAGAGCTGCATGTTTCTTTCAGACACCAAACACTCCCAGTCCTATACCTATGGTCTACAATATTAGTCCAAACAGTGTGATTCTCTGAATCTGGAGGCAAGTATTGCAAACAGTAATTATTTTGTGATTGACTTGTTCCTTTGGCATGGGATTATTAGTCTGTGGAGTCTGGAGGGAATGCAGCCAGAGCTGGTCTGAAAGCCGGGGACCAGGTCCTGTACACAAGTAGCTTCTTCGGAGACGAGCTGTGGCCTGCAGATAAGCTTGGGTTCACCAAGACAGCCATCCAAGCGAAGTCAGACTCCGTCTACTTCGTCGTGAGCAGGTACGTGCTACATGGTCAGAGCTTATGATCTGATGTTGCTAAATTTTAGTGAAATGATTATAGTTCCCCCCGAAATCTCACCCCGAGTGGTCTCAGGGGCGCCGAAGTTGACGTGAAGCGCCTACCTAAGAGGCCGGCGCCACCCCGGTTTGGACGGAAGCTGACTGATTCACAAAAGGCAGGACCAGCATAACCATGGCTACTTTCTTTTTTTTTCCCCATCCAACTTGAAGCCTCTGCGTGTGTTTTATAAACTGCAAATGTCCCATTTTTTTCAGGAGAGAGCAACGCACGTCTGCCTTGATTGTGGGTACATATACTTCCTACCCAAGCCTTTTGACGAACAGGTAAAGAACTGCATAGCTCTCTCTAAATCAGTTGCAGAATCAGTGTTTGCTTTACCCGTTTATATATCTAATCAAGCACCTGTATTTTCCCGTTTTCTTCTGACGAATCTGAACCCATCTTCTGTACGGATGCAGCCCGACGACTACGGTTGCCCACAGTGCAACGCGCCGAAGAAGCGGTTTGCGAGGTACGATGCTGCCACCGGGAAGGCCATCGGCGGCGCTCTGCCGCCTATCGCCGTGATCGTAAGTTTGGTGATCGGCATCGCTGGGGTAGGAGCTCTGCTCGTGTACGGCCTGCAGTAGCCTGCTCGTTCTTGTTCAGAACCATATTTTTTTTTTTGCTGTGCTCAAGAAGGTCAGCTGACTGCTGCTGTACTCTGTCTCACAAGACATTCCGAGTGATATACATACATAAAAGGGAAAAAAGAAAATACACAGTATTTGAGGCTAATGGCTTGTCTCATTTTCATGCACTGCTGGTGGTTATACAGTCGCTCAATTTTATTACCGAGAGGCCGCATGCTTTTCGGAAATGCTTCCGTTGTCGATGCTGCTCTCGTCAGCATAGAGATTTTGTCACAACTTTTTTTCCCTACCACTCAGGTTTCAATCCAATCCAAAAAAAAAAAAAAATCTGCTCATGATACCAGCCATCATTTTGTGCTTACTCAACTGAGTTTTAAGTCTTAATGGGGTCGATAAAAAGAACATTTCTCTTCATGAAACCGTAGTTTAATTAGTTTGTGATTGTGACTTAAGCATGAGAATGACCTGACCTGCACACCTTCAAGTCGTTGACTTCGGTCGGTGTCAGCTTTCTTTGGGATCGGCTCATCTACCAGATCAAAGTTAGCTCCTCATCGTGGTGGCGCTGGGATGGGTCATCTGCCAAGAGACCCTGATGGGAAACGGTGACGGACAACTTTGGCAAACTTATGCTTACCTACTGATTTATCTAAGATACAAACTAGTTTGCAAACCAGTGTTATTATGCAACTCAAATTCTGTTTCAACTTTGAGTTGTGGAAAAACAAGTTGCTGTGAGCTATGTGAATTTAGCCATCTCTTTTATCTCTCTCTTGCTTGGTACAGTTGTAAAAACGTATCTGTATTTTCATTCATTTGGAAAAAAAAACAAAACTGAAAGCCAAAAGCAGGCTACGGGAAAGCGCCAGCTTTTGAAAAACCAGCTTCGGATTCTAACCGCTTGGTTGAGTTTCCACGTTTTGACAGTAGAAACACTTTCAAAAAGCTATAGAGACAAAAACATTGTAGAAGCAGTAGAAACCGGTACAGATTAAAGCCAAACGAACAGGATAACGAAACACAGCCTCAGATATCACACAGACAGATATCATAATTTAGAAGACTCAAGTCTTCACAGATAGATAGATAGATGGATAACACTGGTAACCAGTTACATAAACAGGTACATGGTTCACGGATCCCCAATGGATCGAATGATATACTTCTAATGAGGAAATGGCACAAAGCTCATCTGACAAATAGCTGTTTGGCAACACTATTAAGAGACTTTTAAGAGGCGGCAGCCTCCTCCTGGAGCTGCTTCACCTTGGTGATGTAGTCATTCATTGCCTCATCCTTCGATTTGCCTGCCAAGATCTCAAAAGTTTTAGCAAGAAGTACCGTAATACCTTGTGATGCTATTGGAATAGATACATCCATGTACAACACTAGTATTGTGGTAAAAAAAAAATTAAGCAGCCCAAAATACAACGATCAGATGAGTGTATGAACCTTCAACAGCCTTCCAGGCATCCCACTTGGCCCTGTCCTTTTGGTAGAATATGCCCGGACGATCTTCAAAAGTTTATTAACGAACAAACATGTAAGCACAGCCGTGTTAAAAAAAAATACTATTGTAAACAGAAAAGGTGCACAGATAAGTTTTTCAACAGACACTATCATGGTCCCATGAGTGAATGGCAACTGGTCGAACAGACTAGAGGTTCATTTAGTACAACGCAAACAGAGCATAATTATGACTTAGTTACAAGTGACATATGGAAGAAAAAGCACATTGAGTGTTTTGAACTATATAATGATATGAACATTACATTTTTTTTAACTCTATGCTCAGTTACTCAGCCAAACCCTATGAACCTGAATTTACCATTCAACTGCATCTCGGCGCAGCAAATTTCATCAGTAAATAGATGTTGCAGGACAGAGCATAGAAATCTACACTTCAGTATTAGTTGAACCCCAAGAGGTTGGTCAACATCTAATACATCCCTGTTCCATTACTGCTGAACTTCTGTTGCTATGTACTACATAAACAAGCCCTAGAATCATGGTCAAAATTTGTTGTCCAAACTTGGGAAGAAATAAAAAGATATTACAGTAAATATGTTCATCTTATTCTTTATAATACCGTCTTGTTTGCTTACTAGGATTTTGCCCGCATTTTATATTCTTAGGATTTCCCCCTATTTTATATTTTATCACGGATTCACAATACATATTCACCACTGTTCAGATTTCTAAATTAAATCGTTAAACTTCAAAAGCAAACCAGCAGGCCCTGCTGTTTAATTTATACAGAGGAAGCAAATCGTCAACCTTTCAGGGAATTCGTATTATGACACATAAAGTTATTAAACACTATCCATGCTAGGAATAGTTTTGAGCCATGACACTTAAATTGAATTAGGTTTCTGCAAACCAAGAGCTTCATCCACACACCAAACTTAGAAAGGGAACTGAAAAAAAGAGAACAAAATTAGCTGCGTGATTACATACTAACCGGTATTCACATCTCCAACCGTGGCTTGCTTGTAGAGCCCGTAGAGGATCAGCTTGTTCTCATTGCTCGTGTTCTCAGGCAAGGTCTTTGCCTTCTCAGCATGCTCCTCAAATTCCTCCTGCAACCGAGATACAGCTCATATTCCTAGGGGACCACGATTGCAATACTATGCTAAACTAGTTCACAAGGTAAATCTTTCATGCAAATCATTTTAAGCAATCCAGACTTTGACCCACGCGCTTCGCCACTCTATTTCTCTATAGAATTATATGGAAAACCGATAAGTCGCAAAATACTTAAAACAAACGGGGAATTTTCCATCTTACATCCAAAGGCATGATGAACCGCTCGAGAGTTAGGACGGCGCAAAAGCATTGGATCCCCTCTTAAGCATGAACATAAAGGGTACAAAGAGCCAACAGTCTGAATCCACCAGATCTTGGCTACGCATACAAATCTAGATGGAGACTAAGACCACGCAGCAGCGGATTTCAAGTCTAGATCGTTTTTCTGGAGAACCTAAAAACGAACCTCGTATAGACACTACTGTGGGTTGGGGTACAGTGCAAGAATCGAAACGGAACTGGAGATTCAGAACCAAATGGAAACAAAGAACCAATCTTGGTAACCATCAGATGAATAAACGTTCGATCTTCAACAAGCGAGTAGCAGAATATGGCGATTTAGAGAGTGATGACTGATGAGCCGTGTACCTGCAGACCCATGGCTTGGTTTCAGGATTGTTTTCCTTCGGCCTGGTCTCTTCTCGGTTTTAACGACGACGACTGGCGACTAGATCGGATCCACTTGTTATATAGAGCGATACTGGAGTCACTATGCAGTGAGAAACCCCCTGTTTCCAGATTTAATTATGCAGGAGCCCCTGTATTGAGCAAAGTTTCGCAGATGGTCCTCGAACAATTGTAGATTTTTTTTTAATAAAAAAGAAAATATCAGTAATGATAAGTTAGGAAAAGGACACAAATTATTAGTGTTACTGACTTTAAGATTATTCGTAGCAAATCGTGTAAAATAAATGATTTATATTGTAGATTATATTGTTTATATAATAAAATTTAAAATAAGGAATAAGATAGATGATGACGTTTTATGTTACGAGAGAACGAGGAAGCATCGCTGAGTCTGACACTGTGACAGTAGTGTGCATCAGTTCCACAGTAAACTGCTTGTTTGTAGGCAATGAAAGATAGGACCTGACCTCTAATCAATACTCATAATTGGAAAAGTGAAGGTATATGTTTGGTAGAGATTTATTACCGGAACAAATTAATATAGATCTGGAATTCAATATATAGCAGTTTGTTTTACAGGAATACAGAGCAGTTTTACCATGGATCTAAGATCCATCCTGGACCTACCAGGAAACTGTTTAACTAACGTAGCATTCATCACGAACAGAGGAGCAGCCAGAAGCTTCTACTCCTACCCAAACCCCAACAGTTCATCAGTTCAATAGGGATCTGGGCGAGCATTTCAACTCAAGACAAACACGAATAGCAGCTAGCTGTGTTTTTTTACCTATGTATGGTCCATGCATGGTCATCCGGTCCCAAAAAGATGAGAATGAGATGCTGGTGAGCATAGCAGGCGGACCAGCATGGGAGTAGGATGCTTCGAAGCTGGTGGCAGTAGGATATGCTCGCTCGGATGGAACCGCCCAAGTGGGCAAATTAATAAATGGCTGTGAAATATATGATGCTCTAAAAAGACCAAACTAGATGCCAGTTCCATGCCAGCGCCCCCCATTCTACGGTTGCGACCAAATTAAGCGTTATTCGATCTACTGGAAAAAAAAGACAGGTGATTTTTTATAACAAAATCAGAATATAAAACATGGCAATCTCAATTATCAAACAACATGAATACAAACACAGAAATTTCCGCGTGGGACACTGAAGAATATCATGTAGGCCTTATTCGTTTACGTCGGATTACACCCGGAATCATTCCAGCTAATCAAAGTTTATATAAATTAGAGAAGCAATCTGGTTAGGAATCGTTCCGACCCACCAATCCGGTACAAACGAACAAGACCGTAATTAGCTTCGACACACCGCTGACTTGAATTTTGGCTGAGTACCATTATGAAAACAAGATCTTTGGCGGTAGCACACGGTCCCGGTTAAGATACCATTTTCACTAGAAATCTAGAATTTAAGAGAGAACATTTTTCAAAATGGAAATGGTTGTTCGTGACCTAGTCGAGCCTATGGGTTGCTGACCTAGACATGCCATTCTCTCCCTTCACGCTCGCCGCCCCCACTTCCCCTGGCGACCGGCCTTGTCTTCGCAGACCACCATCCTCTCCATTGCAGGGCTTCCTCTCCGCATCCCATTCTCGTCTATGAAACTTGCCATTCTCAATCTCACGAAGAACAAATCCTAGAGGACGTCAAAATGTCATCACCAAGAGGGAAGAAGCACGTGTCCCGGAGCATGGGGTCACCATCGAAGGGCTTGAATATGTCATGGGTACTCGAAGGGCAAGCATGTTGTCCCTTTGTTGTGCAATTTCTATTATGTTGGGTTCCGATTTGATGATTTGGTACAATATATGCGCAATTTAGCCTTGTCGAATTTAGGTTTTGGTTTTTGAATCATCGTTTATTCCTTGCTACCTTTTGTTTCCCGTGTTTTATGATGTATAGTAGTTCGACATGTAAACTTTTTGTGTGCATTCCTAACTATGTCGAGGTTTGCGATGATGGTAGCACTAGACTACATCCAACCAACTATTTGAACCTTGTTGTGGATAGAGATAGAACCAGTGTGAAGTATGTAACAAGAGAAATAGTATTGATAGTGAAGCTTGAGACGAGTCATGGAATGCCCAATTTTTTATGGAAGAAGATTCCTAATAAGTTCTGCAAATCTAACATGTGTGAGCCCTTTTGATGGAAGCAATGGACCTATACTAGCTAGGAGATGAAGAGGGTGCATCTGTATGTGGATGTTTATGACACTGTGAAAATGTACTATAGCCAGGGAGTTTCAATTGAGCCTTCTCTATCCTAGGAAAATGCTAGTGCCCATGTTGTAGTTCCTTTGGAAGTAGTTCATTGTGCTGACAATGTTCAACCTGATGTTGATGATAATCTTGCTATTGATGTTGTCATTTAATGTTTAGTCTAGTGGCCTAGAGGCAGAGGTAGAAAATGACTGAAAGTCGCCTAGAGGGGGTGAATAGGCGAAACCTGAAATTATAAACTTTGAACACACACTTCACCCGGGGTTAGGGTTAGAAATAAATAATAGCGAATTCGGAGTGCGAAAGATAGTTCCTCTTGCTATGAGTTGCTCAATTAATGTGGATAACTTTGGGAGCCAAGTCAAACCAATATGTGCAAGAGAACTTTAGAGAGAGAGGAGGGGTGGAGAAACAAATTGAAAGGTGAAGATCAACACAAGTGGACACGACGATTTGTTTCCCGAGGTTTGGTTCCAAAGAACCTACTCCTCGTTGGGGAGGCCACAAAGGTCGGGTCTATTTCAACCCTTTCCCTCTCTCAATTGGTCACTTAGACCGGTCAAGTGCTTCTTCTTAATCTCACAGGTCACTAAGACCCCGTAAGGATCACCACACAATTAGGTGTCTCTTGCTTGCTTTACAAAACACTTGAAAAGATTAGAATGAGAAGAAGAAAGCATGATTAAAACCCAAGTGTCGACGTTTAGGACCCGGGGGGGTCCCTGGACCGACGAGTGAGATTGTCGCTGCGTGCCCCTGCCCAGATGGGTTGGCGCGGGACGGAACACAAGAGGTGGGACAAGCCTTGTATTATCCTGCACCAGGGGTGCCGCTTGTAATAGGGGTTACAAGCACGTCGCGAGAGGGAGAGAGAGTGAGAGGGAGCCTGTTCGTTCGCTCCTTCCCCCGCGCGAACCCCCCTCCAGGATGGCCCTGGACCTCCCTTTTATAGACGCAAGGAGAGGGTCCAGACGTACAATGGGGGGTGTAGCTATGCGCTAACGTGTCCGGCAGAGAGATGCCTAAGCCTTGTGTACATGCCAACGTGGCTGTCGGGGGAGAGCTTGAGCCCTGTACACGTGATAGCGTGGCCGTCGGAGGAGCGCCTGAGTCCTGTAGGAGCACAGCTGGCAGTGCGGCAAGGATCCTGCTGACGTCTCCTTGCTGCCGTAAGGGGCTGAGAGCCACCGGTGTCATGGTGCACGTGGGGCTCCATCATTACCCGTCGCCGGGGTAAGCCAGATGGGACGCCGGTCTTGTTCCTTGTAGCCTAAGCAGGCTAGGGATATGGTAATGATGTATCCCCTGTTGGCGCGGTCGGTCCAAGCCCAAGGTCGGGCGAGGCGGAGACTTCTCTTGAGGCTGAGGCTGGGGTCGGGCGAGGACGCGATTCCTCCCGAGACCGAGGTCAAGGTCGAGTCCAGGGGTCGGGCGAGGCGGAGACCTCCTTCCGAGGCCGGAGGTCAGGCGAGGCGGAGCTTCCTGTTGCGCCCGAGGCCGAACTCGGTGGTTGATCGTGACTTGTTGTCAGTCTTCGCCTGGGTGGTTGGCACGGCAGTCGGAGCGGGGCAGGCGGCGCTATTTTCCCGTCATATCGGACAGTAAAAGAGGAGGGGCGAAGTGACTGCGGTCACTTCGGCCTGGCCGACTGAGGCGCGTGTGTCAGGATACGGCGTTAGTCGTCCCCTGCATGGAATGCGCTTGCGAAGCGGTCGGTTGGTGAGGCGGTCTGGCCAAGGTTGCTTCACAACGAAGCCTGCCCGAGCCGGGCTTCGGGAGAACCGAGGGGGTGCCCGCTGCCTGAGACGGCCCTCGGGCGAGGCATGAACTCGTCTGGGACTACTGCTCCAGCCCGAGTCTGGGCTCGGGTGAGGTCGCGTCCCTTGGGTAGACGAAGCCTTGACTTGAACCGCGCCCGTCGGTTGGTCTGAGGGTGTTTACCAGCCGTGATTAGGAGTGTTGGGGGTACCCCTAATTATGGTACCCGACAGTAGCCCCCGAGCCTCGAAGGGAGTGTTGGTACTCGCTTAGAGGCTTTTGCCGCATTTTCGGTGAGGGGACCAGCCTTTCTCGGTTTTTGCTTTGTTCTGGTGGGTGCGCGCGAGCGCACCCGCCGGGTGTAGCCCCCGAGGCCTCGGAGGAGTGGTTTGACTCCTCTGAGGTCTGAATGCTTTTCGTGGTGCCTCGGCCGGTCTGATCGTTCCCTCATGCGGTCTGGCCGTAGCCCGGGTGCATGGTCAGGTTCCAAGTTACCAAGCTGTTTTGTTGACGCTGTCAACAGTTTGGCCGTAGCCGGGTGCGAGAGCAGCCCCTGAGCCTCTGCACGGAGCGAGATGATGATCAAGGACTTTCCCGACTTTTATCATACGCCCCTGCGTCGCCTTTCTGCAAGGAGGAGGGGGGAAAGCGCCATGTTGCCCTCGGAGGGCGCCGAACATGGTGTTTCCAGTGAGCTGCTAACGGGTGATCCGAGTGGACGCCTGTGCCTCGTTCGTTAGGGGTCGGCTAGTGGCCCAGAGGCACGCTCCAAAAGTACCTGCGGGTGATTCGCCGGACCCAGACCCCTTCGACAGGGTCCGAGGGCTCGATGCCTCCCTCCGGTGGGATTTCGTTACAAATCGTTCCCGCCGGTCTCGGAAATGTCCTAGGGTACCTCGGGAGCGTAGCCCGAGCCTCGGCCATGTATCGGACGTACCCAGAGTCATCCCTCACTCTGCATGCTCTAGGGCGGCTGTCGAACCCTTCCGAGGGGCCAGCCTACGAACCCCTGATCAGTAATGGGCATGAAGCCCGAGCGCTCTGGGGCGGCTGTCGAACCCTTCCGAGGGGCCAGCCTTTGAACCCCTGATCAGTAATGGGCTCGGGGCCCGCTTCCTTCGCCGAGAAGGATCCTTTCCACAACATCCCCTTTCCCGGTCCCTGTAGCAAGAGAGAGAGAGAGGAGGAGGAGGGGAAGGATATGAATTTAAATAAGGTGGCGCACCTTTTTTGACGCGGTCATCATGGCGAAGGCGAAGCGACGCCCGCCTCGCTTGCCAGAGGTGTCGCTTGCTCTGCCGGGGAGTTAATGCGACGGGACAGGCGATCAGCGTGGCGCCCGTT
Source organism: Zea luxurians (assembly GCA_029449295.1). Classification (NCBI taxonomy): domain Eukaryota; kingdom Viridiplantae; phylum Streptophyta; class Magnoliopsida; order Poales; family Poaceae; genus Zea; species Zea luxurians. The sequence continues at coordinate 2,038,907 of JAOPSE010000109.1, forward strand.
GCACGTGCGAGCCGTTGGAGGAACGGGACACGGGTGCGTCGTCTTCACGCCGTGGGAGAGGGCTCTCCCGTCGCTTCAGGAGGGGACACGAGCCTGCAGACGATTTGACCGCTGCTTCCGCTCGTCTGCCGCTGCAATTACTGCCGACCCACTTTTGGCCATGCCAACCGTCGTGCCTATCCCCGCGGCTGACTGTCCCGTGGCCGTCGCCTTCAATTGGCACTGTTGGGTCACGCGCGGGGCCGCCTCGAGTCACGATACTGGTTCTGTAGCCGAGGAGGCGTGGCATTGGCGCAGGTGGCGGTGTAGTTTCTTGCACGTCGTAACCGGCGCGTCGGTTACATGACATGCGGGCCTGCTTCCTTTGCGCTGGTCCGCCGGATGTGGTAGAAGCCGAAAGGGTGCACAGTCACGGTGCAGTTGGATGCCTGTCGTGTGGCAGTCCACCCTTTCGGCCACCGGTTTCTGCGAAGATGGAGAACGCCTGTAACCGCGGGGCGATTGCATGCCTCGCATGCGGCGGTTTGCCTTCTTCGCGCTTCGGATCAGCTTGTATGACGTGTGGGACCTAGCCCCCGTGTCGTAGGGGGAGGACCCTGGAGTATGTCAGTGGAGACTTTGCTCGTGACGCTAAGGGGTGCAAGTGAGGAGGTCTAACTATAAAAGAGAATCGATCCCCCGGGCAGTGGCCATGCCTTCGTTCTCCCCTCATGCATTGCGCCCTTCCACCTTTCGAGCCCCCGGATGGGGTGCACCAGCGTCGCCTTCTTCTTGCTGTCGTTGGAGGAGCGCGGCCTCGTGGAGATCGCCACCCTTCAGCCACCGCTCGGCTTCAAGGATTTTTGTCGTGCAGCCCGACTGCATTCCCTCACCAATGGTCAGTTTGGTGGGGAAAAGTAAGCCGGGCTGCGGCCTCCGCCCCGCCCTCAACTTCAAGGATCTTTGTCATCCTTGCTGAGGCGGATGGCAAGCTGAGCCAGGGTTCTACCTCCCGCATGGGTCGGCAGGCCGTCTCCTCCTTCAGCATTCAGGGGAGAGGGCGCTCACCGGCCTTGCGGAGGGGGCGAACTTCGACAACGCGGGACCGGTCGGCCGCAAGCGTCGTCAGCTCCAGCGTGCCTGGCTCGCTGGCTCAGCTGGCTCTGCCGCGGCCTCCAACGCTGCCTCTTGCCGCTTGATCCGGGCGCGGCCGTCTGTCCATCGCACGGGCGACTGTTGCGCCGTGCGCACCGGGGGATCGTCCAGGACGCCGTACGCCGCATGGGCGGCGTTCATGTTCTTGGATTGTCTTGTCCTCACTCCGGCACGACGCCTCCGCGCGGAGGTTGGGGCCCGCCCATTCGCGAAGACTTGAGTGGGGATCTGCCGGTGCAGGATGGGGCGTCCGCCATTCGTCGGCGTGGTGCTGGCGCGCAGGTGGCCGCTGTCGTCGGTGCTGAGGTGGTGGTCGCCGGCGAGCCACCTGGAGTTTGTTGTCCCGCAGGCCCTCTGGTGTGGAGGTTGTTCATACCCACGGGAGCGGAACCGGAGTCCCGTTTGTAAGGGGATATACTGGGTTTTTGCCGGAGCAAAATGTAACCGCTTGTACTTAGACATTTGTTGTAGGTCGGGAGAACCGTCGAGGGTTCTGCCGATGTCTAAGTCTGTGTAGCATAGTTACCCCAAGTATATGTGTTTGTTCTTCGTGGCTGTCGAGGCCTAAACATTTAGGTATTCGAGTATAAAGCTGCGTTTCTTCCTCATTTCGAGCACTAGGACTTGCCTGTTGGCTAGCCGAACCACTTAACTGAGCGTGAGTTGCCTTTCGCGGAAGGTGACGAGTGAGGTATCCGTATCCCAGAGGCGTAGGAGTCCCTCGATTCGGTCGGCCTTGCCACTCTAGGCCTCCCTTGCTCAATTTTTTAGAACCCTCGGCCGCTCTGCGATGAGCCGGAGCCAGAGGCAGCGGTGTTGGCGCGGACAGAGGCGGAGTCGGCCCGAAAAGAGACTTCGTCGACCCAGGAGCTGGTGGCTTCCCAGGCCGAGGAAGATGTGGCAGCAGCAGCTGGAGCTTGGCCAAGACATCCGCTGGCGCGGTGCTGGCGTCCTCCCTTGGGTGGAGGTCCCTTCGCCTGGGTCGCCGTCCGAGGCCGGGCCAGGTTCCGCCGAGGGTGGAAACAACGCCGAGGGTGCTGCTGCTTCCCCTGCCGATGCCTGAACCTGCAGGAATAGTTTGTCTGTAGCATGCACATGTTTTTCACGGCTGCCGAGGCCTAAACACTTTATCGTCGTGTTAAAAAGCTGCGTTTTCTTTCCTCTTATTTCGAGCATCACGACTTGTCTGTCAGTAGCAGAATCGTTTATCCGAGCGAGAGTTACTTCTCACGGAAGGTGATGAGTGAGGTATCCGTATCCTGGAGGCATAGGAGTTCCTCGACTCGGTCGGCCTTGCCGCTTACGTGCACTCTCATTTGGTCGTAGGATTCCGTTATTGATACAGTCGAGAAGGCACGAAAGTCGTTTTCTACCCGAGTGTTTGGACTTGTTCGGTAGCAGGATCGCTTATCCGAGCGTGAGTTACTTCTCGCGGAAGGTGATGAGTGAGGTATCCGTATCCCGGAGGCGTAGGAGTTCCTCGGCTCGGTCGGCCTTGCCGCTTACGTGTAATCTCGTCGTTTTCAGGATCCCGCTATCGATACGGAAGTCGAAAGCACGAAGGTCGTTTTGGTAGAAAATTTTTTCTAAGGAAAATTTTGACACAGAGGGGGTTCCCCCCTTCTAGCCCCCGAGGGAGGGTCGGGCTTTGCTGAGGCAAGACCGACCCTTCCTTGACGGTTAGACTTTATGTATGTAAAGAGAGCGTGGTACATGAATGACTTAAAACATCTTAAGGGTAGAAGCGACATAGCTATTGGATGTTCCAAGCGTTGCTGTAGACCTCGCCTTGGTCGTTGGCCAGCTTGTATGTTCTGGGCTTCAAAATCTTAGCGATGATGAAGGGCCCTTCCCAGGGAGGAGTGAGCTTGTGGCGCCCTCGGGCGTCCTGTCACAGACGAAGCACCAAGTCTTCCACTTGGGAGCCTCAGGGCCGAACGCTTCAGGCGTGGTAGCATCGCAGCGACTGCTGGTACCGTGCTGAATGTAGTAAGGCAATGTCTCGAGCCTCTTCGAGCTGGTCCAGCGAGTCCTCTCAGCTGGTCTGGTTGCTTCGGTCATCGTACGCCCTGGTCCTCAAGGAGCCGTATTCTAAGTCCGTGGGGAGGACGGCCTCGGCCCCATAGCCTAGAAAAAACGGTGAGAAATCCGTGGCACGGCTCGGCGCCGTCCTCAGACTCCAGACCACCGAGGGTAGCTCTTTCATCCACCGCTTGCCGAACTTGTTGAGGTCGTTGTAGATACTCGGTTTGAGTCCCTGCAAAATCATACCGTTGGCACGCTCCACCTGCCCATTCGTCATGGGGTGAGCTACGGTGGCCCAGTCCACACGGATGTGGTGGTCGTCGCAGAAGTCCAGGAACTTTTTTCTAGTGAACTGTGTGCTATTGTCGGTGATGATGGAGTTTGGGACCCCAAATTGATGGATGATGTTGGTGAAGAACGCCACCGCCTGCTCGGACCTGATGCTGGTCAAGGGTCGGACCTCGATCCACTTAGAGAATTTGTCGATGGCGACCAGCAGGTGCGAGAAGCCCCCGGGTGCCTTCTGCAAGGGACCGATGAGGTCTAGACCCCACACAGTAAACGGCCAGGTGATGGGTATCGTCTGCAGGGCCTGAGCGGGCAGGCGTGTGTGCTTTGCGTAGAATTGACACCCCCGGTAGGAGCGAACAATCCTAGTGGCGTCGGCCACCGCGGTTGGCCAGTAGAAACTCTGTCGGAAGGCATTCCCCACGAGGGCTCGAGGTGCTGCATGGTGGCCGCAAGCCCCAGAGTGTATTTCATGCAACAGCTCTTGTCCTTGGGCGATGGATATGCATCGTTGGAGGATGCCCGAGGGGCTGCGGTGACAGAGCTCCTTTTCATCACCCAGCAAGACGAACGACTTGGCGCGCCGAGCCAGCCGCCGAGCTTTGGTCTCGTCGAGGGGAAGCTCTCCTCGGAGGAGATATTCCAGGTACGGGGTCTGCCAGTTCGGATCTGGTGTGACCCCCTTCTGTTCCCCCTCGACGGGCAAGGCCTCCCCCTCGACGGCCGAGGGTACCTCGGGCTCGGCCGAGGCCTCCTCGGGCTCGGGCGAGGGTACCTCGGGCTGGGCCGAGGCTTCCTCGGGCTCGGGCGTGTCGTCGATCTTGATGGATGGTTGATGTAGGTCTTTGGAGAAGACGTCCGGGGGAATCGTCGTCCGCCCCGAGGCTATCTTCGCCAGCTCGTCCGCAGTCTCGTTGTACCGTCGGGCGATGTGGTTGAGCTCCAGCCCGTAGAACTTGTCTTCCAGGCGCCGCACTTCATCGCAGTAGGCTTCCATCCTCCGGTCGCGACAGTGGGAGTTCTTCATGACTTGGTCGATGACAAGCTGCGAGTCGCCACGAGCGTCGAGGCACCGGACCCCTAGCTCGGCGGCGATGCGCAGCCCATTAACCAGAGCCTCGTACTCGGCCACGTTGTTTGATGCCAGAAAATGGAGGCGTATGACGTAGCGAAGATGCTTTCTGAGGGGTGAAACGAAGAGCAAGCCAGCGCCTGCTCCTGTTTTCATGAGTGACCCATCGAAGTACATGGTCCAAAGCTCGGGTTGGATTGGAGTTGTTGGCAACTGGGTGTCAGTCCACTCAGCCAGGAAGTCTGCCAAGACCTGGGATTTTATGGCCTTCCAAGGGGCGAATGATAGCGTTTCGCCCATGAGTTCCACCGCCCACTTTGTTATCCTACCCGAGGCCTCACGACACTGGATGATCTCCCCTAGGGGGAAGGATGACACCACAGTCACCGGATGAGACTCGAAGTAGTGTCGCAACTTTCGTCGTGTCAGTACCACTGCGTAGAGCAGCTTCTGGATCTGTGGGTAGCGGACTTTGGTCTCGGAAAGCACTTCGCAGATGAAGTAGACTGGCCTCTGGACGAGCAGTGCATGCCCTTCTTCTCGTCTCTCGACTACGATCGCGGCGCTGACCACCTGAGTGGTTGCGGCTACGTAGATCAAGAGGGCTTCTCCTGCAGCGGGGGGCACCAGGATGGGTGTGTTTGTAAGGAGCGCCTTAAGGTTTCCGAGGGCTTCCTCGGCCTCGAGGGTCCAAGTGAAGCGCTCGGCCTTCCTTAAGAGGCGATACAGAGGCAAGCCTTTCTCGCCAAGGCGTGAGATGAAGCGGCTCAGAGCCGCAAGGCATCCCATGACCCTCTGTACTCCTTTCAAATCTTTGATCGGTCCCATGTTGGTGATGGCCGCGATTTTCTCCGGATTGGCCTTGATGCCTCGCTCGGAGACGATGAATCCAAGGAGCATGCCTCGGGGGACTCCGAAGACACACTTCTTGGGATTGAGTTTCACGCCTTTCGCTCTCAGACACTTGAATGTCATTTCAAGGTCAGAGAGGAGGTCAGAGGCTTTCTTTGTCTTGACAATGATGTCATCGACGTAAGCCTCGACCGTTCTGCTGATGTGTTCTCCGAACACGTAGTTCATGCACCTCTGGTAGGTGGCGCCTGCATTCCTCAAACCAAATGGCATTGTAGTGTAATAGTACATGCCAAAAGGTGTGATGAAAGAAGTCGCGAGCTGGTCGGACTCTTTCATCTTGATTTGGTGATAGCCTGAGTAGGCATCGAGGAATGACAGGGTTTCGCACCCAGCGGTGGAGTCCACAATTTGATCGATGCGAGGTAGAGGTAGGGAACTTTTGGACATGCTTTGTTTAGACCAGTGTAGTCTACACACATCCTCCATTTCCCATCCTTCTTCCTTACAAGAACAGGGTTAGCTAACCATTCGGGATGGAATACCTCTTTGATGAACCTTGCCGTGAGTAGCTTTTGGATCTCCTTTCCTATGGCCCTGCGCTTTTCTTCGTCAAAACGGCGTAGAGTTTGCTTCACGGGTTGGGCTCCAGCTCTGATGTCCAGTGAGTGCTCGGCGACATCCCTCGGTATGCCTGGCATGTCCTAGGGACTCCACGCAAGACTTCAACGTTTGCGCGGAGAAAGTCGACGAGCACTGCTTCCTATTTGGGGTCGAGCTCGGAGCCGATCCGAACTTTCTTGCTGGCGTCGTTGCTGGGGTCGAGAGAGACGGACTTGACCGCCTCGACTGGTTCGAAGTTTCCGGCGTGTCGGGTGCCTCCTTGGAGAGGCGTTCCAGGTCGGCGATGAGGGCCTCGGACTCGGCGAGGGCCTCAGCGTACTCCATGCACTCCACGTCGCATTCGTACGCGTGGCGGTACGTGGATTCGACGGTGATGATCCCGTTCGGGCCCGACATCTTGAGCTTGAGGTAGGTGTAGTTGGGGACGGCCATGAACTTGGCGTAGCATGGCCTTCCCAACACCGCATGGTAGGTTCCTCAGAACCCGACGACCTCGAAGGTGAGAGCTTCCTTTCGGAAGTTGGAGGGAGTCCTGAAGCAGACGAGTAAGTCGATCCGCCCGAGGGGGAGGATACGCTTTCCAGGTGCGATCCCGTGAAAGGGTGCCGCACTGGCTCGGACCTCGGACCGATCAACCCCCAAGAGTTCCAGGGTCTCGGCGTAGATGATGTTAAGGCTGCTGCCTCCGTCCATGAGGACTTTGGAGAGCCTAACGTTGCCGATGATCGGATCGACGACGAGCGGGTACCTTCCTGGGCTTGGCACGAAGTCGGGGTGGTCGCCTCGGTCGAAGGTGATAGGCTTGTCGGACCAGTCTAGGTAGACTAGCGCTGCCACCTTCACCAAGCAGACCTCTCGGTGCTCCTGCTTACGGTGTCGAGCCGAGGCATTCGCCGCCTGCCCGCCGTAGATCATGAAGCAGTTTTGGACCTCCGGGAACTCCTCTTCCTTGCCGCCCTCCTTGTTGTTGTCATGGCCCTTGCCCTCTTCCGCCGAAAGCCCGGTCTTATGGAAGTAGCACCGGAGCATGACACATTCTTCGAGGGTGTGCTTGACGGGCACGTGGTGATAGGGGCACGACTCCTTGAGCATCTAGTCGAACACGTCGGCCCCTCCAGGAGGTTTCCAAGGGTTCCTGTGCTCGGCCGCAGCGACGAGATTCACGTCGGCGGCGTCGTGTTTCGCTTGCGACTAGTTCTTGGCCTTCTTCTTCGTGCCCCGCTGGGCGGACGCCTTGGGGGTGTCTTTCTTTGGCCCTCCCTGAGGCTGCTTGTCTTTTCGGAAGATGGCTTCAACCGCCTCCTGACCCGAGGCGAACTCGGTGATGACGTCCATCAGTTCGCTCGCACGGGTGGGAGTCTTGCACCCTAGTTTGCTCACCAGGTCTCGGCAAGTGGTGCCGGCAAGGAAAGCCTCGATGACATCCGAGTCGGTTACGTTGGGCAGCTCGGTGCGCTGCTTCGAAAACCGCTAGATGTACTCTCGGAGGGACTCCCCTGGCTGCTGGCGGCAGCTTCGAAGATCCCACGAGTTCCCAGGGCGCACGTACGTGCCTTGGAAGTTTCCCGCGAAAGCCTTGACCAGATCGTCCCAGTCGGAGATCTGCGCAGGAGGCAGATGCTCCAGCCAGGCTCGGGCGGCGTCGGAGAGGAAAAGGGGTAGATTACGGATGATGAGGTTGTCATCATCTGCCCCTCCCAACTGGCATGCCAGTCGGTAGTCCGCGAGCCACAGCTCTGGCCTCGTCTCCCTCGAGTACTTGGTGATGGTAGTCGGGGCTCAGAAATGGGCGGGGAACGGCGCTCGTCGTATGGCCTGGCTGAAGACTCGCGGACCGGGTGATTCGGGCGAGGGGCTGCGATCCTCCTCGCTGTCGCAGCGTCGCCCACGCCTGGGATGGTAGCCTCGGCGCACCTTCTCGTCGAGGCGGGTTCGACGGTCAAGATGGTGGTGCTCGTTGCCGAGGCGATCCCGGGCAGCAGGCGCCTCGTCCCGCGTGCGCTCGGGATGGACCGAGGCTTCCCGCATGCGTCGGGAGGACACCGCGTGATGCTCCGAGGGGTCAGCTCACCTCCGGGAGGCGGAGCTCTCGGCTTGTCAAACTGCGGCGCCTTCCAGGAGATCCTTGAGTTCGCTCTGGATACGCCGTCCCTCGGTGGTGGATGGCTCCGGCATGGCTCGAAGTAGCATCGCCGCTGCAGCTAGGTCCTGGCTGGACCCACTGACGGCCGGGGCAGCGCTGCCCTGGCATTGTCGTCGATGCGGCGCTGGACGTCTTGGGCCCGATGACAGGCCCCTCCGGCGAGTGTTCGGCCTGCCCACTCCTGCTCGATGTTCTGTCGGAACTGCACAAGCCGGCCTGCTTCCCCATCGACCCGGGCCTGCATCTCACGGATTTGCTCGAGCTGTATGTCCCGACCCCCCGCAGGGACTGGGACCACAGCTAGCTCCCGCGGGATGTCAACGCGAGATGCGGGCCCAAGGGGATCGTCAACCTCCAGTATACCGAGGTGGTTGCCTTTGTTGTGATCTCCCTGATCGACGTGGAAACATTCATGACTTGGGTCGTAACCCTCGTCGTCAAGGCCGTGGCCATCGTCGGAACAATCGGAGAGACAGTGGTCACATGCGGACATGAAGTCCCGCATGGCACCGGGGTCACTGAGGCCAGAGAATTCCCAACCGAAGTCGGGGTCGTCCTCTTCCTCGGAACCCGCCGGCCCGAAGGTTGAGACAGCTGTCAGTCAGTCCTAGGTCGACCACATATGGTACCTCGGAAGGCTTGGATACGCCTTTACGAAGGCGCTCAATGTGGTGGGGTCGCTAGGTGGATCGAAGCTGAATCGAAAGGGTACGGGATGGAAAACGGACGGTACCTCTTGGTCGATGGACGGTGGTGAAGTCGCATCGGGGGCGGAGCACACTGTCATCTCAGGTACGAGGGTAACGCCCAACAGATCCTTTGCGAGGGTGCTACCGTCATCAGTCCGCTTGGGGTCGACACGTTGCGGGGAAGTGACACCCACCGTCGTCTCAGGTGCGAGGACAATGCCAGACATGTCCCCTGGGGGAATGCCGGCGTCGTCGACTCGCTCTGGTGCGACAGCTGACAAGGTGCCGCCTCCTGCGTGGCCATGGTTGCCCCGTCTCTGCCTTCTCCGGTGAGGGGGGGGTGCGAGGACGACCAGAGTGCTCCTCTTCTGCCACGGGGAGATGTTGTCGCCGATCTCACCGCCGTCGGGCGAGTCGGAGACCGTCGCCGTCGTCGCGCCGCGAGGGGAGGAGTACCATGTCATAGCTGCCGTCGAGGGACATGAACTCGAGACTCCCAAAGCGGAGCACCGTCTCGGGCTGAAGAGGTTGCTGAAGACTCCCCATCTAGAACTCAACGGGAAGGTGTTCGTTAACACGCAGCAGGCCCCTACCTGGCGTGCCAACTGTCGGCGTTTCAGACCCGGGGGGTCCCTGGACCGACGAGTGAGATTGTCACTACGTGCCCCTGCCCAGATGGGTTGGCGCGGGATGGAACACAAGAGGTGGGACAAGCCTTGTATTATCCTGCACCAGGGGTGCCGCTCGTAGTAGGGGTTACAAGCACGTCGCGAGAGGGAGAGAGAGAGTGAGAGGGAGCCTGTTTGTTCGCTCCTTCCCCCGCGCGAACCCCCCTCCACGATGGCCCTGGACCTCCCTTTTATAGATGCAAGGAGAGGGTCCAGACGTACAATGGGGGGTGTAGCTATGTGCTAACGTGTCCGGCAGAGAGATGCCTAAGCCTTGTGTACATGCCAACGTGGCTGTTGGGGGAGAGCTTGAGCCCTGTACATGTGATAGCGTGGCCATCGGAGGAGCGCTTGTGTCCTATAGGAGCACAGCTGGCATTGCGGCAAGGATCCTGCTGACGTCTCCTTGCTGCCGTAAGGGGCTGAGAGCCACCGGCGTCATGATGCACGCGGGGCACCATCATTACCCGTCGCCGGGGTAAGCCAGATGGGACGCCGGTCTTGTTCCTTGTAGCCTGAGCAGGCTAGGGATAGGGTAATGATGTATCCCCTATTGGTGTGGTCGGTCCGAGCCCAAGGTCGGGCGAGGCGGAGACTTCTCTTGAGGCCGAGGCCGGGGTTGGGCGAGGACACAATTCCTCCCGAGACCGAGGTCGAGGCCGAGTCCGAGGGTCAGGCGAGGCGGAGATCTCCTTCTGATGCCGGAGTCTAAGGTCGGGCGAGGCGGAGCTTCCTGTTGCGCCCGAGGCCGAACTCGGTGGTTGATCTTGACTTGTTGTCAGTCTTTGCCTGGGTGGTTGGCGCGGCAGTCGGAGCGGGGCGGGCGGCGCTGTTTTCCCGTCATATTAGACAGTAAAAGAGGAGGGGCGAAGTGACTGCGGTCACTTCGGCCTGGCCGACTGAGGCGCGTGTGTCAGGATACGGCGTCAGGCGTCCCCTATATTGAATGCGCCTGCGAAGCGATCGGTTGGTGAGGCGATCTGGCCAAGGTTGCTTCACAACAAAGCCTGCCCGAGCCGGGCTTCAGGAGAACCGAGGGGGTGCCCGCTGCCTGAGACGGCCCTCGGGCAAGGCGTGAACTCGTCTGGGACTACTGCTCCAGCCCGAGGCTAGGCTCGGGTGAGGTCGCGTCCCTTGGGTAGACGAAGCCATGACTTGAACCGCGCCCGTCGGTTGGTCTGAGGGTGTTTACCAGCCGTGATTAGGAGTGTTGGGGGTACCCCTAATTATGGTACCCGACACCAAGCAACAAGAGCAATAAGAAAAGACACAAAATCACACTCTCTCAAGTCACTAATCACTAATGATTACTAGTCACAATTATGGAACTTGGAGAGATTTGGAGGCTTGAATGTGTCTTTGGTTGAAATGAATGCTCTTGTATTGAATGAGAGTGAATGAGAGGCTTGGATGATGTGAATGGAGGTGGTTGGGGTTGTATTTATAGCCTCCAACCACTTCCTAGCCGTTGCTCTTTTTCTGCCGACCGCGGACGGTCCGCGCCCCTAGTCCGGACGATCCGCCCCTGCATATCAACAGCTGAAATCGCAACGGTCAGCAGTAACGGCTATATCAACTGCTATAGTGTATTTAATGCGTCATCAGATGTAAGATAAAGCAGTCACGGACGGTCCGGCTGTGCACCCCGGACGGTCCACGAGGACGCTAAAAATGTATTTTACCGAACCCGTTACATTCGGGTTTTCTGGCTTTTCAACAGTCGGACGGTCCGCGCCTGAGGCCGGACGGTCTACGCCTGATCCCGGATGGTGCTCGCTTCTCCTTCGAACGGTCCCTAGTGTTAACTAGTGTTTTTGCAGTGTTCCTATCCAAGGCTCACCCTGTTGTCGCGGACGGTCTGCTGCAAGGGTCCGGACGGTCCATGCATAGGTGTTTTTCCAAAAAGCTTCTCCTGTCCGGAATAATCTACGGTATTCCGGACAGTCGGCTTAGAATAGTTGTAGATGAATTTATGCACCTGAGAAATGATCAACTAGGCAAACTAGTTAGTCTATAAGGTTTGTGATAGTCGTCAAACACCAAAATCAATTATAGGAAATGTTGAGGCCATTTCCCTTTCAGTGACCAAGCTAACAATGTAGGGACATGACCATCAAATACATAGGGTAAGTCTAAGAGGTGTAAGAAAGGGAAAATGTTGCTAATGAGGGACGATCAAATGAGGATGAGGAAGAATATGTCGGTCTAAATGATGAGCAACCTTGTTTGTTTGATGTTGAAGAGCACACAAAGATTGAGGTCAAATTTGATGGTGACTATAATGATTAGGATGACATTTATATTGATGGTGAGGCTAGTTGTGAGATCTTAGAACCTACCATTGTTGTTGTTGTTGTGTCGTTTGAAGCTACTCCAACATTTAAGAGGGCCATAAGGTTGAACCCACCACCTCTGCCTTCGACAAACCCTCCCTCTTCCCCAACAAACGACATACGTGTATCATGGCTAAGGAGAAGATGGTGCGTGCACGTGACACTCATAAGTACACTTCTTCAAGCGATGAGGAGTTCGATGATGATATTGATTATAGCAATCCTTTTAAGAACTTGGATAGATCTAAAGTAGATAAAATTAATGAATTGATTGATGCTCTTAATGAAAAGGATATATTTCTAGAAAAGCAATTGGATTTGCTTTATGAAGAACATGGTAAAGCTGTAGAAGTTAAAATATATCTTGCTCTAGAAATTAAGAAGAATGAAAGGCTTGCTTATGATTTATCTACATGCCATGCTTCTTTTTATAGCCTTAAAAATGCTAAAGATGATTTAAATGCTAGAATAGAAAAGGTGAATGCCTTTAGTTCCTTGGAGCATCTTTCAATTTGTACTAGATGAAAAGATCATGATTTTGATGCTCGTATTGATCATGCTTCTACTATTGCTAAGTTAAATGATGAAATTGCTCATTTAAATGATCAACTGAAAACTTGCAAAAATGAGGTAGAAAGGGTTAAGTGTGCTAGGGATGCCTTCACCATTGGTAGACATCCATCCATTAAGGATGGACTTGGCTTCCATGGAGGAGCCAAGAACATAAAGAGCCAAAAGGCCCCCAACTTCACTAAGGATAAGGGGAAAGCGCATATGGCTAATAGCTCTCATTCTTTTCATGATGAGAACCATGCTTTCATTTATACTCATGTTAAGAATGCTAAGAATGCTCATCATGATGCTTGTAATGATCGTCCTGTTTTACCTATGCGTCATGATGCTGCTTTTACTCCTCGTAAAATCATTGCTTCATCTAGTGGTTCTTATGCTCATAGTAGGAGTAGATCTAGGCGTCATACATCTCATGTTGTTTTCTCTTGCGCCTAAGGATATGAATGCATCTTGTGGTCCTTCCATGCTTTATCACACTTTTGATGCATCCTATGTGCTTTATTGTAAAAATGATAGAATTGTTGCTTCCAATGTGGGACCAAAATGTGAAAGGGAAATGGCCTCAACATTTCCTTATAATCGATTTTGGTGTTTGACGTCCATCACAAACCATGCAGACTAACTAGTTTGCCTAGTTAATATTTTCTCAGGTACATAAAGTTCATATACACATACAAAGAAAATGACAGTGGGACAATTCTACGAGTTTGGAGCTAAACAGACTTGCTACAGCCAGTGGCGCACTGGACTGTTCGGTGCGCACCAAACAGTGTCCGGTGCCCTGGCTGGAGCCCTCCGCGAACTGGCCGCTCTCGGGTTTTCTCAGCGCTCGTCCACTAAAAATCACTAGACTGTCCGGTGACACCATGGAGCAATGGTCAACTTCGCCAACGGTCGACTGCGCAATAGTCTGACCGTCAGAAGTGAGAGCACCTAGAGGGGGTGAATAGGTGATTCTGTAAAAATCAACACTAGATTGCAAAAAACTTGGTTTATGAAATGTTAGTGGAATCAAAACCAAGGTACTATGTCTAGAGAGAAAGTGTAACACCCTGAATTTGGGGGTATAAAATTTCTTTCTAAATATCTACCAAATTCAGGTGTTACTCTTTTCTCTCTCTAGTTTTCTCTCTCCTTTTCTTTTTGGTAGAATTAGCTTAATTAGTGAGGGATTATTTATTTTATTTTGTCAAAACAATATGAGTAATGAAATGTTGCATCATGCTGAGCTCCAAATATTCTTTGAATTGTTGCACATGTTTGATTTGGTTTGAATTTGAAACTTGATTTGAATTTGAATTGAAAACCCTAGAGAAAATAAATAGAAAAGCATTAGAAATTCCCTAGAAAATAGAAAAACCCATTTCGGCCTAGGTTAGCCCAGCAGGCCCAGCCCCTGCGCGCGCGCCCGCCTGCGCTGATAGGCGGCCACCTGTCAGCCTATCTCGCCCCCGCGCTCTCTCCCCTCTCTCCCTCCCACTGTCTGGTGGGCCAGTCCTGTCGGCGCTGTTTTCTTCGAGCACGCGCACGTTCTCTCTCGTTGGCCCGCGGACCCCACCGTCAGCCCCCTCTGCTTCTGTAACCTCTCGCCCATGCCCCCGCCGTGGACGCGCCCACGACCGCGCGTTTCCTGGCCACCTCCTCATGCCCTCGCCCCTTTAGAGCCCACGCCCTGCTCACTCACTTCCCCCCTGCTCACTTGCGCCCTCGCCGAGCTCTCTCACCCCCTCTCTCGCCATGCACGCGCACTAGACAGCTCCGCCGCTGCTCACCGACGTCCGCCGCCCATTTTGCGGTCGCTGTGGGACTCCCCGTCGTGTATGTTGCCTCGGTAAGCTCCGCCCTATCGCTCGACGCCTGGAACGCCCTTTGGTTTGCCTTCCCCCTCTGGTTCGTTTGGTCCGTGCTCACTGGAGCATTTCTTGGCACAGCCAGAGGACCACCGCCGTCGACCCGTGTCCTTGCCGCGCCCCAGCCTTCGTTCGTGAGCCCCTAGGTCTCCACTTGAGGTAACCGTCCTATCCTCGCCCTTATTTTCCCCTGCCGTGCGTTTCCTTGCCCGCGATTGCTCGCTGGAGTGTCTCGGTTCACCGAGGATCTCCCTCTCCATCGTCTAGTCATCTCAGCCCCGTTCACACAAACCCGACCCCGCCATAGTGTTCGCCAGGCCCTCCCCAACCTCTCCAGCTACCCGGACCAACCTCTCGCGCCCTAGGAGACCTAGTCTGCCTCGCCTATAGCGACAGCGCCACCGTGCCCGCGGGGAGCGCCGCCTTGGCTTCCCGGCGGAGACAAAGTCCCCTGGCGCACATCATATTCGCCCAACCCTAATTGGACGACCCGATTTCAATTAAACCCAATCTAATCCTGACTGTCCGATCCAGATCTGACCGCTCTCCTCTCACTCTCTCTCACCCGCGCCCTGCAGCGGGGGCCGGCCGGTTAGGCCGTCTCGCCCTAGGCCACTGACACCCCTGGCCCGCTGGTCAGCCCAAGCGCGTCCGCTCGGCCAGATCTAATCTGGGTTGTTGCTTGCTGATCCGATGGCCGAGAACAACCCGTACCCCTTCGCGTGTGATTTTTGCTAAAGAAACCCTGAGTTCTCGGGTAATAGAACCCGTCGTCCTTAGACTTTACGCGTAGGCCCCTGAATTCTTATAAACAGACCCCTGCACTTTTACATAATTACAGATTTGGACCTATTTTCACATTTCAAACTTCAAAACTTGTTTATATCATATTTTTCATATGAATTTCAAATTTAGTGATTCAAATTGCAAAATGTTCATAGGAATATTCTCTGTTCAAATAAATTATGTTCATTCACAGTCTGTACACTCTAATTTTGTGTCTAATTATAGGTTGGTGTATGTATTGATTTATTCACTTAATAAAATAAATAAAAAGGAAACCCTAGTGGTAAATAGATGTTTAATATTGTGAAGATAATAATATATGATGTATGAACTTATCTCTGGTTTAAATTTGATATCTCATTAAAATAAGTAGAGTTAGATTGATATCTCATTAAAATAAGTAGAGTTAGATTATGTAATCATGGACAACACTTAAAGAATAATCAACTACTAAATAAGATTAGTTCACCCTATAATTTAAACTCCCTTTTTGAGTTTATACTTTTCCCTTTGAGATGTGTTCCAATGTTTGTACATGATTGATGTTTGTTTATTTTTAATTTACCAAATGTATTGAATGTATGATCGCTTTATTTAGACAACGAGCAACCCGTGGTTATTGAGTGTATTGCCGAAGATCTCCCTGAGCAACAACCTGGTGAAGGCAAGTGTCCTCTGACCTATTATGTCCTACATACTCTATAATTCACTGTCCCGCATTACATTATTGAAACCTAAGGATTGACTAGTCTGTATTTACTTATCCTTGTTTACCTTTTTGGGTTAATCATGGTTAGCTTATGCTATTGCTTCAACTTAATCAATGAACATGATGTGAACATTTTATGATATGATGATGTTATCCGATGATGATACTGTGATACTTTAGGGGACTCAGGCCATTTTCATGAGTACCTCTTCGTAAGGACCTGTTCGTGGAGTGACGACCCGGGATAATAGTGCAACCATGAGGGTGAAATGGGACGCCCTTAGCTGATTAATTAGATGAAGCTAGGGGTGTAGTTGGCTTTGCCTGAGGGCCATCAATGGGGACCGAGGCGTAGTGCTCGCTCTGCCAAGGGGGGTTGCAGAGGTTCATTCGATTTGGTTTTGTTAGTCACCCACCTTGGGGAGGTGTATTGCGTTTGTATGACTGGCAAAACCTAACAAGCAGCTATGCACCAGGGGAGTCTTTGTAAAGGATACATAGTGAGACCCTGTCAGGTCACCTTGGTAGTGATCAATGGGGAGTCATGATCTCTGGGCAGAATGGGAATCATGACTCGTGGGTAAAGTGTGCAACCTCTGTAGAGTGTTAGAAACTGGTATATCAGCCGAGCTCACAGTTAAGAGTGGCCTTGGGATCCTCTTTGATTAGAAGAACTCTGGTTACTTTTATGATGATTAATGATGATGGTATAATTATGATCTCTGGTATTTCCTCTTGGAGGGAGTACATTTGGGTAATAACTGGGTTTATTACTAAAACTTGGCTCTACTTATAGTAATAAATACTTGCCCAATTAAAAGCAGCTGCTTAACCTTAACCCCACATACAGCTAGTCCACTTTAGCCAAACGGGACATCTGCTGAGTACGTTGATGTGTACTCACCCTTGCTTTACAAACCACCCCCACCCCAGGTTGTCCCCACTGTACTCAGTGCTTAGGAGGAGATGCTAGCAACATGGAGGACTTTGAGGAGTTCCAGGACTACGACGAGTTCTAGTTTTTCTTAGTGGCAAACCCCCAGTCAGCTGCCTATGAAGGCCTTATCTTCTACGTTTCGTATTTTCGCACTTTGATGTTAATGACTATGTTATAGACTCAGTGGATGTCTTGGACATCTTGTTGTAATAAAGTACTTTTTCGCTATTTACTTTGAGCAATGTGTGATGATGTACAATTATGTAATCACTGTGTACGTGAGTTTCTGATCCTGGCACGTACATGGTTCGCATTCGGTTTGCCTTCCAAAACCGGGTGTGACAGAAAGAGATGACTTCTTCACTTAATTGCTCTTCACGAGGTGAGTATTTAAACTTAGAGCAATTATCAAGTGAGTAGAAGTAGAGAGAATCGTACATGAATAACAACAGGTGACACAACGATTTTTATCTCGTGGTTCGGCCAAGTAGAACACTTGCCTACTTCCACGTCGTGGCGTCCCAATGGACGAGGGTTGCCCTCAACCCCTTTCAAGCGATCCAATGATCCACTTGAATACCATAGTTTTCTTCCTTATAGCAGATGTTCCCTTTGTGAGGAATCTCCACAAGTTGGAGCCTCTCACCCTTACCATATTGATCACAATGAAAACCACAAGAGTAGGGGAGGGAATAGAAACACACGCAAAAGCTAGAGTCACAGCAATGACACGCACACAAGTCACGAAACGAGCACACAAAACACAACGCAGCGAGTTCATAACTCAACAAGTGCTCAAATCTCAAACACAATGATCCGGATACGTGCTTGCAGAGTCTAGACGTCTTAGGATGTTCAATGGAGGCTTGGTGTAGTGCTCCATGTGCCTAGGGGTCCCTTTTATAACCCCAAGGCAGCTAGGAGCCATTGGAACTCCATTTGGTAGGCAATTCTTGCCTTCTGTCTATTGGCGCACCGGACAGTTAGGTGCACCACCGGACATGAATAGTGCATAATTTGTTTCCTTCTTTGGTGAAGCCGACCGTTGAACCCTCATTCCCTTTGGCACACCAGACACTGTCCGGTGCACACCGGACAGTCTGGTGAGGCCTAGTGACCGTTGCCTCTGGCCACGCGTTGCCCGTTGATTGCGCGTCGATTGTGCTGCCGACTGTTGGCGCGGACGTTGTAGGCTCACTGGACAGTCCGGTGAATTTTAGCCGCAACGTCCTCGGTGATTCCCGAGAGCAGCGAGTTCGTCGCTAAGCCAGCCTGGGCACCGGACATTGTCCGGTGCACCCACAGCTGGTGCTCCACTGGTTGTTTCAGCTGAACTACTTTTTCTCCTTTTGGACTTGACTTAGTTGAGTTCCTTGCACTTAGACAAGCATGTTCAACACATAAAATAATTGACTATGTGTCTAGAGCTTACCTTCACACTTGATCCATCTAGATATTCCTTCGCTCAACATTATGTTAGTTCACACATAGTGTGTTGTGCATCTAATCACCAAAACAATATAGAAATAGCCCAAGGGCACATTTCCCTTTCAAGAAGTCAGAAGATAGTTTGCAATGTTAGATCGCACCAGACTGTCCGGTGCACCAAAAGGACAAAAATCTTCAACGGTCAACAGCTCCAAACCCCAATGGTCGGCTAACGTGGCACGCACCGGACAGTGAATAGTGCTGTGTCTGGTGCACCACCGGACTGTTCGGTGTGCCCATCGATAGATCAGTCACCCAACAACTAGAATAGTAGTTGGGGCTATAAATACCCCCAACCACTACCATTCAAGCCATCCAAGCATCCCACTCTCTTCATTCAATACAAGAGCAATGAATACACTCCAAAGACACATTCAAAGCCTCAAATCCTCTCCAAGTGCCAAAATCAAGTCAAGTGATCTAAAGTGTTTAGTGACTTGAGAGAGGGTGATTTGTGTTCCAACTGTTGCTCTTGTTTCTTAGTTGCTTTGTTCTTCACCTTCTAAACTTTCCAAGTGTTTTGTAAAGCAAGCAAGAGACACCTAATTGTGTGGTGATCCTTGCGGGGTCTTAGTGACCCGTGTGATTAAGAAGAAGCACTCGACCGGTCTAAGTGACCGATTGAGAGAGGGAAAGGGTTGAAATATACCCGGCCTTTGTGGCCTCCTCATCGGGGAGTAGATTCTTTGGAACCGAACCTTAGGAAACAAATCGCCGTGTCCACTTGTGTTGATCTTCACTATTCAATTTGTCTCTCCCCACTCCTCTCTCTCTAAAGTGCTTTTGCTCACATCATTTTGAGTTTGCTCCCAAAGTTATCCGCATTGATTGAGCAACTCATTGCAAGAAGAACTATCTTCCACACTCTGAATTCACTATTATTTATTTCTAACCCTAACCCTGGGTGAAGTGCGTGTTCAAAGTTAATAATTTTCAGGTTTCGCCTATTCACCCCCCTTGTTGGAGACTTGTTCTCAAATGCTAAGAATTAAGAACAAGGCAACATAGAAAGTGTTAAATGTTAAGCTCCTTCGTCCGTAAAAACATTATATCCCTTCGGATATAATGAATCTTGGACGAAGGTTACAAAGGAGAAGATTCTCATAAGATTGATTAACGGTAAAAAAGAACACATATATAAAATACAAATAATGGCTTGAGTATTATCATCAACTTATCCTTATTACCAAATTCATGAAAACAAATTACAAGTGTACCTTCGGATTGTTGGAAAGTAAGGATGCAGACATAATGTCAAAAAGCGTATGCCAAGTCAGCGTGAACAGTACGGGAGTGTTGTCCATCTATTTATAGGCACGGGACGCAGCCCGTGTAAAATTACATTGATGTCCTTTACATTTGATAATAACTTTATGGCAATCCTTCGAGGTTTAACTTGACTTTTCATCCTTAAGTCGGTTTCTC
Organism: Zea luxurians; assembly: GCA_029449295.1. Lineage (NCBI taxonomy): Eukaryota > Viridiplantae > Streptophyta > Magnoliopsida > Poales > Poaceae > Zea > Zea luxurians. The sequence goes on from JAOPSE010000109.1 coordinate 2,058,503, forward strand.
TTTTCCTTCGTCATGCCGAAGCTTTTCTGCACGTAGCTTCGTGATCGTCCTATCTTTCGTCGTAATCGCTTTCCACTCCAGTCAAGCTTCGTCTTAACCATGCTCTTGTACTCCCGCAACCTGACTCCGAAGGTACCTGTTCACATGTTTCACTCGGAAAATATTGTCAAATCATGTTTTTGAGGAGCTTCGGAAGCCGAAGGCCCCCAACAGTAGCCCCTCGCAATATTAATTTACTGCAATGATAAATTCATATTGCGACATGGACAAAGGCTTTGAGCCGAAGGTCCGAAAAAACACCTTCCTTCTGCTAGAATAGCAGCAGTCATTGACAGACGGGGCCCTCCAGTTTCCGACACACTGGGTGTATAAATAAGAGCTCACCACAAGTTTATTTGGCACGCTCTCTTGCCATTCGCTTTTACTCACCCAAAAATTTTTAGCCTGCACGCAACAGCACTTGGTCGGTTTTAGATTTTTAAGCTTCGGTTTCGAGTGTGTTTTGTCAGCATTTTCGAAGATGCCTGAGGATAAGAAAGCCGTTGGTGGTTCGAAGCTAAGTCTTTCTGAGGAAATGCACCTGGGTTTTCTTGAATCAATGTCGAAGACTAATACGGAGAGGATTACCAGAGAGATTTTGGAGGGTTTATCTAAAGATACTGGCGACAGTGATAGTTACGATGTGGATAGTGGTGGTGAAGATTCCAAAGATCGACCCTGGCGACCAAGCCATGCAGTTTTTGGTAAGTCCAGTATTAAGGAAAACCATCTTGTCAATATGAGAGGGAGATACTTTCGGACTTGTCTGTTGTGAGGGCTGACGAAGGAGAAAAGACTTGTCCAACTCCCGAGGAAAATGAGGTCGTGATATTCCAAAGCTTCTTGAAAGCTGGATTACGATTTCCCTTGAGTAGTTTTGTTGTGGAAGTATTGAAGACATTCGAGATCTACCTTCACCAACATATCCCCGAAGCAATCATAAGGATGAACATCTTCGTGTGGGCCGCGAGAAGCCAAGGTTTGGAACCTAACGCAAAAAGCTTCTGTAACATACACGAGCTGTTGTATGAGACAAAACCCTGGGGCAAAGAGCAGTATCACAACAACTTTGGCTGCTACAGCTTCGGCGCTCGGTCCGGGTCAAGCTGCCCTGTGCCAACCTTTCGAAAGAGGTGGTCCGACGACTGGATGACAGAATGGTTTTACATGAAAAATGACCTGAAATCACGTGAAGATATCAAGGGTATCATTATGCGCCCTATCTGGCAACGCTTCGGCCTCCGAAAGCCGAAGGTGGAGGTGGATGAAGCAGCCAAAGAATGCCAGAGAGCCTTCGGCGTAGTTTGCTCTTTTATTAGTACAAGGGATTTGGTCCAAGAGCATATTGCCTTCAGAGTTTGGCCACTTGTAGAAAATTGGGAAATGCTGAAGGAGACCGTCAAGGAACCTGACGAAGGCGGGCTAGTTAGGCTAAAATACACATTCAAATACGGAGATAAGTTTGTTGAACCAGATGATGACTGGCTGAAGAGTATTGAGGCTATAAGTGACGAATTGCTTGGGGTATACTCGAAAGCCGAAGATACTGCACTATCAGCGGCCTTCGGAGGCCGAAAGAAGAAGAGGCTTAACCGTGTATTTGATGCAATTGGGTTTATCTACCCCGACTACCATTACCCGGTGCGAGGCCAAAAAAGGAAAAATATTTCTCCTGCAAAGGAAATTGCTTCAGCTGCTCCTAGCGAACCGGCGCCGAAGAGGAAAAAGGTAAAGGTACTCACACACCCTCCACGTTATATTGAGCCGGCCACAGTGCCTGAGTTTATTGGGGAGGCCTCTTCGGCCACTGAAGCCAGAGAAGCAACTCCGGTGGGAAAAATTGAGGAAATAGCCGAAGTACTAGCAACAGAGAAAACAGAAGAACCAGGGACTAAAAAAGCAAAAACATTAGAAATTTTATGTCCCACAGCAAAAATCCAGAAGGGGCCAACAGCGACCCCGAAAAGAAAAAGGATGGTTAATGTGCTGGATGTTTTAGAAACAATTAAATCTTCGAGCATAACTCCGAAGAAAACTGTTGAAGCTTCTGAAGCGTCCACTGAAGCCTTTGTTGCTGAAGCTTTGAAGCAACAATTTGAAACTGAAGCTGGGCCCTCGGAGCCCATCAAGGTAAAACCTTTGAAAGCTGAAGAAAGAAAATTGACAGAGGCAACTTTGGGAACCGAAAAAATGACAGAACCAATTTTGATTGAAGAAATTGACACTGGCGTCCCCGAAGCATCTTCCAAAATACATGATTATATTGTGCGACATGCTTCGGGGAAGAAACTATCTGAAGAAGAGGTTTTTGAAGCTAATCACTATGCCCGAGAACTGAAGTATCCGAAGGGGGCCGTAGTGTTAATGGAACAGACGAAGACGACTTCCTATACTGTCTCCCAGACAATAAAGAATTGTCCGTCTGCCGAGAGATGGCTAGGAGCATGGGGTTCCCGAAGCTTGAAGCTGGCCTTTGCGCCATGACGAAGGAGGATCTTGCAGATAGCCTTGCATATAATAGTCTGAAGGTACAAAGATTGTAAATTTTGAAATTTATGAATTTTAAATTAGTCTTTTGTTCTTATGTTAATCCATTCATTCTTTTGAATAGGGCTTAATACTTAGCAATGCCTTAAGGGCACAAAAGAATGCTGAAGATGAGAGCTGCACTATTGCTCTTAACAACCTTCGGACAGAAGTTATCAGACTAAGAAACGAAGCCTTGGAAAAGGACAAAATCCTGGTTACATTAGTGGATAAGATAAAGGAAAACGAAGCTAATTCTAAAATTCAAGTCGAAGCTCAGAAGCGGGAAATCGAAGATCTTCGGAAACAACTAGCCCGAGCTAAAGAAGAACGCATTCTTGAAGAAACAAAACGAGAACTAAGTGATCAATGGGCAAATCATTTGGAAGCAAATGTTGAAGAGCTTCGTGCTTCGAAGAAAAGGTGCTATGATAAATCCATAGAGTGTGTTAAAAAGATAAAATCCAGCCTCGCCAGCGTCGGCGCATTTTCTAGTGAAGAAAATTTCACAAGAGGGAATCCAGAAGGCCCGATTGAATGGATCAGTCACGAAGCTGAGGCCTTCGAGGAAATCTTGAATAGTCGCGGGGATATTTGTGCTTTTTCGGGCGCCAGAGGAATTGTTACTATTTTGGAGAAGAAAGGGTGCGAGCATGTGAAATCTTTGGCACAGTCTGAAACTGCTTTATCCTCTGAAGATATCAAAGACCCTTCAGCCGAAGCAAGCCAGGTCGGTGGAAATTTTTTCACCGACATTTGGGACAATGGCAGCCGAGAAATGGCTCAAGAAATCATTTAGAGAAGCGAAAAAGGCATCCATGACGCTAGGAAGGTAGCGGAGGCTGCCGAAAAAAGGACAGGGCCCGAAGGGCAAATAGGTATTAATTAGTGGTTTTTATTCTGTTGCGATTTTTGATTTTAAACTTTGTTCGCGGTTTTGCAATAGTAATATAGCCGTGTCCTCTCCTCCCTCAGAACCTGCTGAGGCAGCTCCGGAGCCCCCCCCCGAAGGGGGACGACGAAATTAGACAAATGGCCGAAGCCATCATGGACAAAGTTGTCAATCAGTTACTAAACGAAGCTGCAGAAGTAGTTCTTAGGGAAGATTAAGTGCTATTGTAAAAATACTTGGAGCATGACATGTGTAAAACTTTGTAACTTTGAATGTAATATATAATCTATTTATGGTTCAATTCTTTACGATGCATGAAATTTTGCATACATACCGTTTTTTGAGCCTTCGGCGAAAAAACACCTTCCCTTCTTTTCATGCTTCGTGAAGAAAATCTTTTATGTATCACAAGAATTTCCATACTTCTCTGATGAAGAATATCCAAACTTCGTGAAAACATTCTTCGAAGCTATATAAAAAAGTTTTATGTTGCCTCTCTGACGAAGCTATACTTCTTCTCAATTTATCTTGTGCTTTAGCACAATTTTCTCTTTTTCCAAAACATTCTTCGAAAATCAATACTGTGTCCCCTTCTTGTTCTACATGCAATATGATGTATGATGCTTATGTTATGCAAAATGATGTGATGATGTTATGCTATGCAAAATGATATTTATGCCGAAGGTACACACATCTCTGCAATAGGGCACACAATCTTTTTATCTCAGCGCTGACTTTTCGCTGTAAGCCTCCCTTAGGAGCTTCTTCGCCTTTTACTTTCAGCGGAATCAGCGTTTATTTTTTGCTGTAAGCCTCCCTTAGGAGCTTCTTCGCCTTTTACTTTCAGCGGAATCAACGTTTATTTTTCGCTGTAAGCTCTGCATTCCCTTCGGAACGACTTTTGAGCAGAAAACTTACACTGCGCTCCTTTAGGAACGACTTTTTACTACTTCAAAGAAGTTACAGTGTGTTCCTTAGAACAAGTTTTTGATAATTCGAAGGTTCTCCGTGCCACCATAAATTCTTGTGCTTCAGTAACTCAAGCCTATGGAGAAGATATATTTTCATTATGATGATAAGCTAAACTGTTACAAGAATTTGAAAAAATGATAAAAGACACTTAAACTTCCCATAATTGTTCTTTACTACAAAGAAAGTAAAACTGAATGCGAAAAGCTGCTGTCGAGGTAGGATATTTTGTCAGTAAATATGCTTCGACTCTGGCACAGTGCTATTGACTGTGCGCGCTTCGGACTCCTCCCTGAGGTCCCTCTAGGGGTGAGAGTGCTGGCTCCCTTCTGGCTGCGGACCACGTTGTATCGGTGGTGGTGGTGGAAGCTGTTGCCAGGAAGCTTGGGGTTGGCTTGCCGAAGCAACAGAAGCTGCAGGGTGATTGCCTACATATTCTGGAATGTAAGGCGAATGTTACGAAGCAGTATGCATGACCTGCTTTGACTGGTTCTGTTGCGCTGCAGCCTCTGCTAACTCCTTTTGCTTCTGGATGGTAACATGGCACATCCTGGTGGTATGACCCTTGCCTTCACCACAGAACAGGCAATAAATTTTTCTTGGTTGATCTCCAAATCTTCCCCCGAAGCCCCTGTTGCCTCTGCCCCTTGGCGCTAGCGGCCGGAAAGAGCTTTGCTGTTGCCCCGAAGCTTGCGAGGAGCACTGTGGCCTTTGTTGTTGACTGCCTTTGTCATCACTTTGGGTAGAATTGTGAATTGACCTGACGTGCCTCGGATAAAATCTTCCTCCGAAGCCCCTGGCCATTTCAGAGAACCTTAAAGCTTTCTCCCTTCTTTGGCGAAAATCATTGTCAGCTCGAATATACTCGTCCATTGTCGGGGACCATAATTAGGGGTACCCTCAAGACGCCTAATTCTCAGCTGGTAACCCCCATCAGCATAAAGCTGCAGAGGCCTGATGGGTGCGATTAAGTCAGGGATCAGTCCATACGAGCGACTCGATCACGCCTCGCCCGAGCCTAGCCTCGGGCAAGGGCAGCCGACCCTGAGGTGTTTCCGTCTCGCCCGAGGCACCCTTTTTACGGCAGACGCATCTCCGGCTCGCCCGAGGCCTTGCCTTCGCTAAGAAGCAACCCTGACTAAATCGCCGCGCCGACCGACCGAGTCGCAGGGGCATTTAGCGCAAAGGTAGCCTGACACCTTTATCCTGACACGCGCCCCCCGGCAGAGCCGAAGTGACCGCTGTCACTTCGCCGCTCCACTGACCGGTCTGACAGAAGGACAGCGCCGCCTGCGCCATTCCGACTGCAGTGCCACTTGACAGAGTGAGACTGACAGGCAGTCAGGCCTTGCCAAAGGCGCCATAGGAAGCTCCGCCCGACCCAGGGCTCGGACTCGGGCTAAGGCCCCGGAAGACGACGAACTCCGCTCCGCCCGACCCAGGGCTCGGACTCGGGCTAAGGCCCCGGAAGACGGCGAACTCCGCTCCGCCCGACCCAGGGCTCGGACTCGGGCTAAGGCCCCGGAAGACGGCGAACTCCGCTCCGCCTGACCCAGGGCTCGGACTCGGGCTAAGGCCCCGAAAGACGGCGAACTCCGCTCCGCCCGACCCAGGGCTCGGACTCGGGCTAAGGCCCCGGAAGACGGCGAACTCCGCTCCGCCCGACCCAGGGCTCGGACTCGGGCTAAGGCCCCGGAAGACGGCGAACTCTGCTCCGCCCGACCCAGGGCTCGGACTCGGGCTAGGCCCTGGAAGACGACGAACTCCGCTTCGCCCGACCCCAGGGGTCAGACTCCGCCCTGGCCTCTGCCGAACGACCTCCGCCTCGCCCGACCCAGGAGCTCGGGCTCGGCCTCGGCCATGCAGGACAGACTCGACTTCGGCTTCGGAGGAGCCTCCACGTCGCCCGACCTAGGACACAAGTCCGCCACGTCAATAGGAAGCGCCATCATCACCCTACCCCGAGCCGACTCGGGCCGCAGGGAACAAGACCAACGTCCCATCTGGCTAGCTCCACCAGATAGGCAATGATGGCGCCCCGCTAGACCCATGACGACGGCGGCTCTCAGCTCCCTTACGGAAGCAGGGGGACGTCAGCAAGGGCCCAACCGCTCCGACAGCTGTCCCTCCGCCAGGCTCCGTTGCTCCTCCGACAGCCACGACACCACACCAGCTGGGTGCCAAGATCTCTCCGGCTGCCACATTGGCATGTACTTAGGGCGCTAGCTCACCCCCGCTAGACACGTAGCACCTTGCTACACCCCCATTGTACACCTGGATCCTCTCCTTACGCCTATAAAAGGAAGGACCAGGGCCTTCTTAGAGAAGGTTGGCCGCGCGGGGACGAGGACGGGGCAGGCGCTCTCTTGGGGCCGCTCGCTTCCCTCACCCGCGTGGACGCTTGTAACCCCCTACTGCAAGCGCACCCGACCTGGGCGCGGGTCGAACACGAAGGCCGCGGGATACCCACCTCTCTCACGACTCGTCTCCGACCACCTCGCTTCTCCCCCCTTCGCGCTCGCCCACGCGCTCGACCCATCTAGGCTGGGGCACGCGGCACACTCACTCGTCGGCTTAGGGACCCCCCGGTCTCGAAACGCCGAAATCCATCTTCTGGAGCAATTTTTCCAAAGTTTGAGGAGGCTTCCTGGCAAAGTACTGAGCTGCAGGTCCTGGCCGAAGCCCCTTGATCATTGCCTTAATGACAATTTCATTGGGCACTGTTGGTGCCTGTGCCCTCAGACGTAGGAACCTTCAGACATATGCCTGAAGGTATTCTTCGTGATCCTGGGTGCACTGGAATAAAGCTTGAGTAGTGACTGGCTTCGTCTGAAACCCTTGGAAGCTGGTTATCAACATATCCTTCAACTTTTGCCATGAGGTGATTGTCCCTGGCCTAAGGGAGGAGTACCAAGTTTGTGCAACGCTCCTGACAGCCATGACGAAGGACTTTGCCATGACTGCCGTGTTGCCACTGTATGAAGATATAGTTGCCTCATAGCTCATCAAGAATTGTTTCAGGTCTGAATGACCGTCATACATGGGGAGCTAGGGCGGCTTGTAAGACTGTGGCCAAGGAATAGCCTGCAGTTCTGTTGACAAGGGAGAAGCATCATCAAAAGCAAAATTTCCGTGATGGAAATCTTCATACCAGTCGCCCTCGTTGTAGAAGCCCTCTTGATGAAGCTCTCTGCGTGGGGGCCTTTGGTTCTGGTCATCTTGAGCAAGATGTCGAAGCTCTTCAGAGGCTTCGTCTATCTGCCTTTGAAGATCAGCTAGACGAGCCATCTTCTCCTTCTTCTATTGGACCTGTTGATTGATCATCTCTAAATTTTGGATTTCTTGATCCAAGTCGTCCTCTGGAGGCGTTGGACTGGTGACCTTCCTCTTCTGGCTTCGGGCTTCCCTAAGAGAAACGACATCTTGATTGGGGTCCAGCGGCTGCAGAGTGGCAGCCCCTGTCGCTGAAGCTTTTTTAGGCGGCATGACGAAGGTGACGCTTGCCGAAGGTGTTCAAAACTTCAGAAAATGGGCGTGAGTTCACCGGAGTTAGGCGCCAATGTTGGAGACTTGTTCTCAAATGCTAAGAATTAAGAACAAGGCAACATAGAAAGTGTTAAATGTTAAGCTCCTTCGTCCCTAAAACATTATATCCCTTCGGATATAATGAATCTTGGACGAAGGTTACAAAGGAGAAGATTCTCATAAGATTGATTAACGGTAAAAAGAACACATATATAAAATACAAATAATGGCTTGAGTATTATCATCAACTTATCCTTATTACCAAATTCATGAAAACAAATTACAAGTGTACCTTCGGATTGTTGGAAAGTAAGGATGCAGACGTAATGTCAAAAAGCGTATGCCAAGTCAGCGTGAACAGTACGGGAGTGCTGTTCATCTATTTATAGGCACGGGACGCAGCCCGTGTAAAATTACATTGATGTCCTTTACATTTGATAATAACTTTATGGCAATCCTTCGAGGTTTAACTTGACTTTTCATCCTTAAGTCGGTTTCTCTTTTCCTTCGTCATGCCGAAGCTTTTCTGCACGTAGCTTCGTGATCGTCCTATCTTTCGTCGTAATCGCTTTCCACTCTAGTCAAGCTTTGTCTTAACCATGCTCTTGTACTCCCGCAACCTGACTCCGAAGGTACCTGTTCACATGTTTCACTCGGAAAATATTGTCAAATCATGTTTTTGAGGAGCTTCGGAAGCCGAAGGCCCCCAACACCCCTCTAGTTGACTTTCAATTGGTATCAGAGCCTGGTACTTCATTAGAGTCTAACAACTCGAAGTGGTGTTAGGAGAACACGCCAAAAGGGAGATGGTCACTGGGGAAAAGCCTGGATCTTTGGGAAAGAAGAACGAAGAAAGGACTCCGTCAAAGGAGGCCAGCGACAAGCACAAGGAGTACAAGGAGGAATCTGTCGGCTCCATCAAGTCACATAAGAAGGGTGACAAGAAGCAAAAGAAGATGAAGGTGGTCTACTACGAGACCGATTCATCCTCACCCTCAACCTCTAGCGTCGAGTCCACATCTTCGAAGCGCCAAGAGCATAAGAAGTATAGTAAGATGCCTCTTCGCTATCCTCACATCTCTAAACATGCTCCTTTACTTTTTGTTCCCTAGGCAAACCACCATATTTTGATGGTGAAGATTATTGTATGTGAAGTGATAAAATGAGGCACCATCTAACCTCACTCCATGAAAGCACATGGGACATTGTTGAGTTTGGAGCACAGGTACCACAGGTGGGCGGCGAGGATTACTATTCTGATGAGGCCGCCCAAATAAAGCACTTCAACTCCCAAGCCACCTCTATACTACTCGCTTCCTTGTGTCGAGAGGAGTTCAACAAGGTGCAAGGGTTGAAGAGTGTCAAAGAAATTTGGGACGTTCTCAAGACGGCGCACAAAGGAGATGAAGTGACAAAGATCACCAAGCGCGAAACAATCGAGGGAGAACTCGGTCGGTTCATCCTCAACAAGGGAGAAGAGCCACAAGCAATGTACAACTGGCTCAAGACGATGGTCAACCAAGTCCGCAACCTCGAGAGCACCAGGTGGGGATGACCATGAAATGGTCAAGGTTATTCTAAGATCTCTTGTTTTTCGTAACCGCACTCAAGTGCAACTAATCCTTGGAGATCCTAGATATAAACAGATGTCTCCCGAGGAGGTGATCGGTAAGTTTGTGAGCTTTGAACTTATGATCAAAGACTCCAAACATATTGTCAACTTGGAGCAAGGTGCCACCTCCACACCCGAGGTGCAACCCATTGTATTCAAGGTAGCGTAAGAAAAGAAGGAAGAGTTACACCAACAAGTAGACTTCCAATTGACGCCTCCAAGCTTGACAACGAGGAGATGGCTCTCATCATCAAGAGCTTCCGACAAATCCTCAAACAAAGGAAGGGGAAGGACTACAAACCCCGCTCCAAGAGGGTTTGCTACAGGTGTGGTAAGTCCAGTCATTTTATCACAAAATGTCTATATACAAGTGATAGTGATAGGGACGCTGACAAGAAAGGGAAGAAGAAGATGGAGAAGAAAAGATACTACAAGAAGAAGGGTGGTGAGGCGCACATGGGGCGGGAATGGGACTCCGATGAGAGCTCCACCGACGAGGACGTCGCCAACATCGCCGTGAATAAAGGCCTTCTCTTCCCCAACGTCGGCCACAAATGCCTCATGGCTAAGGATAGCAAAAAGAAGAAGGTACATTCTAGAGATACCCCCAAATATACTACTTCCGATGATGAGGGTAGCTCTAGTGATAATGATGATGATTTGACTTCTCTTTTTGCAAACCTTACCAAAGAGCAAAAGAAGAAAATTAATGAATTAATAGAAACCATTAACGAGAAGGATGATATCTTGGAATGCCAAGAGGACTTGCTCATTAAGGAAAATAAAAAAATTGTTAAGCTAAAAGATGCTTATGCTCTTGAAGTAGAAAAATGCCAAAACTTGACTAAAGAGCAAGATACATGCAATGATTCAATTTCTTGTCTTAGAACTGAAAATGCTAGCTTATTTGCTATGTTTGAAGAATTGAATGCTTGCAAAGTTCCTATATCTACTGTTGAGCATGTTACTATCTGCACTAGATGTAGAGATATTAATATTGATGCTATGAATGATCTCCTTGCTATAATTAAAGAACAAAATGATCACATAGCTAAATTAAATGCTAAAATTACCGAGCATGAACTTGAGAATGAAAATTTTAAATTTTCTCGCAGTATGCTTTATAATGGGAGACACCCTGGCATTAAGGACGTCATTGGTTTCCAACAAGGGAGCCAAAGGAACATCAAACTTAATGCTCCTAAGAACAAGCTTTCTAACTTTGTTAAGGGCAAGGCTCCCATGGTTCAGGATAGGGAAGGTTACATTTTATATCCTGAGAACTATCCTGAGCACAAGATTAGGAAAATTCATGCTAGGAAATCTCATTTTTTCTCATCATGCTTATATGTACAGTAATGAGGCTTCTAGCTCTAGACATACAACTCATATCAAAATGCCTAAGAAAAAGATTGTTGATGCATCCAATGAGCATAATATTTCATTTAAAACTTTTGATGCATCATTTGTGCTTACTAACAAATCAGGCAAGGTAGTTGCCAAATGTGTTGGGGGCAAACACAAGAGTCCAAAGACTTGTGTTTGGGTACCCAAGGTGCTTGTTTCTAATGTGAAAGGACCCAAGACCGTTTGGGTACCTAAGAACAAGGCCTAAATTTGTTTTGTAGGTTTATGCATCCGGCGGGACAAGTTGGATAATCGATAGCGGGTGCACAAACCATATGACAGGGGAGAAAAGGATGTTATCCTCATATGAGAAAAAATGATGATCCCCCAAAGAGCAATCACATTCGGGGATGGAAATCAAGGTTTGGTCAAAGGTTTGGGTAAAATTGCTATATCTCCTGACCATTCCATTTCTAATGTTTTCTTGTAGATTCTTTAGATTACAACTTGCTTTTTGTTTCTCAATTATGTAAAATGGGCTACAACTGTCTTTTTACTAATGTTGGTGTTACTATCTTTAGAAGAAGTGATGATTCAGTAGCTTTTAAGGGAGTGTTACATGGTTAGCTATACTTAGTTGATTTTAATGATAATAATGCTGAACTAGACACTTGCTTAATTGCTAAGACTAACATGGACTGGCTCTGGCATCGCCGACTTGCTCATGTTCGGATGAAGAATCTTCACAAGCTTCTAAAGGGGGAACAAATTTTAGGATTAACAAATGTTCATTTTGAGAAAGATAGGATTTGTAGCGCATGTCAAGCAGGGAAGCTGGTTGGAGTTCATCATCCACACAAGAACATCATGACGACCGAGAGGTCGCTTGAACTACTCCATATGGATTTATTCGGCCTGATTGCTTACATAAGCATCGACAGGAGTAAGTATTGCCTTGTAATTGTGGATGATTATTCTTGCTTCACTTGGGTGTTCTTTTTGCAAGAAAAATCTCAAACCCAAGAGACCTTAAAGAGATTCTTGAAATGGGCTCAAAATGAGTTCGGATTGAGAATCAAGAAGATTAGAAGCGACAATGGAACAAAGTTCAAGAACTCTCAAATTGAAGGATTTCCTGAGGAGGAGTGCATCAAGCATGAGTTCTCTTCTCCCTACACACCTCAACAAAACAGTGTTGTGGAGAGAAAGAATAGAACTCTCTTGGATATGGCGAGGACTATGCTTGATGAGTACAAGACACCAGATCGATTTTGGGCGGAGGCGATTAACACCGCTTGCTACTCCATCAACCGACTCTACCTTCACCGAATCCTCAAGAAAACATCATATGAACTCCTCACCGATAAAAAGCCCAATGTTTCTTATTTTAGAGTTTTTGGGAGCAAATGCTTTATTCTTATTAAGAGAGGTAGAAATTCTAAATTTTCTCCTAAAGCGGTAGAAGACTTTTTACTTGGTTATGACTCAAACACAAGGGCAAGAGTCTTCAACAAGTCCACTAGATTAGTTGAAGTTTCTTGTGATATTGTGTTTGATGAGACTAATGGCTCCCAAGTGGAGCAAGTTGATCTTGATGAATTAGATGGTGAAGAGGCTCCATGCGTCGCGCTAAGGAACATGTCCATTGGTGATGTGTGTCCAAAAGAATCCGATGAGCCTTCACAATCACAAGATCAACCATCATCTTCCATACAATCATCTCCACCAACTCAAGTTGAGGAAATGGCTCAAGAAAAGAGGATGAAGATCAAGACGATGAGCCACCTCAAGAGGAGGACATTGATCAAGGGGGATATGAAGATGATCAAGACAAAGAAGATGATCAAGAAATTCAGGATCAAAGACCACCGCACCTAAGACTCCACCAAGCAATTCAAAGAGATCAGCTTGTCAACTGCATTCTTGGTGACATCCACAAGGGGGTAACCACTTGATCTCGAGTTGCTTATTTTTGTGAACATTACTCTTTTTGTCTTCTATTGAGCCATACAGGATGGAGGATGCACTAAGTGATCTGAACTAAGTTGTGGCAATGCAAGAGGAGCTCAGCAACTTTACGAGGAATGAGGTATGACATTTAGTTCACGTCCTAACCAAAATGTTGTAGGTACCAAGTGGGTATTCCGCAACAAACAAGATAAGCATGGTGTGGTGACAAGGAACAAACCTTGACTTGTTGCCAAAGGATATTCACAAGTCGAAGGTTTGGATTTTGATGAAACCTATCAAGGAAGAGGTGTATGTTGAGCAACCTCCCGACTTTGAAGATAGTGAGTATCCTACACATGTTTATAAGCTCTCAAAGGCGCTTTATGGGCTAAAACAAGCCCCAATGGCATGGTATGAATGCCTAAGAGACTTTCTTCTCACTAACGATTTTAAAGTCGGAAAAGCTGACCCTACTCTCTTCACTAAAACAATTTCTAAAGACTTGTTTATATGCCAAATTTATGTTGATGATATTATCTTTGGGTTTACTAAGAAGTCATCTTGTGAAGAGTTTAGTAGGATTATGATACCGAAATTTGAGATGTCCATGATGGGGGAGGTGAAGTATTTCCTTGGATTCCAAATCAAACAACTCCAAGAAGGCACCTTCATCTGCCAAACTAAGTACATTTAAGATATTCTCAAGAAGTTTGGAATGAAGAATGCCAAACCCATCAAGACTCCCATGGGAACAAATGGGCATCTCGACCTCGACACAGGAGGTAAATCTGTAGATCAAAAGGTATACCGGTCGATTATAGGATCTTTACTCTATTTATGTGCTTCACGGTCGGATATTATGCTTTCCGTATGCATGTGTGCACGGTTCAAGTCTAATCCTAAGGAAATTCACCTTAGGGCCATGAAAAGAATCCTGAGATATTTAGTTTATACTCCTAAGTTTGGGCTTTGGTACCCTAATGGATCTACCTTTGATCTACTTGGGTATTCCGATGCCGATTATGCCAGATGTAAAATTGATAGAAAGAGTACATCAAGGACTTGTCAGTTTTTGGGAAGATCCCTGGTGTCTTGGGCTTCAAAGAAACAAAATTTAGTAGCCCTATCAACCGCCGAAGCTGAGTATATTGCTGCAGGACATTGTTGTGCACAATTACTATGGATGAGGCAAACCCTTAGGGACTATGGCTAAAAATTGAGCAAAGTCCCTCTCCTATGTGATAATGAGAGTGCAATCCGCATGGCAGATAATCCCATTGAACACAGCCGCACTAAGCACATAGTCATCCAATATCACTTTTTGAGAGATCAACAACAAAAGGGGGATATCGAAATTGCTTATGTTAGCACCCACAACCAATTAGCCGATATCTTCACCAAGCCCTTGGATGAAAAGACTTTTAGTAAGCTTAGGAATGAACTAGATGTCTTGGATTCTCGGAACTTTGATTGAAATCTTGCACACATTGCTCATTTATATACCTTTGATCATGTCTCTTTCATTTGGTACAAATGCATATTTCTTATTCTACTTGTGAAAATACTAAGACTAATGTGCTTCCAAGTGTATTTCTATCCTTAGTCTTATATTGAAAGGGAAATGGAGTATTCGGCAAAGGCAAGGCTTCCACTACGACTCTGTCGGTATCATATATCCTTTGCCCTACTCATGAACCTACATTCTTTCTTGTAAAAGGCCTCTACTTCTCTTCATTTTTGGCGCTTAATGCCAAAGGGGGGAAATTTTTAGGCCAAAGCAAAAGGACCGCACCACCACCCTATTTTCTAAAAACCTTTTCAAACTAACAGGGGGAAATTAATAGGCCAAAGCAAAATGACCGCACCACCACCCTGTTTTCTAAAAACTTTTTCAAAAAGGGGGAGAAGTTAATAGGCATTTGCAAAAACCCTCTTAACAACTAAGGGGAGAACTTCTTCAGGGGGAGCTTTTATTCAGCCAAAGGAAAAGCATTTGAAACAGGGGAGAATCCTTCAAAACTTGAAAATGGTTTTAAAATAATTTTATTATATCATTGGCAAATTGCAAAAGAATTTTAAAAGACTTTTCCAAAAGATTTGCAAAAATAAGCTAAGTGGTGCAAATGTGGTCCGAAATATTAAATATATCAAAACAACCATATATGCTTAGAACTGCTTTCATTTCTTAGTAACTTATGCACATATGACAAAATGCAAACTAGTTACATTTCTACACATCGTATTTGCTTTGGTTTGTGTTGGCACCAATCACCAAAAAGGGGGAGATTGAAAGGGAAATGGCCTCAACGTTTCCATATAATCGATTTTGGTGTTTGACATCCATCACAAACCATGCGGACTAACTAGTTTGCCTAGTTAATATTTTCTTGGGTACATAAAGTTCATATACACATACAAAGAAAATGACCGTAGGACAATTCTACAAGTTTGGAACTAAACAGACTTGTTGTAGCCAATGACACACTAGACTATCCGGTGCCCTGGCTGGAGCCCTCCGCGAACTGGCCGCTCTCGGGTTTTCTCAGCGCTCGTCCACTAAAAATCACCAGACTGTCCGGTGAGACCACGGGGCAACGATCAACTTCGCCAACAGTCAACTGCGCAGCAGTCTGACCGTCATAAGTCAGAAGACAATCTATAATGTCAGATCACACCGGACTGTCCGGTGCACCAAAAGGACAGAAGTCTTCAACAGTCAACAGCTCCAAACCCCAACGGTCGACTGACGTGGCATGCACCGGACAATGAACAATATTGTGTCCGGTTCACCACCGGACTGTCCGGTGTGCCCATCAACAGAGCAGTCAACCAACGACTAGAATAGTGGTTGGGGCTATAAACACCCTCCAACCACTACCATTCAAGCCATCCAAGCATCCCACTCTCTTCATTCAATACAAGAGCAAAGAATACACTCCAAATACACATTCAAAGCCTCAAATCCTCTCCAAGTGCCAAAATCAAGTCAAGTGATCTAAAGAGTTTAGTGACTTGAGAGAGGGTGATTTGTGTTCCAACTGTTGCCCTTGTTGCTTGGTTGCTTTCTTCTTCACCTTCTAAACTTTCCAAGTGTTTTGTAAAGCAAGCAAGAGACACCTAATTGTGTGGTGATCCTTGCGGGGTCTTAGTGACCCGTGTGATTAACAAGTCGCATAGGGATGACTCAGGCTCGTGTCCCTTATGTGTGGGCCCAGACCGACAGTGCTCTCTTCAACCTCTTCTCCAAGATGGCCGCAATAGACCCCGCGTCCGTCGGCGAGGGTTGCCGGCGTGGTTTCCTCTCCCCATCGCAGACTCACTCTCTATAAAACGATCGTGCCGCCCCGCATCCTGGATCCCTGGTGCTGAGGCCATCCAAAGCGCAGCATGAATCCTGGGAGTGCTCGGGAGAATCGAGGGGTAGAAGACCCACCGCGGCCGCCATCATCGTTTCGCGACAAGCCTGTGCCAGAGCCTCAATTGACTACTAGGGTGACTGTCTCGACATTTGCGAAAGTAGATAGAGTAAGTTGGCGGGTGCGAGATTGACTAGTAGCTGGGAAATTCCTCGCTGTTGTCGCGCGGTGCCGCGGTGCCACTACTCATCGTGGTCGCAAGCGTCTGAGCTATCCACTAGGTTAAGAACCTATCCATGATGTCTGCTAGGAGTAGTACCCGTCCTCGATATACTACTACTCAAAGTACACCTGCTCGTGGCAGTTCCGGGCAGCAAAAGCAACAAACACAAACTGCTCCTCCTCAAGCAAGCACCCTAGCAGGACCTGTTGCTCTTAATATGTCCACCAACAATGCTTCAAGTGTGGACAGTCTGGACACTACGCCGATTACTTTCCCAACCGGGCTGGTTATACTACTCCGACTCTGATGAAGCAGGGTCAAGCCTCGAGGGGCAAGAGTCAGCCCTTATCCATCAACCGGGGCAGGTCAACCATGTAGAAGTAGAAGCTAAACCTGGTGAACTTGAAAACCAAGAATAAGTGCTGGTTGAAGGTGAAGAAGTTGGTGAAGAAGGCAATGAACAACAGGATTAGAATAAATATAATTATATAAACATATATAGCACTATTTGTAAGACCGAAGTAATACCTTAGTTAGTAGATAGTATTTACTATTTTAGGAGTAAATAATAAGGTCCATTTAACTCTATGTTTTGCTAATAAGTTATGCATCATGCTGAAATTTTTGTTTGTGCATATGTTTTGAGACAAAAAGAGATACATCCTTTTTCTTACTAATCTCGAGGACGATATTTCTTTAGGGATAGAATTTGTAAAGCCCAAAATTGGTAGAAAAAATAATAAAATCAATAAATAAATATATTTATGATGGTGTTAGGAGAATTGTTGGAACCCTTGTAACTTCATTAGGACCCTTCCTATTTATAATCAAGAATGGGTATTAAATTAGTCAAGTGACCAATAAATAAATAAAGAAATGTGCATCCCATGCTGATGTTATTTTTTTGATGCATTATATTTGAATAAATAAATCATAACTTAATTTGACCTCAACTTATAAATGAAATATAAAACAAAAAAGGAGAAAAGAAATCTTAATAAAGTTAATTATGATTTCCATAATAGGAAAAAAATCATAATGAAAAAAGATTTACCTTTGCAGTAGAATTATATTTGAGAGATGAAATCTAAAAATTCAAACAGGGATTTGAATTTGATTTGGATATCTAAAATTGGAAATAGAAGAGAGAATAGAAAAAAAAAGAAAAGAGAAATCCCACGTATGGGCTGGTTTTCTCACTTCTCGGCCCAGCTAGCGCTTCTACCGGCCACCCCAAACCCCACTTGGTGCCGACACCCCGGCCCCATGGGTCTGCGGCTCCTGCGGCCACGTAACATCCCAAAATCCCACCTAAGGTTTGAAACTGAAAGGGAAATGTGCCCTTGGGCCATTTCTAAGTATTTTGGTGATTTAGTGTCCAACACAAGTGCCTAAGTGTAAAAAGGTGGACAAGGTACAAATCAAGAATTAAGGTATGTTTCTCAGACTTAGTACATTGTTTTATGGACTAATGTATTGTGTCTAAGTGCTGGAAACAGGAAAAATCCAATTGGAAATGTCTTGGCTCGAGCAGCCAAGAATCTGCTGAGTCTGCAAGCACCGGACTGCCGGTGGTGCACCGGACAGTGTTCGGTGGTGCACCGGACAGTGTCCGGTGCGTCAGGCTGGCTCGAGCGAAGTGGCTGCTCTCGGGAATTCACCGGCGACGTACGGCTAAAATTCACCGGACTGTCCGGTGTGCACCGGACTGTCCGGTGAGCCAACGGTCGGCCGCGCAATCTGCGCGGGACACGTGGCCGAGCCAACGGCTAGAAGACGGCACCGGACTGTCCGGTGTGCACCGGACATGTCCGGTGCGCCAACGGCTCTCAGGCTGCCAACGGTCGGCTTCGCTATTTAAGGAAGGAAATCGGGCACCGGACAGTGTCCGGTGTGCACCGGACTGTCCGGTGCCCCCGATGACAGAAGGCAAGAATGACTTTCCAAACTTGTACTCAACGGCTCCTAGCTGCCTTGGGGCTATAAAAGGGACCCCTAGGCGCATGGAGGAGTACACCAAGCATCTTTTGAGCATCATTGATCACTCACACTTCATTCTCACGCACTTGTTCGACATTTTAGTGATTTGAGCTCCGTTCTAGTGTGCTAGTCTCTTGAGCTCAAGTCTGGGTTTTACGTGTGCGTATTCGCTGTGATCTTTGTGTCATGTGTGAGTTGTTAATCCCTCCCTTGCTCTGTGATTCTTCGTGAACATCTTGTGTAAGGGCGAGAGGCTCCAAGCTGTGGAGATTCCTCGCAAACGGGATTAAGAGAAGCAAAGCAACACCGTGGTATTCAAGTTGGTCTTTGGACCGCTTGAGAGGGGTTGATTGCAACCCTCGTCCGTTGGGACGCCACAACGTGGAGTAGGCAAGCGTTGGTCTTGGCCGAACCACGGGATAACCACTGTGCCATCTCTGTGATTGATATCTCTTGGTTATTGTGTTGTGTTGAGATCCTTCTCTAGCCACTTGGCATATTACTGTGCTAACAAGTAACCAAGTTTTGTGGCTTAAGTTTTTGAAGTGTTACAGGATCACCTATTCACCCCCCCCTCTAGGTGCTCTCAATTGGTATCAGAGCCGTTCTCTTCAAGAAAGGGACTAACCGCCTGAAGAGATGGATCCTAAAGGCAAGGGGATGGTGATCAACGACAAGGAGAAGGAGTCCTTCGTCAACGAGCCCAATGATGACAGGCCCACCGACTCAGGCTCAGGCCACAAAAGAAAAGACGGGAGGAAGAAGAAGACAAGGCGCATCAAGGAAATTGTCTACTACGACAGCGACAAATCTTCCTCCTCCCAAAAGGACGACGACGACTATGATAGACGAAAGACGGTTAACTCAAACTTTTCTTTCGATTATTCGCGCATCCCGCATAGTTCAAATGCTCAATTGCTCCCCATTCCACTTGGCAAGCCCCCTCACTTTGATGGAGAGGATTACGGATTTTGGAGCCACAAAATGCGTACTCACCTGTTTTCTCTCCATCCAAGCATTTGGGAGATTGTGGAAAGTGGAATGAAATTTGATAGCTCGGATAGCCCTGTGTTTATTAATGAACAGATTCATAAAAATGCACAAGCTACTACTGTGTTGCTAGCCTCTTTGTGCAGGGACGAGTATCACAAGGTGAGCGGCTTGGACAATGCCAAGCAGATCTGGGACACCCTCAAGATCTCTCATGAGGGAAACGACGTCACCTTGCTCACCAAAATGGAGTTGGTGGAGGGCGAGCTTGGACGGTTCGCGATGATAAGGGGCGAGGAGCCGACACAAACATACAACCGGCTCAAGACCCTTATCAACAAAATAAGGAGCTACGGGAGCACGCGATGGACGGACCACGACGTCGTCCGCCTAATGCTAAGGTCATTTACCGTTCTTGATCCTCATTTGGTGAACAATATACGTGAAAATCCCAGGTACACCAAGATGTCGCCCGAAGAAGTTCTTGGGAAGTTCGTAAGCGGGCGAATGATGATCAAGGAGGCAAGATACGTGGACGACGCGTTGAACGGTCCTAGTCATGAGCCTCAACCCATTGCTCTCAAGGCAACAAGGAGCAAGGAGGCGCTACCAAGCAAGGTGGCACAAGTTGAGGCGGCCGGACTCAATGATGAGGAGATGTCCCTCATCATTAAGCGCTTCAAGACGGCGCTTAAAGGTCGCAAGGGGCAGCCAAGCAAGACCAAAGCCAAGGGGAAGCGCTCATGCTTCAAATGCAGTAAGCTTGGTCATTTTATTGCTAACTGTCCCGACAATGATAGTGATCAGGACCAAGGGAACAAGAGGGAGAAAAAGAAGCATTACAAGAAGGCCAAGGGCGAGGCACATATCGGAAAGGAGTGGGATTCGGATTGTTCCTCCTCCGACTCTTACAATGAAGGACTCGCCGCCACCGCCTTCAACAAGTCATCCCTCTTCCCCAACGAACGTCACACTTGCCTCATGGCAAGAGAGAAGAAAGTAAGCACTCATACTAGTACTTATGCTTCTTCGAGTGAAGATGAGTCTAGTGATGATGATGAGATAGATTACTCATGCTTATTCAAGGGATTAGATAGAACCAAGGTAGACAAAATTAATGAATTAATTGATGCCTTGAATGACAAGAATATGCTTTTAGAAAAACAAGAGGATTTGTTATATGAAGAACATGACAAATTTGTAGAAGCACAGAAATCTCTTGCTCTAGAAATTAAGAGGAATGAAATGCTCTCTAGTGAATTATCTTCTTGTCATGAAACTATTGCTAAGTTAAAAAGTTTTAATGATGATTTAAATGCTAAACTAGAAGTAGCTAGTAAATCTAATTCTTGTGTAGAAATTGTTGAAACTTGTAATAGGTGTAAAGATTTTGACATTGATGCCTGTAGTGATCATTTAGTTTCAATTTCCAAATTAAATGATGAATTAGCTAGTCTTAATGCCCAACTTAAGACTAGCAAGAATGAATTTGACAAGCTAAAATTTGCAAGGGATGCCTACACGATTGGTAGACACCCCTCAATTAAGGATGGACTTGGCTACAAGAGGGAAGCCAAGAACTTGACAAGCCATAAGGCTCCCATCTCCGCCAAGGAGAAAGGAAGGCCCCTATGGCTAGTAGTGTGCAAAAGAACCATGCCTTTATGTACTATGATAGAAGACAACCTAGAAATGCTTATAGGAGTTGTAATGTATATAATGCCTTTGATTCTCATGCCATGGTTGCTTCTAGTTCTTCTTATGTGCATGATAGAAATGTTGGTAGGAGAAATGTTATTCATAATATGCCTAGGAGAAATGTCGTTAATGTTCCTAGGAAAGGTAATGAACCTTCTACAATATATCATGCTTTAAATGCTTCTTTTGCTATTTGTAGAAAGGATAGGAAGATAGTTGCTAGAAAATTAGGGGCAAGATGCAAGGGAGACAAAACTTGCATTTGGGTCCCTAAGGATATTTGTGCTAACCTTGCAGGACCCAACATGAGTTGGGTACCTAAGACCCAAGCCTAAATTTGCCTTGCAGGTTTATGCATCCGGGGGTTCAAGCTGGATTATTGACAGCGGATGCACAAACCATATGACGGGGGAGAAGAAGATGTTCACCTCCTACGTCAAGAATAAAGATTCCCAAGATTCAATAATTTTCGGTGATGGGAATCAAGGCAAGGTAAAAGGGTTAG
The DNA here is from genome assembly GCA_029449295.1 of Zea luxurians. NCBI lineage: Eukaryota > Viridiplantae > Streptophyta > Magnoliopsida > Poales > Poaceae > Zea > Zea luxurians. Next base: position 2,080,115 of record JAOPSE010000109.1, read on the forward strand.
GTAAAATTGCAATCTCAAATGAGCACTCTATCTCTAATGTGTTTTTAGTAGAGTCTCTTGGATATAATTTGCTATCTGTCAGTCAATTATGCAATATGGGATATAACTGTTTGTTTACAAATGTAGATGTGTCTGTCTTTAGAAGGTGTGATGGTTCACTAGCTTTTAAGGGTGTACTAGACGGCAAGCTTTACTTAGTTGATTTTGCAAAAGAAGAGGCCGGTCTAGATGCATGCTTAATGGCTAAGACTTGCATGGGCTGGCTGTGGCATCGCCGCTTAGCACATGTGGGGATGAAGAATCTCCACAAGCTTCTAAAGGGAGAACACGTGATAGGTCTAACCAATGTTCAGTTCGAAAAAGATAGACCTTGTGCAGCTTGTCAAGCAGGGAAACAGGTGGGAGGCTCTCATCACACCAAAAATGTGATGACAACATCAAGACCCCTGGAGCTGCTACATATGGACCTCTTCGGACCCGTCGCCTATCTGAGCATAGGAGGAAGTAAGTATGGTCTAGTTATCGTTGATGACTTTTCCCGCTTCACTTGGGTGTTCTTTTTGCAGGATAAGTCTGAAACCCAAGGGACCCTCAAGCGCTTCCTAAGGAGAGCTCAAAATGAGTTTGAGCTCAAGGTGAAGAAGATAAGGAGCGACAACGGGTCCGAATTCAAGAACCTTCAAGTGGAGGAGTTTCTTGAGAAGGAGGGGATCAAGCACGAGTTCTCCGCTCCCTACACACCTCAGCAAAATGGTGTGGTAGAGAGGAAGAACAGGACGCTCATAGATATGGCGAGGACTATGCTTGGAGAATTCAAGACCCCCGAGTGCTTTTGGTCGGAAGCCGTGAACACGGCTTGCCACGCCATCAACAGGGTCTACCTTCACCGCCTCCTCAAGAAGACGTCGTATGAGCTGCTAACCGGTAACAAACCTAATGTATCGTATTTTCGTGTTTTTGGGAGTAAATGCTACATTCTAGTGAAGAAGGGTAGGAATTCCAAATTTGCTCCCAAAGCCGTAGAAGGATTTTTATTAGGTTATGATTCAAATACAAAGGCGTATAGGGTCTTCAACAAATCATCAGGTTTGGTTGAAGTCTCTAGCGACGTTGTATTTGATGAAACTAATGGCTCTCCAAGAGAGCAAGTTGTTGATCTTGATGATGTAGATGAAGAAGACGTTCCAACGGCCGCGATACGCACCATGGCGATTGGAGATGTATGGCCTCAGGAACATTTGGAGCAAGATCAACCGTCTTCCTCAACTATGGTGCATCCCCCAACCCAAGATGACGAACAGGTACCTCAAGTGGAGGCACATGATCAAGGGGGAACACAGGATGTTCAAGAGGAAGAAGCACCTCAGGCACCTCCAACCCAAGTTCGAGCGACAATTCAAAGGGATCATCCCGTCGACCAGATATTGGGTGATATTAGCAAGGGAGTAACTACTCGCTCAAGATTAGTTAATTTTTGTGAGCATTACTCTTTTGTCTCTTCTATTGAGCCTTTCAGGGTAGAAGAGGCCTTGCTAGATCCGGACTGGGTGTTGGCCATGCAGGAGGAACTCAACAACTTCAAGCGCAACGAAGTTTGGACACTGGTGCCTCGTCCCAAGCAAAATGTTGTGGGAACCAAGTGGGTGTTCCACAACAAACAGGACGAGCACGGGGTGGTGACGAGGAACAAGGCTCGACTTGTGGCAAAAGGTTATGCCCAAGTCGCAGGTTTGGACTTTGAGGAGACTTTTGCTCCTGTGGCTAGGCTAGAATCAATTCATATCTTGCTAGCATATGCCGCTCACCATTCTTTCAGGTTGTACCAAATGGATGTGAAGAGCGCTTTCCTCAACGGGCCGATCAAGGAGGAGGTGTACGTGGAGCAGCCCCCTGGCTTCGAGGATGAACGGTACCCCGACCACGTGTGTAAGCTCTCTAAGGCACTCTATGGACTTAAGCAAGCCCCAAGAGCATGGTATGAATGCCTTAGAGACTTTTTAATTGCTAATGCTTTCAAGGTTGGGAAAGCCGATCCAACTCTTTTTACTAAGACTTGCGATGGTGATCTTTTTGTGTGCCAAATTTATGTCGACGACATAATATTTGGTTCTACTAACCAAAAGTCTTGTGAAGAGTTTAGCAGGGTGATGACGCAGAAATTCGAGATGTCGATGATGGGCGAGTTGACCTACTTCCTTGGGTTCCAAGTGAAGCAACTCAAGGACGGCACCTTCATCTCCCAAACGAAGTACACACAAGATTTGCTAAAGAGGTTTGGGATGAAGGACGCCAAGCCCGCAAAGACGCCGATGGGAACCGACGGACACACCGACCTCAACAAAGGAGTCTCCAAGGAAAATTGAAAGGGAAAAGGTGGACTTGGACCATGCGAGACTTCCACTGCACTCCGATGAAAAGAGTAACTCTTCCAAGTTCATCGTTATACTCTTATTGCCTATTTGCTCTTAGTTGAAGATTTTGGTGAGGCAATGGGGTTAAAGGGCCAAGATTGATCCCGTTTTGGTGCTTGATGCCAAAGGGGGAGAAAATAAAGGCCAAAGCGATAAATGGATCAGCTACCACTTGAGAGATTTTGAAAATAGTAGAATAGAGCTTTTGGTTTGTTAAAACTCTTTTGTTGTCTCTCTTGTCAAAAGTTGGCTTCTTGTGGGGAGAAGTATTGATTATGGGAAAAAGGGGGAGTTTTTGAAATCTTAAATCAATTTCTCTTAGAATGACTCTCTTTATGTCTTAACATGTGTGTTTGACTTAGAGATAAAAATTTGAGTTTGATTTGCAAAAACAAACCAAGTGGTGGCATAGAGTGATCCATATATGTCAAAATTGAATCAAAACAATTTTGAGTTCTTATTTGATTTGATTTTGTACTTGTTCTACTTGCTTTATGTTGTGTTGGCATAAATCACCAAAAAGGGGGAGATTGAAAGGGAAATGTGCCCTTGGGCCATTTCTAAGTATTTTGGTGATTTAGTGTCCAACACAAGTGCCTAAGTGTAAAAAGGTGGACAAGGTACAAATCAAGAATTAAGGTATGTTTCTCAGACTTAGTACATTGTTTTATGGACTAATGTATTGTGTCTAAGTGCTGGAAACAGGAAAAATCCAATTGGAAATGTCTTGGCTCGAGCAGCCAAGAATCTGCTGAGTCTGCAAGCACCGGACTGTCCGGTGGTGCACCGGACAGTGTTCGGTGGTGCACCGGACAGTGTCCGGTGCGTCAGGCTGGCTCGAGCGAAGTGGCTGCTCTCGGGAATTCACCGGCGACGTACGGCTAAAATTCACCGGACTGTCCGGTGTGCACCGGACTGTCCGGTGAGCCAACGGTCGGCCGGGCCAACGGTCGGCCGCGCAATCTGCGCGGGACACGTGGCCGAGCCAACGGCTAGAAGACGGCACCGGACTGTCCGGTGTGCACCGGACATGTCCGGTGCGCCAACGGCTCTCAGGCTGCCAACGGTCGGCTTCGCTATTTAAGGAAGGAAATCGGGCACCGGACAGTGTCCGGTGTGCACCGGACTGTCCGGTGCCCCCGATGACAGAAGGCAAGAATGGCTTTCCAAACTTGTGCTCAACAGCTCCTAGCTGCCTTGGGGCTATAAAAGGGACCCCTAGGCGCATGGAGGAGTACACCAAGCATCCTTTGAGCATCATTGATCACTCACACTTCATTCTCACGCACTTGTTCGACATTTTAGTGGTTTGAGCTCCGTTCTAGTGTGCTAGTCTCTTGAGCTCAAGTCTGGGTTTTACGTGTGCGTATTCGCTGTGATCTTTGTGTCGTGTGTGAGTTGCTAATCCCTCCCTTGCTCTGTGATTCTTCGTGAACATCTTGTGTAAGGGCGAGAGGCTACAAGCTGTGGAGATTCCTCGCAAACGGGATTAAGAGAAGCAAAGCAACACCGTGGTATTCAAGTTGGTCTTTGGACCGCTTGAGAGGGGTTGATTGCAACCCTCGTCCGTTGGGACGCCACAACGTGGAGTAGGCAAGCGTTGGTCTTGGCCGAACCACGGGATAACCACTGTGCCATCTCTGTGATTGATATCTCTTGGTTATTGTGTTGTGTTGAGATCCTTCTCTAGCCACTTGGCATATTACTGTGCTAACAAGTAACCAAGTTTTGTGGCTTAAGTTTTTGAAGTGTTACAGGATCAACTATTCACCCCCCCTCTAGGTGCTCTCAGAAACCCTAACCTCCTAATTCCCCCCCCTTATTTTACCTTTCTCCCTTAACCCTACCCTTAGAACCCCTTCTCATGTGCATACACTTGAAATAATTAGAGCACCTCACATAGACTATATTTCTCACTCAAGATCACTTAGAAAATATTTTTGATCTCCAAAGAAAAAGAAACAAAAAGAAACAAAAATAGAAAAAGGAGAAGAAAGGAATTAGAATTAGAAAAAGAAAAGAAAAAGGAAAACTTCCCCCCTCCCTCGGCTGGGCCGAATTCCGGCCTAACCCGCCCCACGCGCCCGCGCTTCCCCTCCTCTCTCCCCGGCCCAGGCGGCCCAACCCCGCGCGCGGCTCCCTCCCGCTGACACCCGGGCCCCGCCCGTCAGTGCCTCATCCTCCTCCCTCTCGCGCCGTTTCCTCTCGCTGGCAGCCAGGGCCCACCGGTCAGTTTCATCCCCCTCGCCCATCCCTCACCGGCGCATCCGCCGCCGAGCCCCCCCTCGCCTCGTCGCCTCGCCATTAATGCTCGCCCAGCCTCCGCGACAACCCCGCCACTGTGCTCGAGCCATCCCCTCACCCCCCGCCTGCCCGAACCATCGCAATCGGTGTTAGCGCCATTCCCGCCATCATGGCGAGCTCGCCGGTGCTCGCCGTCTCCTCCATCCCCCTCCCTCCCCCGAGTGCCTATAAAAGGACCCGCCCGAGCCCCGTCTTCGCCACACAGCTCCGGCCACCCCCACTGCCCTCTTCCCCGAGCCGTTCGAGATAGCGCCGCCATGCTCCCTTCATCGCTCCGGTGAGCTCCCCTCCCCCTCTCTAGCGATCCTCTGTCCAATTAAGCTATGCCAGAAGCTCCGCCACACTCTCACGGTCATAGGGCGCCACTTCTCCCCCTCTATTGTGGCCGGCAACCTCACTGGCGGCATCACCGCCGCGGGCACCCGCCACATGGCCGCGCACCGGCCGCCATAGGCCCCCGCAGGCAAAATTCGACCCACCCCCGTGACCCCCATCACCCGCCCATGCTTCGCCACCGTTTCCCCACCTAAAAACTTGACCGACGGCGGAGAACCGCCGCGGGGCTCGCCGCCGATCGGGCCCCGGTCGAGCTCCCGCCCCTCCCTCCGTGCCGTTAACGCCGTCCGCCCCCCTCTCTCTGGCGTGCGGGCCCGCGCCGCAGCGCCGTTCCCCGCCGTCGCCCCGCGCGGCTGGGCCAAGTGGGCCGAAAGCGCGCCCGCGCGCGCGCGCTTGCGTCAGCTGGGCCGAAATCCCCCGGCCCGGCTAGCTGGGAAATCCTTTCTCTTTTTCCTTTCCCATTTCTTTTTCCCATTTTTCACATATATATTTAGATGCTAATATTTTATGCACCAAAAATAGTCTAAATAATTTATAGGGCACAAAAATAATAAAGTATAAGAACTTGCACACCCCGCTAAAGTCACTATGTTTGATGTATTGTTATTATCTGTGTTTGATTAGCGGAAGAGGGATCCGATCCTCTGGAACTTATAGCTCCGGAAGAAGGGCAAGAACCCGACCCCTCCGAGTTAAACCTCTTGTGCCAGGAAAGCTTCGACGAAGGCAAGTCCATCCTTCCCTTGATGCATTATTTACCTATTTCTCTCTACCACTGCCTAAGCCTGGATTATGGGAATCGAATTGCATGGTGAGCATGAGAGAGGCCGCATTAACTATTACTTTGATTTAAAGATATGGGGCAAGTAAAAAGGGTACAAGTGGCATGATTTCCAAAAGTGTGCGATGAAGGGTATTCACCCTCATCACCTGGTGAGTAGGATGATCAGGGACTCCCTGGTTTAGGGGAGGGCCTAAGGTGTTGGCTCAGCTGGTTTAGGCGTGAGCAGAAGGATTGTCCTCTTGTATAAGGACCGGTTTGTCATCTTTCATTACCTGTACTCACAAAAAGTACAACCACTCGAGGCTGTGTGGGCAGCCACTCGATCTGAACTCGTACGGTCCAACCCCAGGGTTATGAAGGCTGGGGAGCACCGGGAGGATAAGGAGGGGGAATGTTTTGTCCGGTGTGGACATGGCGGTGGCCTGAATCCTTCCGGTATAACCGTTAAGGTTCGGACGTGCAAGGAAGGAAAGAGTTTCGGATTCGGATCTCATTGGCCATGAGATCGCAGAGCCGGACTAGTGGGTAAAGTGTACCCCTCTGCGCAGAGTCTAAACCTATTCGAATAGTCCGTGTCCACTGGTATGGACGAGTCTGGTATGGTATGACAATTAGTGTTTCTACTACAACTGGGAACAGGGAAATGTGTGTGTATGTTCTGGAAAGAAAGTGATACCACGGGAGCGGGAAGCTCAGTGGTGGTCAAGCAGGTATCATTTCTATTGTCTTGGGAAAACCATAAACAGCGAATACTGCCTTTCTCTGAAAAAGTATGAGTGACTTCAACTCCACCATATAAAGCATGTACAATATAGGTCACTTTCTCTTTACGGGAGCCGAGTGGGCTTGCAGAATACCTAGTGTATTCACCCAGATTTATTTATGTTTTCAGCAGCTAAAGACTTCTTTTCTGCTATGCTTGATTGATGGGGCTGTGACTTCACCCAGTTCTGCCTATGGCCTGGGCTATTTTATCTTCCACTGCGCTTTATGATTTTTGGCTCACTCTCGAGCTTGTACCCTCGGTATTGTAATAACACTATTCAGACTCTGTAACTATTTGAAGTAATGAATGTGGTTACTAGCCTCCTGGGACTAGTAATTGTATCACATTTGGGTCCCAAAGGATCGGGACGCTTTAGGTGGTATCAGAGCCTATAGGACTGGCCGTAGACCACAACCCTGACTTTAAAAAGTTGCCTTAACAAGAAAACACCTCTTACCCCCCAAGAAACACTCTCTCCTTTCCCCGATATTAACAGACCCTTCTTTTCTTCTACCAGATGGAAGACTCCTGGGTTATTAGGACATCCTATTGCTCAGGGGAAGAAGGATTCCCTCACCTCTTACGGAGTTGCGCGCTACGCATGGGGATCCGCAAGAAGCCCGAATATGTCCGGAAGGAATACCACGAAAATGGAGTAGAAAAGTGCTCTATGGCAGTCTACCTAGGAGAAAGCCGAAGCTACCCAAACCACCCTCCCTTACAAGTCAACTTCACCGGACACCGCTTCCCAGACACTTGCCAAAGTGTAGCCCGAAAAGCCCTTAAATAGCTATGCCAAAACTATAGCCTAGAGATCTCTGAAACCCCCCTTCGTTATTTCCCACCCAGCAACAAAAATACCCCCACCTGGAGGAAAAGACTTCAGGCTCTGTCAGGGAGAGACCCCACCGAGGATGACCCCACCATTGTCTACATGGCTGGATACGTCCACACCCTCGACAACCACTACGATGACCTTTCCTCCCACTACACCCACCTAAACTCCTGGGTGGAAAGCCTGGAGCGGCAAGTCAGAGAGCTTAAGCAAGAGAAGGCATCCCTCCAAGAGTGTCTCGACATAGCAGAAGGCGAGGATGCCAACACCCGTGAGGCTTATCGAACCTTAAAGATGGACTATGACAAGAAGCTAAAGAAGCTCGCCCCCAAGAAGAAAATCTAGAAGAAGACCACCAACCGAGGATGCCAAACGGAGAAGAAGAAGAAGACCCCTCCAGCCCCACCTCCCCCAGGGTAGATGATTGGTTCGACGCCGAGGATATATCCCTAGCAAGCCTTGATGATCTTCTCAAGGAGTTTGGGGATACCTTAGAGAAAGAGTTCGGTAGTACCTCAGGGAACGCTCTCGTGTAGTTCCACCTGTAGTAGTCCTATGCTTGTAATGTGCTGGTATAATGAATAAAATAACTTGGTTGAAAACAATTTGCATGTGCATAATAGTGACTCTCTTCCCTGGCAGATGGCTTCGGATAAAACCACGCCTACTGCCTCCGGGATTGGAGCAGGGTTTCCCCTGAGAGCTGAAGGGGAAGCCGTTAGAGAGGAAAGTGAAACCCACCTCCCTGCACCTCCACCACTACCCTTAGACCTAGCCCAAGTTCTAGCCAATCAAACCCGACTCATCGAGGTCCTCACTCGAAATCTAGAAAATCAACGGCCAAATGGTGGAAGACCGCAAGACAGAATGGGGGATTTCCTGAGACTCAAACCTCCCACGTTCGCTGGATCAAGCAACCCCCTCGATGCAGACGATTGGATGCGCACGATCAAAAGAAAACTGGAAGCCATTGGTTGCCCAGAAAATCAGCGTGTTCAACTGGCTGCCCACCAACTTTCCGGGATGGCCTTAGCCTGGTGGGACACCTTCAACGTCACCATCAGAGATGCTACCTGGGCGGAATTTGAAGCGGCTTTCTGGGAGCACCATGTGCCCCAAGGACTTGTACAGCTTAAGGAGGACGAGTTCCAAGAATTGACTCAAGACGGAAGATCTATCAGCGAATATGTGCACAAGTTCAGAGAGTTAGCCCGCTACGCGCCAGATGATGTCAGTACCGAGGGCAAGAAGATGGCCCGTTTCCTGAAGGGACTCAGGCCAGAACTCAAGACAATTCTGGCTAGCCAAGACTTCCTCAATTTCTCTCACCTTTCCAACAAGGCCATGCAAGTTGAAAGGGCAAAGGAGGAAGAAAAAGGACATCTCAAAAGAAAGTTCCAGGTTCTCCGGGCACAACAGCAGGACCGGCACCAGAAGACTCGATCATTTGGGTTTCCACCCAAGGGGCCAAACTTCAGTAGACCAGCTGGACCCGCCCCATCATGGTTCAGTCAGCAGAGTCAGAGCTCTTTCCATTCCCCCTCAGTGGCAAGCAACCAACCCCCGACGAATGCATGTTGGCACTGCGGTGATCCCAGTCACTTCAAGAACAACTGTCCGCAGCTGAAGCCACCAGGACCCGCCTACTCCAACTCGGTGAATGGCCCCAAGAATACCTCGGCATCCGCCCCCAAGGCGCCCTCCTCCATCAGCCAGCAGAACAAGGCTCCGTACCAAGGAAGGGCACGAGTGAATCACGTCGATGCCCAGGAGGCTCAGCAAGCTCCGGGAGTAGTGCTCGGTGAGTTCCTTGTTGAATTTACTCCCGCTACCGTACTTTTCGATTCTGGAGCATCCCACTCCTTCATAGCCACTAGTTTTGTGGAAAAGTATGGCATTCCCTCTACTCCTCTAGAGATTCCCTTGGTCACCCGAACCCCAGGGTCCGACCTTCTATGCCAGCTCAAATGCTCCCAAGTCAGAATCCTTTTAAGTGGGCTAGTATTTCTGGCAGACTTAACCGTCTTGCCATCCAAAGGAATTGATGTGATCCTAGGGATGGATTGGCTAACTAAACACAAAGGCATCATCAGTTGCGCAGACAAGACAGTCCTCCTCACCGACCAGTAGGGAAAGTCAGTCTCTTGTCAGGCACAGCCACCCGCCAGTGACCCAATGATGTTCAATCTAGCAACAGAAAGTATATCAGTGGTAGAAGAATTCATGGATGTGTTTCCAGAAGAGTTACCAGGAATGCCACCAGAAAGAGAAGTGGAGTTCTACATAGATCTGCTCCCTGGAACAGCACCCATCGCAAAGAGACCATACCGCATGGCTCCGACCGAGTTAGCAGAACTGAAGCTTCAAATCGCAGATCTTCAGCAAAAGGGATACATTCGTCCCAGCTCATCCACTTGGGGAGCACCAGTCCTGTTCGTCTCTAAGAAAGATGGAAGCATGAGAATGTGTATTGATTACCGATCGTTAAATGAAGTCACCATCAAGAACAAGTATCCACTTCCTCGGATTGATGACCTCTTCGATCAGCTTCAAGGAGCCAAGTACTTCTCCAAGATAGACCTAAGGTCTGGTTACCACCAATTGAGGATCAAGGAAGCAGACATCCAGAAGACTGCATTTGTCACCCGGTACGGGCAATATGAATTCACAGTGATGCCATTCGGACTGACCAACGCACCCGCCTTTTTCATGAACCTCATGAACAAAGTGTTTATGGAAGAGCTAGATAAGTTTGTCGTGGTCTTCATTGACAACATCCTTATCTACTCCAAGAACCGCGAAGACCATAAGCGTCACCTTCGGATCGTCCTCAAAAAACTCAGAGCACACCAACTTTATGCTAAACTCAGTAAATGTGAATTCTGGTTGGAAAAGATAGCCTTCCTTGGGCATATCTTAACCGCAGAAGGAATAGAAGTGGACCCTTCCAAGGTGGAAGCAGTATCAAAATGGAGGCAGCCGACCAACGTCAGTGAAGTTCGAAGCTTCCTGGGAATGGCAGAGTATTACCGTCGCTTCATCAAAGGATTCTCCAGCATAGCAAGACCAATGTCAGAACTTCTCAAGAAAGACCATAAATTTGTGTGGACCCCAAAATGTGAAGGGAGCTTCCAGATCATAAAGAAGAAACTCACAACAGCACCCGTTCTGTCACTACCAGATATTCATCAAGATTTTGTCATCTTCTGTGATGCCTCGAGGCAAGGCTTAGGGTGTGTGCTAATGCAAAACGAGAAAGTCATTGCTTACGCATCGCACCTACTCAAGCCGCATGAACAGAATTACCCCACCCATGATTTGGAATTGGCAGCCATAGTGCATGCCTTGAAGATATGGAGGCACTACCTAATCGAAAACAAATGCCACATTTTCACCGATCACAAGAGTCTGAAGTATATATTCACTCAACCAGATCTCAACCTCCGTCAGTGAAGATGGTTAGAGCTGATCAAGGATTATGACCTGGAAATTCATTATCACCCCGGGAAGGCCAACGTGGTAGCAGACGCCCTCAGTCGAAAACCATTCGGCATCAAGGGGACCAACTTTTTAGAAGATTGGAAGAAAGAATCAGCTCAACTAAATACATGTCTGGGAAACAGCGACAGTCTCGAAGTCAAACCAATGCTAGAAGACCTCATATGCAAAGCTCAACGTCTAGACTCAGAGACAACAAGACTTGTGGAGAAAGCCCGCAAGGAACAACTCCCGGACCTTAGGACAGATGACCAAGGAGTCCTTTGGTTCAAGTACCGTCTGTGTGTACCAAAAGGGGAGGCCCGAGAAGTCCTACTCAAGGAAGCTCACAACTCGGCCTACTCCATCCACCCAGGAACTACCAAGATGTACCTAGACCTCAAAACCAGATACTAGTGGAAAGGGATGAAGAAAGAAATAGCTCAGTATGTGGCCCAATGTGACATCTGCCAACGAACGAAGGCCGAACACCAAAAACCTGCAGGCCTATTACAACCCCTCCCGATACCTGAATGGAAGTCGGAAGAAATAGGCATGGACTTCGTAACCGGACTGCCCCGGACGCAAAAAGGGAATGATTCCATCTGGGTAATAATAGATCGCCTCACCAAGGTAGCCCATTTCATCCCAGTGAAAACTACCCTTGGAGGAGCCACCCTTGCCCGGATTATCTCAAGGAGATAGTCAGACTCCATGGCATCCCAAGGAAGATAGTGTCAGACAGGGGAACCCAGTTCACATCCAAATTCTAGACAAGCCTTCAGAAAGCTATGGGCACCAAGCTAGATTTCAGTACCGCTTATGTAACGCCCTGAATTTGGGGGTAGAATTTTTTCTTCTTTTCTCTCACCAAATTCGGGCGTTACTCTCTTCTCTCTTCCTATTTCGCTCCTTCTTCCTAATTTCAAAACAGTATAGTGACAGGTGTCCGTGTCGTGTATAAACCAAAACCTAAGTGTCATGGGTGTTGCATCATGCCGAAGCACATTTCTTTGTCTGATGTTGCGTGTTCGTCTCGTTCCGTCTCGGTTTTCGGTTCGCGATTGGAGTTTGTTTGATGGTTATGCGTGCCGTGAGTTTCGATCCGCGAAGTGGCTCAGCCCTAACCTAGCCCAGCCCAGCCCGGCCCGGCCCGGCCTGCGCGCCCCTGGCGCCCCACCCCCCCATGCGCCCCCTCCTCTCCTCCCTCTCTCATTTGGATTTCCCGCGTAGCAACCTCCCTCTCCCTCTTCCACCTCTCTCTCCTCGTGGTGCCCTAGGGATTTGAGACGGCGATCACCGGATTTTGGACCCTGAGGTGAGCTCCCCTCCTCTTCCCTTCTCCTCTCTCTCCCTCTCCCTCCTCTTCTCCCCCTGCGCGCGCCCTCTCTTTTCCCTGCACGCGCGCGCCCCTGCCCTCCCCGTTCGCCGGTGGCGCGGCCCTGCCCCTGCCCTCCCCGTTCGCCGGCGGCGCGGCCCCGCCCCGCCCTCCCTGCTCGCTGGCGGCGCGGCCCCGCCCCTCCCCCGGCCGCGGCGCGCAACCCCGCCCTCCCCCGGCCCGCGGCGCGCGACCCCGCCCTCCCCCTGCCCGCGGCGGCGGTGCCCCGCCCCACTGCTCGCCCGGCGTGGCCCCGGCGCGACCTCCGGCCCCCGGCGCGGCCCCCAGCGGCTCGCCCACCGGTGCAGCCCCCGGTGCGGCCCCTGGCGTGGCCCGGCGTGGCCCCCGGCGCGGCCCCTGGCGTGGCCTCGGCCCCCTGCGCGCGGCGTCCCGCCCCTCGGCGTGGCTCTCGTGGCCTTGGCGTGGCCTCGCGCTTCCCCGTTCGCCACTAACGTGTTCCCGCGTGCGCAAACCCGCGCGCGCGGTGACTATTTCTTGATTTTTTAGTTAGTTTCAAATTCCGTTAGTTAGTGTGCTGTGCTGCACGACGAATTTGTCTAATTTCAGATTCTATTTAAATTTGGCCTCGCGCAAACCCGCGCGCTGCGCGACGACTCAATTTAAATTTGTGTTTATTAATGTGCTGCGTCGCGCGCTTCGTTGCGCGACGATTCTTTTAGTTTATATTCATTAAAGTGTTGTGTCGCGCGCTTCGTCGCGCGACGATCTATTTTAATTTCAGGTTGTTTGAGGTGCGATGTCGCGCGTCCAGATGCGCGACGTTCCACTTTGAACTCAGCCCTGTTGACGTATGTCGTCGTGCGCTTCGTCGCGCGATGCTTAACGTCTCTTTATAATTAATGCAAAGTGTCTCATTGTGTGCTCGGTCGCGCGACGAGTCGTTAATTTCTTAATCCGTTTTAGAGTGCTATGTCGTGCGTCTCGCCGCGCGACAATCCTTTTTATTTATCTTCATCTACTTATAATGATTAGACATGAAACATGACTTTACTTTATGCTAAACATAGTGTCTACATTAATTCCCTTCTATTAAGCGAGTGGTTAATTTATAATCATGTAATGTGACCGTTTCTCGACTGTTTTTCTCTCTTTCTCTCTTAACCGTAACTGTGAGCCCGCGTGGAACGTCTGTTTACTTACTGCATTCTATTGTATGGTGTACTGTTCTTTTGTATTAAATATGTGGATGTATGTATGTTTGCGCTCGCATAGAGAACGATCCGGTTGGAGAACCCGAAGAACTCGCAGGAGAAGCCCCTGAGCAGCAGTCGATTGGTGGAGGCAAGTGTCCCTTGACCTATCTCTGTCCTATACATTCTTTAATTCACCTCCCGCATTACACATTTATACCTAAGGATTTACTAGCTTTTGTTATCCATGTCCTTGTTTACTATCTGGGTTGGATTATTATTGCTTAGTCTTATGCTATTGCCCAACTCTAATCAATGAACATGATGAGAATGATCAATGATACGCTGTTTTCCCCTCTTTTATTATGATGTTATACTTGTGGTCTTTAAGGGGGCTCGAGCGGTTTCTCGAGTGCCTCTCCGTAAGGACCTGTTCTTTGGATGACCGCCCGGGAAAACAGTGCAACCATGAGGGTGGAATGGGGTGCCCTTAGCTGAATAATTAGAGGATCCGGGGTGTAGTTCGATTCGCCGTCGTGCCGTCAATGGGGCTCGGTGTATGCGGCTCGCTCTGCCAAGGTTGATTTGTCCCTTGGGGAGGAGTGCGGTACATTTAGGAAACCTAACGGGCGGCTACAGCCCCGGGGAATCTTTGTAAAGGCTACGTAGTGAGACCCTGCCTACTCACCTTGGGAGTGTTCAAGGGTCCGTACAACCCGAGGCAAAAAGGGAATCACGGCTCATGGGTAAAGTGCACAACCTCTGCAGAGTGTTATGAAACTGATATATCAGCCGTGCTCGCGGTTATGAGCAGCTAAGGGAGCTCCAGTGATTAGTGGTACTTGATCAAAGATGTTTGGATTATAGGTGGCAATGAGATTGATGGTTCTTGGTTTTGACTCTGGTAATGGTAAGTGGTACTCTTTCCGTTTGGAAAGGAGTACGTTTGGGTTAATAACGTGGGTTAAAACTAAAACTTGGCTTTCTCTACTAGTAATAATAATCTGACCAACTAAAAGCAATTGCTTGACTTACCCCCACATAAAGCTAGTCCACTATAGCCAAACAGGACACTTGCTGAGTATGTTGATGTGTACTCACCCTTGCTCTACACACCAAACCCCCCCCCCCAGGTTGTCCGCATTGCAACCACTGCTCAGGAGAAGATGAAGCCGTGGAAGGAGACTTCCAGGAGTTCCAGGACTACGACGAGTTCTAGGTGTGGGTTAGCGGCAACCCCCAGTCGGCTGCCTGTGAAGGCCGCAGTTATCTACGTTTTGTTTCTGCACTTTGATTTATTGTAAAGACTATGTGGATGTCTCAGACATATGATGTAATCGACTATTATTTCCCTTTTTAATACTATTTGAGCACTGTGTGATGATGTCCATGTTATGTAACTGCTGTGCACGTGAATTGCTGATCCTGGCACGTACATGGTTCGCATTCGGTTTGCCTTCTAAAACCGGGTGTGACATAGGTGGTATCAAAGCTGTGCTGACTGTAGGACCGCTAACCTAGAGTAGAATGGTCGTTCTAAGGATTATAGACCTCTGTCCTTACCTTGGCTTTGGTATCCCTTCAAAAGTTGGTCGTATTGACCAAATTATGTTCTACTATATATTATACCTTGCCAAAATTTGTGTTTTATTCTAATCCTTCATTTATTTATGATTCATTACTTGCTGGTCATATTAATTCTGTTCTCACTCTTTTGCTTGCGGTGTCTTTTGTAGATGGCTCGTCTTAGACACACTGCACAGAAGTCTGTCATCCCCTTCTTACCCTCCTGCCTTGCTGAGCGTCCGCTTCGCCGTCCTGTGGCCGGACAGTCCAGCCATTTGGAGAGGCTGCACCACCGCCTGCATGAGGAGCAGGAACATCGACGACAGGAGCAGCAGGACTCTTCTTTCTCGCTCCAGCAGGAGATAGAGTCGGTGAGGAGCTGCTCCCTCGTGCTTCCCCTAGAGGCGCCCCCTGCACCACCACTGGGCGCCCTAGCCTCTGGAGTAGCTGCTGGGGGAGACCCAGACGACGGAGGTGGCGACGATAGCTCGAGCCACGACACCGACTTTTCTGCTGACCACGAGCCGGAAGGATGGGTTGCTCGACCCGTCACTCGCGACGCTGCTCGCGGGTGTCACTTCCACGATGCGCTCAACACCTTGCTACGTCGGGCACTTGACCGGCGTACTTGGTCCATCGAGTATCGCTGTGTGGTCTACCAGCATAGTCGCGGGGTCTACCCGGACCGCTGGGAGGCGACCTGCTTGGTGCGCCGTCCGGAGAACAGTCTCCGGGGTGCTGAGGTCTGTTCGGAGCACTATTCTATCTCTGAGCAGGACTCAGCTGAGGCGGCCATGCAAGATGCTGCACGGCATGCGCTTTCGCACTACTGCTCGGTTCTCGGTGGGGTAGCTGATGGTCTCAACCTAAAGTACTACCCCCGTCGTCCATCTGGCAGCACAGGAGGCGTGATTGTCTCACCTGTTGGTGAGGATAATCCTAGGTTGAGCAGCACAGTCAACCTAGCCGCCGTGCTAAACACGGAGCTGGACCATGCATTAGACGAGCTGAGTAGGGCTCGTGCTGAGATCGCCCAGCTGCGGACTGAGCGCGCGGAGCGTCGTCACCTGGATGATGGTTCCCTCGCTCCCGTCGGGACTCAGCACCCGTACCGCTCACCTCGGCGTGAACACAAGTCTTATGGCAATCCTGACTGCAAGACCAAGATAAATTTAGAACCATAGATCGTCAGAGTTGGATCTTGTAATTAATACGAAGATACATACATAGAAGCTATAGTCTTAGTATTAGTCTCGCTCTTAGTTAGTCTTAGTTAGACAGGGTAGTTTGCTATATCCTGTGCATTTATGTTTGTCATGATGAACTATGTTTGATTTGGATCTTTGTAATGACTGTCACCAGGATGTGGGTATCCCCTGCATTTTGGTTTACCTGTTATATGTTAATGGAGTTAGCTATTTAGTTAGGAAGCCTTTTATTCCACTTTCCTTTTATTTGAGAAGCTGTGTTGGTCTGTGCTGGAGATCAGTGAAGATGCTCATCTGTTCAGCGTTGTGGAGAATTCTATACTCTTTTCTCATGCTGCAAGATTTGCAAGATCAGTTCTGATGTGTGATTGCATTCTGCAGATGTCAGAAAACAGGCGCAGAGGAGGAAGGCGTGCTCAGCAGGAGCAGGCAGCTCTGCAAGATGAGGTGCCCCAGCAACAGCACCTGCCGCCCCCACCCCCGATGTCCATCGAGCAGATGTTTTTGATGCAGACTCAGGCAGTTCAAGCCATTGGTCAGACTCTGGCCGCCATTCAGCAGCAGCAGCAGCAGGCCCCACCTCAACCTTAGATGCCTCAGATGCCCAGGGACAAGCATGCTGAATTCATGAGAGGTCATCTTCCAACGTTTGCTCACTCTTCTGACCCCATGGATGCTGAAGACTGGCTGCGCACTGTGGAGCGGGAGTTGCATACCGCTCAGTCTGATGACATAGAGAAAGTTCTGTATGGTCCCCGTCTGCTGAGAGGAGCAGCTCAGTCTTGGTGGGAGTCCTATCTCGCCACCCATGCCCACCCCGACACCATCACCTGGGAAGAGTTTAGAGGTAGCTTCCGTCAGTACCATGTTCCTGCAGGTCTGATGACAGTGAAGAAGGAGGAGTTCCTGACTCTTAAGCAAGGGTCATCGTCAGTCAGTGAGTACCGGGACAGGTTTCTGCAGTTGTCTCGCTATGCTCCTGAAGATGTCAACACCGACGCCAAGAGACAGTATCGTTTCCTAAGAGGCTTGGTTGACCCTCTGCAGTATCAGCTGATGAATCACACCTTCCCGACATTCCAGCACCTGATTGACAGAGCAATCATGACAGAGAGCAAGCGTAAAGAGATGGAGGATCGCAAGCGCAAGATCAGTGGACCCCAGCCTGGAAGCAGCAGTCGCCCTTGTTTCTCAAGCAATCAACCTCAGCAGTTCAGGTAGAACCAGCGTCCACCTCAGCAGCATCAGCAGTTCCAAAGGCAGTATCCTCAGCACCAGTATCAGAATCGTCAGAACAATCAGTCAGGAGGAGGTCAGTTTCAGAGGCAGAATCAGCAGGCACCTCGTCTTCCTGCCCCAGCAAACCAGCAGAACAGTCAAGCAGCACCAGCTCAGGTTGGAAACATAGCATGTTTCCACTGTGGAGAGCAAGGCCATTGGGTGATGCAATGTCCGAAGAAGGCAGCCCAGTAGCAGTCAGGCCCCAATGCCCCAGCAAAGCAGAATGTGTCTCAGCCTGGAGCAGGCAACCGCTCTCAGCCGCGCTATAATCATGGGAGACTGAACCACTTGGAGGCTGAAGCAGTTCAGGAGACCCCCGACATGATAGTAGGTATGTTCCCAGTCGACTCCCATATTGCAGAAGTGTTATTTGATACTGGAGCAACACATTCTTTCATTACTGCATCATGGGTAGAAGCACATAATCTTCCAATTACTACCATGTCAACCCCCATTCAAATTGACTCAGCCGGTGGCAGAATTCGAGCCGATAGCATTTGTTTGAATGTAAGTGTGGAAATAAGGGGATAGCGTTTCCCGCTAACCTTATAGTAATGGGTACTCAGGGAATAGATGTCATCCTAGGGATGAATTGGCTAGATAAGTATCAGGCAGTTATCAGTTGTG
Source organism: Zea luxurians (assembly GCA_029449295.1). NCBI lineage: Eukaryota > Viridiplantae > Streptophyta > Magnoliopsida > Poales > Poaceae > Zea > Zea luxurians. The sequence goes on from JAOPSE010000109.1 coordinate 2,098,239, forward strand.
ATAAGAGGACAATCAAGTTGATGTCCCCACTTGGAGAGGAAGTGGTGACGGAGTTAGTCCCGCCTGAGCCGAAGAAAGGAAGTTGTTATCAGATGGCTGTCGATAGCAGCGAAGCAGACCCAATTGAGGGTATCAGGGTTGTGTCCGAGTTCCCAGATGTGTTTCCAAAGGACTTACCAGGCATGCCGCCAGAGCGGAAAGTTGAGTTTGCCATAGAGCTTCTTCCTAGAACCGCCCCCATCTTCAAGAGAGCTTACAGAATATCTGGACCAGAGTTAGTTGAACTTAAGAAGCAGATTGATGAGCTGTTAGAGAAAGGTTACATCCGGCCAAGCACCTCGCCTTGGGCCGCCCCTGTCCTATTCGTGGAGAAGAAAGATGGCACCAAAAGGATGTGTATCGATTATCGAGCTCTGAATGGGGTCACAATCAAGAACAAGTACCCTTTGCCCAGAATAGAAGATCTGTTCGACTAGTTGAGAGGAGCCAGTGTGTTCTCCAAGATAGATCTGAGGTCGGGTTATCATCAGCTCAGGATTCGACCTTCAGACATTCCGAAGACGACATTCATTACCATGTATGGGTTGTATGAGTTCACTGTGATGTCTTTCGGTCTAACAAATGCACCAGCCTTCTTTATGAATCTGATGAACAGTGTATTCATGGATTACCTTGATAAGTTTGTGGTGGTATTCATTGATGATATTCTGATTTATTCTCAAAGCGAAGAAGGGCATGCAGGTCATTTGAGGATGGTATTGCAGAGATTGCGAGAGCACCAGCTGTATGCAAAGTTGAGCAAGTGTGAGTTCTGGATCAGTGAAGTTCTGTTCTTAGGTCACATAATCAACAAGGAAGGATTGGCCGTGGATCCAAAGAAAGTGACAGACATTCTGAACTGGAAAGCGCCAACAGATGCTCGAGGAATCAAGAGCTTCATTGGAATGGCCGGATATTATCGGCGATTCATTGAAGGGTTTTCGAAGATTGCAAAACCAATGACAGCGTTGCTAGGCAACAAAGTTGAGTTCAAGTGGACCCAGAAATGTCAAGAGGCCTTCGAAGCGCTGAAAGAGAAGTTGACTATAGCGCCTGTCTTAGTCTTGCCTGATGTGCACAAGCCCTTCTCAGTGTATTGTGATGCTTGTTACACAAGTTTGGGATGTGTGTTGATGCAAGATGGAAGAGCTGTGGCTTACTCGTTCTGACAGCTGAAAGTTCATGAGAAGAATTATCCAATCCATGACCTAGAGTTGGCAGTAGTGGTTCACGCATTGAAGACATGGAGGCACTATCTATATGGACAGAAATGCGATGTTTACACGGACCACAAGAGTCTGAAGTACATATTCACTCAGTCAGAGCTGAATATGAGGCAAAGAAGATGGTTAGAGTTGATCAAAGACTATGAGTTGGAGATTCACTACCATCCAGGCAAAGCGAATGTAGTGGCAGATGCTTTGAGCAGGAAGAGTCAAGTCAATCTGATGGTCGCTCATCCGATGCCTTATGAGTTGGCCAAAGAGTTTGACAGGTTGAGTCTTGGGTTTCTGAACAACATGCGAGGGGTCACAATTGAGTTGGAACCTACCCTGGAGCGGGAAATCAAAGAAGCGCAGAAGAATGACGAGAAGATCAGTGAGATCCGGCGGCTGATTCTGGAAGGCAAAGGCAAAGATTTTCGAGAAGATGCAGAAGGTGTGATATGGTTCAAAGACCGCTTGTGCGTTCCCAATGTCCAGTCTATTCGAGAGTTGATTCTCAAGGAAGCTCATGAGACAGCCTATTCGATTCACCCTGGCAGTGAGAAGATGTATCAGGATCTGAAGAAGAAATTCTGGTGGTACGGAATGAAGAGGGAAATCGCAGAGCATGTGGCTATGTGCGATAGTTGTTGAAGGATCAAGGCAGAGCACCAGAAACCAGCTGGATTGTTGCAACCGTTGCAAATTCCTCACTGGAAATGGGATGAAATCGGCATGGATTTCATAGTCGGATTGCCTCGTACTCGAGCCGGCTACGATTCTATCTAGGTAGTAGTGGACCGTTTGACCAAGTCAGCCCACTTCATACCTGTCAAGACCAACTACAGCAGTGCAGTATTGGCAGAGCTGTACATGTCTCGGATCGTTTGTCTTCATGGTGTGCCAAAGAAGATAGTGTCAGACTGAGGAACGCAGTTCACCTTTCATTTCTGGCAGCAGTTGCATGAAGCCTTGGGTACACATTTGAATTTCAGTTCAGCCTATCATCCGCAGACAGATGGTCAGACTGAAAGAACCAATCAAATCCTTGAAGACATGTTGATGTGGCAGAACCTCGCAAGGTATCGGGCCCACATGCACCTGTCCTTGTCTCAAAGACCTCAGACGGCCATGCATGTGCACCAGATAACTTAACAGGATCTGTCCGAGTGCCCCAAGGACCTCGGATAAACCACTTACAACCAGGACCGCAGGATTAAGTAAACACAAATCACACACCAACAATTTTGCAGCGGAAATCTTATTACCAAATTTTAAAAGTTACAACAAGTTTACATTGTATTTATCAGAGTGGTTACAAAAGAATTTCACTTTTAAATATTGCAAATCTTTTTGTAAGTTCAAAATATAGTAACAAGATTTCCGCTGCAAAAATATTGGTGTGTGTGATTTGTGTTACTTAATCCCGCGGTTCTGGTTGTAAGTGGTTTATCCGGTGTCCTTGGGGCAATCGGACGGATCCTGTTAAGTTATCTGGTGCACATGCATAGCAGTCTGAGGTCTTTGAGACAAGGACAGGTGCATGTGGGCCCAATAACTTGGGAGGTTCTGTCACAGCTGGTATCGGAGCAGGATTAAGTATATACGGACACATACGTATTTTTAGAACAAAAGTTTTGGTTTTAGAAAACCTATTTTCAACTAAACATATTGTTTGGCTTTGAAAAACAGTTTTGAAAAACTATAATGCTAGCGACATCCTCTATTAAGCCCTAAGTTAAGGATTATCAGGTGGCTTAGTTCAAAACCACTAACCCACAACCGGGGGTATTGCATACATGTGTATTGTTATTTTTGAGGCCATTCAGTTTTGAATGGATCGATGCTCAGGTAAGGTGAGATGTGAGAGCATGACCGAACAACCGTCGGTCTAGGGAAGTGCTTAATTGTGGCGCTTGATTATATACATCTTCCACATATGTATATATGAAGGCTGCGATGTGGAGTATTTATTTTTCCGAGAATTCAGTACCCCATGGATGTGTATGGGTATACAGACATGGGAATACTGAGAAGTGTAATGTACTGGTAACGACGCACCTACGCTCAGGTAAGAAGGTGAGTTACCATAATGAGTTGCCCTATGGTTAAAGTGTGGCAACGATGCCTATGCGTGGCTAGGCGCTTAATGATGAGCTGGCCTCCATATAGCAATATATGGAGTATAAACTGTGATAAACTGTCCTGTGTGAACTGCATCATTGGGAAATTGGGCTGTGATGGATTTTTCTGCTGGTATACTAACCTCGAAAACGTATGTGTAGCTGATGACTAGCAAAATACCGAGAGAGAACGTATGCCACCGATATTGAACGCTATCGCCACATTATGTTGGCAAAAACTCGTGAGGACGCATAGGACGAGCATGCATCCTGATTGTTGCATTATGTTTGTCACCTATACATCCAAAATGCTTCTCTCCTCTTTATTCCAGTAACCAGTGATTGTAGATAATGTAGTGTAATGTTGAATTATGAACTTTGATTAAATAGTTGTCCTCCGTTCTTTAGGTAATATGTTTAGGTGTTATATGTGCTTGCTCTGGTACTCGATGTGCCGATAGAAGGTTGGTGACCTGTTTGCCTAAAACCAAATCTAGGCCATGTTCTTAATTAGTGAACCATGACCCAAATTTGAATTTTTCATTATCACTCCATGCCCCTGTTCGATTGGCGCAAGCTGATGTCTCCATTCCAGTTTGCCTGTTCTTGAAGATCGCAATGTTGTTTTATCAACCCAACCTAGGAAAGTTATGCCTGATTGTTTTCCTTAGTTTGATGCCTTTGGTTTCCTCATACCTATCAAAGGCATACCAACTTAATCTTATGATTATTTTCCCTCCGTATCTAATCAGATACTAATCCTTGACCTTGTGATCCCTGCGATGGACATAGAAATATGCTTGGGCTGAAGTAACAGTCTCCCATCGTACTCCTTCCATCAAATTTAGGTTATGGCCATGCCTTGTTTATTTCATCGGGCCATGATCTATTTGGTTCTCTACTTGTAACTGTTTTGACAGGTAGAGTCTCTTTGTATATTGTCACCCTTGTCCAATCCATCGGTGTCGTGCGAGATTTCTTATTGGTTACGTCTGGTAATGGTGTTATGACTAAAATCGGTGGCACCGCGCTGAAACCGAGGGCCTCCTGTGGGTGCACACACATGGTTGCGCTACCTGGCACGCGCTAGTATCACAGTTAGTAGTAATAATCCATTATAAGACTATATCGATGTGTTGTCTCTGCACAAATTGTTCTTACCACGTGAGATTCATTATTGGTGCCAGTTCGATAATGGTGTCTTGATTAATGACTTATGGTACCGTCGCGAAACTGAGAGCCCCTTGTGAATGTACACACAAGGTTATGCTGCTTGGCGTATGCTGGTATCAAGGTCTCTAGTCATGATCCGTTATGGAATTACACTGATATGTTATCTTCCGTGGACCTTCCCTTGAAACAATTTCTATGTTGTTTGTCAAGTGATCAAGCAACATCTATCATCTCTGTTGGATCAAATGGGCATACCACTTTCATGTGTCGTCTCTTATCTCTTGACTTTGGTGGTGGCTACTCATACAAGTTCCCTTTGCATCCTTTGTTGTAAAGGTGAAGCCTTGGAGCTTTTTAGTGTCGACGGACAACTGATTAGCTCTCAAAATGGAGATTGGATTTTCCCTGCTGCTGAGATGCAGGAGTTTGTTCATTCACGCCTTTATTTAATCCATGCATTCCCTAACCAAGTGGATAATTCATCTCGCATGAAGAAACGGAAGAACAACCTGACCAAATGAATTTCTACCCAAATACATGATCTCCTATTAGCAAATGTGAACTCTCAACCCTTGGCTTACCGATGGTACTGAGAGAACTTGCTCAATGTCAAAAGTAGTTCAACAAGTTGGTTTTACTAACTTGTATCTGTCCAATGAACAAAGGTTGAGTTTAGAGATTGTTTTGTCGAGTTGTCTAAACTCACTTTGGTTCAACCCATCCTAAGAAAGTTCTTACAAAGATCAAGTTAAAATCGACTACCTAATCATCGCTCTAGTCACTTCTCGATCGCCTCACGTGTGCTTTTCCAGCATGTGTGATTAAGTCGAGCCATACCTAGTGCTTGATAAAGTGGACTGATTGTGAAGTCAACCTTTGTTGATCATCTTCACCAATGCGTTTCTCGAATTTTTATTATCTTCCTGGAACTTGAATTCCTCAAATGACCACTTGTTGGTATACCTCTTTCTGTGTGTTTTACCCAAGAGGTTGCATCTGGTTCTGTTTGGGTAAAGTCGCATATCTACCGCTCGCCCAACAGACTCAGATAGTACAGTGTCATCAGAAAAAGCAAACTGCACACATGCAACCCTATATGTTCTTCTGGCAGATATTGTCTCTATTGTTGGACATCTCTAAATTAGCCTAAGGCGATACATGATATGTCCACTAGAGAAACAACATCCTGAGACACCCGCCTTTGCTTGGAGCTGTTTTATGATTATCGCTGATATGGACATGGGTTACATGCTTCTCTACTCTTAAAAGTCTTTCGCTCCGAATCTCAGGACGAGATTCTTTTAAGGGGGGAGGGTTGTAACACCCCAGGTGTTTATCGTCTGCTCGACCGCGAGTGCGGACTTTAACACGTGATAGCGGTGAATAACAGTTTCCTTGTCTTAATTTGTTTCGTCTGTCGCAAGTTCGACATCGTTTTTATTAATCCGGGCTCTTCCTAAATTTTTGTGATGTTCGGAACATCGTCGTTCCGAAAATCGGTGCGTCCGGTGATTATTTAAAATACATCGCTCGCGCGAATACGAATTCGGAAGCCCGACCCATTCAGATGATTTCATTCCGGGCCAATTGATTAGAACTCAACGACAAAAGTATTAATGCAAAATTAAATTGGATCGAGATAATTAGAGCTGATATTGAGCATTCATAAATAATCTGTTTCTCTGTTCAAACTGCGGATAAAATTTTCCGGTTTCAAATTAAATCAAATCTAGTGCAGTCTAAGATATCGAAGATAATGACGTGGTCTGATACAGTTTAAAGTATCGATCTCGATCTTGTTTGATTGGGTCCATGTGTTTCTTGTCCCGATCTAAATCTTTAAATATAAATAGCGAGTACAAAAAATCATCTGATTCTTGGAATATTCACTAAATCAAAACATTGTGTGAAGATTGTACCCGAAATTGTTTTGGTGTAGGTTCGTTTATATTTCATCAAGGCAAATTTCAGAACCAAATATATATGCATTCTCATGTTAAAAATAAAGAGAAGGGAATAGAAAATATCAATCAATCCTATCTCCACGCCACCTCTTTATCTGGAAGCCGCTCAACTCCAGCTCCTTCCACCGCCGTTCTCCTATTCTTTATCTCCAGCCACGCTTTGGCTTCAGATCGTGGTATTTTCTTCACGCATATTCTCAGTTCGGCCTTATCTCCTGGCCGCGCTGCTCTGCGCCTGGGATATTTCCGCCGCCCAGCGCTCTGTTCCTGCTCCCACGGCAGCCGTACTCAGGCTCATTCTCCTGTAGATTTTTTTTAGCCGCCGTCGTTACCTCCTGCGCCGCCTCAGGCTCGTGGAAGAAGATCTTGCCGCCGATCCCTTCTCCTTATCCCTCCCACGCGCGTTTGATTCTTCCAGCCGTGGTACTTCTCTGTCCCAATGCCTACTTCCTTTGCTTCTCCCTCACGGCGCTCCTGCCCCATCTCCGGCGCTCCTCCAGCTCGCCCATGGTGGCGCGCGCTGCTCCCCTGCGTTCTTCCCTGCAATCTTCAGCCTTCCCGCGCGCGCCCTCCTGCTCCCTGGCCGTCGCGCCATGCCGGCCGGAGCTCGCTCGGCTGCAGTCTCGCTTCTCCCTCAAGGTCCCTCGTTCCTGCCGTGCTCCGGTCGGAGGGGGATTTGCTACGCGCCCATCTAATCCTGCTCGGGTCGCATCCTGCTGAGCCCCTCAATGGATGGCGCCCCTGTGCGCATGCTCAGATCCTTTCCCTCCCTACTCGGATTCCGCCAGACCCACGCAGCTCCCCTGGTGCCTGGCTCGCCGGCGTTTGGACTGCGGCTTCCTCCTCCAACTCTGGTCGGCCAAGAGCCCAGCTGCCCCTTGCTTCTCTCCCTCCATCTCCCAGCAGCGCCCTGTCGAAGTCCTCCCTGCGCACGACTTCTTCCTCGTCGTGCCCTCTGCTCCATCTTCACCAGCCATGCGCTGTGAAGCCCCTGGCGTGTCCCTTGTTTTCCCAGCCGCGCCTGCTCCCTGTCCCTCGATCGTCCGGTGGCCTGGGCACGTTCGTACGATCCGCTTCGGTGCGGTACGCGGCCAGACAGCAGAGCCAGAGTCTGCCGCTGCCCCGAAACTGCAGCACGCGGTTGGGTCGCGTACTGACCCCGAGCTCCAGCCATGAGCGCCGACGTCCTATCTCTGTGCTCGATCTCCCTCAACTCCGACTGTGTTGTCTGCTACGTCGAGCTCGGGGCCTGCTCGCAAGTCCTTCACCTCGCGATTGGCCCAGATTGAATCTTGCTTCAGCTCGCCGTCTCCTTTCCTTGCTGTGGTAGTTGGCCGCTGCTGCTAGGCTTTGCTGATGCGCGTGATTTGCCGGCCATGTCCCTTCACCGGTGGTCTCCTTGATCCGTGCGTTGGTCGCCTTGTGTGCTCGGCCACGGGCGCCGTCGAGCTGTCGAATCCCGCCCACCCTCTGCCCTGCTACCGCTTGTCACTGCCCCAACGCTGTGGCCGGCTCTGGACCCTGCTGGCGAGTTTTTCCTCAGCGCCGTCTGTTTGCCGGTCATCTTCTGCTCCTCCCCATGTCGGTGATGTTCTCCACCACCGCTCAAATTTCCGTGCTCAATTCATGGATGCCTCGTCTCCGCGGTATTCATCGGGTCTCATCCTCGACGTCAGTCGCTCCTGGTGCCGAACCCCTAGCTTCTGGTGTCACGCATCTTCTCATCGTCGCTCCCTGCGCCAGCGCTCATACTCGCCATCAGTTGCGCCATGTTGCTGTGCCTCCTTGCGTAAGTGTCGTCGGGCGCTTGCCAGCGCTTTCTCTGCTCGCCGATGGCTCAACCGTTGTTTCCCCGCGAGCTCGCCCCCATGCTCGAGCTTTGCTAGTAGTCGGCTCCCTCTACGTCGCGCCCTTCTTGCCCGGTCTCGCAGACGCCGAGTTCGCCCAGGTCGCAAGCCTAAGTGTCCTCGCCGCGTCCTTGCTCAGCTTTTTCAGCACGCCTGTCATCTATGCGCATGTGTCATCGCCTCCCCTAGCCATTATGCTTGGCCGACGACTCGCTTCGTGCCACTGCGTCGATGTCTGCACAGGCTTGCGATGTCCCGTCTTAGGTGCCAGTTTTAGCTTTTCTCTGGCCGTAAGGCTGTAACACCCTAAATCTCATTTTGAGAATATAGTAAAAAATTTTCAAAGATCTTGCATTAGAAAATTTCTTTTTCTCTCTCTTTAGAACTCTCATAACATTTGAAGACTCATCTTCCTATTTAAAAGCATTTGCTTAAGTGAGTACATAATAAATAGAACCATATTTGGCACTCATGATGGAGTTTTAATTATATGTGCATTTAAAATAATGATAAAATATAATAATGGAATTGAGAATTTGAAGTTAACCCAAAGGGGGTGCACTTTAGGAAAAGGGAAATAATATATAAGGCAAGAGAAAATACTATGTAAAGCAAAATAAATCTATAAATAAATAAAATTTATCCATGCTATGTTCACATTGAACATTTAAATGAAGACAAATTTACCACAAACCTTGGATTTAAACTGGAATTTAAATTTGAAATGAGTTGGATAAATGGAATGGAAATTAGGAAAGAAAATAAAAAGAAAAAGATTAAAAATCTTATCTGGGCCGGCTCCTTCGCATCTGGCCCAATTACGCTTTCACCGCGTGCGGCCCAACTCCACGCTCGCGGGCGCTCGTCGCGCGCCGACCGAAGGGCCCCACCGGGCAGTCTAACGCGCGCGCGCTCCTCACCGCTCTGTCGCTTACGCGTGGGCCCCCCCTGTCAGCTGCTTCTTCTATCCGACAACAGAATCGCGCGCCGCTCGCCGCTGGCCTCGGGATTCCGTTGGGTGATCGATCTGCTCGCCGCAATTGCCGCGCCAACAAACCCCGTGGTTTCCGCTACTGTTGTGCTTCGGCTCGGACTCTGCCTGAGCCTATAAAAGCCTGGCCACGCCCCGTGACCACTGTGCACCGCCATAGCTCCGCGGTCATCAACTTGCTGCGCCGTTCGGGGCTTGGTTAGTGCTCTACGTGGATCGGCGTCGGGCCACGAAGCGATTGGTGTCGTCGGTGGGCGGCAAGGAACCTCGTGGCCACCGGAATTGCTCACCGTCGTCGTGACTTCCGCCGTGCGCCGTGGGCGAGCCTCCTGGAGACCTAATCCCCGGTAAGTATCCCCGGACTTGGTTCGCCACCTGCATCTCATAGCATAGCAACCAGCGCGGCGAGGAATCCTACACCAGGGGCGGAAGTCATGCGCTCTCCGGCGATGGTCCGCCGCGAACGCGGGCGGCGCTGTCGTTCCTGGATCGGGTGTAGAAGATGAAACGTGGGCCGTTGATGCGGGGATGGAGGGCTCCGATTAGGGCATCGCATACCCATTCGTTTATCTTGATCAGAGCCGTTGGATCGAAATCGTATGGGAGAGATTAGATCGTGGGTATTTAAAATCCTGATCGTCGGTCGTCGATCGGACGGTTATAAATGCGTACCGGTTCACTGGAATCGCGATCTAATCTCGTGCGCCCATCTCCGATCGGGCGACTCAGATTTAATGATACCCCTTCGCGCTGGCACTTTTGTTAAAGAGCCCCCGACTTTAGTTTAAATCAACCCGCAGTCCACGGGCACTGTTGACTGAGTCTCGGGTTTCTTGTGCCGAGCCCCCTGTGCTTCTGTTTAATTGAGGCCCAGTCCAGAACTCGTTTAAATTGAATAAATTAAATAGAAAATAGATTTTTAATATGAAAATAATTGCTAGAACTTAGTTAATTCATAGAAAATTTATTTTAGCTCCAAATTGAACCATTCCAGTTTCTAAAATTTTGTAATAATATTCTTCATCATTTAGTGCCTCTGTTTTGTCATGAAAACAATTAGAAATTTAATCTCTCACTTAATCCATTTTTTACACATAAAACCTTTGAAAATTCATAACTTAAAATCTACAACTCCAAAATTAATAATTCTTTTTCCTGTAATCTCATTTTAATATGTAGATTATTAATATGTATTTTGGCATACATGTTTGGTGTAATGTTAATTTTGCCTATACACTGTTTGTTTGTATTGCTACGACTAGTGCAAGGTCACGTGTCATCTAAAGAGCAAGTTGGTACCTGGATTCTCAAGGCCCAGGCAAGTTGTGCCCTTGATCACTTCTTTTTACCTACTCATGTTCTAATTAATCATAATGATCTGCATAGGTTAATTTTGATGGGACTCAATAGGTTACCCTAGTTTGTCTATCTTTATACCTTGTTTACCACTGAACTTCTGGGTAGTACTTGCTAGTGCTATATGTGGTTTTGGGTATGAAAGATTACACTATTCATGATTATACTTTTGTTATCAGTTGTTATTTATGATTCATGTTAAGATCATTATGTTAATTGGAACATGGAGAACCACCCGGGAAAACAGTGCTACCACAAGGGTGGAATGGGACGCCCTTGGCCGATTAATTAGGAAAGCTAGTGGAAGATTACCTTACCCGAAAGGGGCAAGGGCAGTAGGGGAGTGGTCAGTATAGGGAGGCCCTCGGGAGGATTTTGCTGCGATGGCGGTCCTGCAAGGGATTCCTGTACTGGAACTTCCTATAAACTGTAGCGGGTTTTCTGAAGCTAGTGGAACTTTGTAAAGGCCTCGTAGTGGTACCCTGCCTCGCCTCCTAGGTAGAGGTGTATGGAGTCTGATCAAACTCCGTGGCAAATGGGTAACACGACTTGTGGGTAAAGATGCGCAACCTCTGCAGAGTGTAAAACTGGTATACTAGCCGTGCTCACGGTCATGAGCAGCTCGGACACTCACATGATTAATTTATGGAACTAAATTCAATTTGTCATATGCATTGCATTGCAGGTGGTGTTGTTACTTTTGTTCTATTACTTAATTGGGTTTGGTATTTACTTATACTTAGTAACTGCTAATAAAATTTTGACCAACTTTAAAAGCAATGCTCAGCTCTAACCATCTTCTTTGGTAAGCTTTACACTTCACGTGAGCTCCCACCTTTGGCGAGTTCATGCACATTATTCCCCATAACTTGTTGAGCGATGAACGTATGTGAGCTCACTCTTGCTGTCTCACATACACCACAGGTCAAGAACAGGTACCACAGGATGAGGCGCTTGGAGGATGCTGCGATGTGTTCGTGAGAGGTCTAGGTCGTCGTCTCCCAGTCAACTTTGGGTTGCTGGACCGTTGTCTCCTTATAATGTAATTATTTATTTTGTATAGAACCCCTGTTATATATAAAGTTGTGACATTCGATCCTGTGCCATGATTCATCATATGTGTGAGACTTGGTCCCAGCACACCTGGTGATTATGTTTACGCCCGGGTTTTGGACCCCTAAAATCCGGGTGTTACAGAAGTGGTATCAGAGGAATGTTGACTGTAGGACGAAACCTAGATAGAACTGGACAACCAATACTTACTTACCTTTGCTACTCTAATTCTTTCTAAACTTTTCTTGATCAATTCTTATCTATTTCCGCTTTACTCTGATTATTCTTACCTTTTATTTCTAAAGACAAATGTGGATTTCACACTTTGAAATCCTGTGACTGAAGTGACCTTTAGGAATAGGAGACCTACTCTCAGGAACAAAAACAAAACTATTTTTATGGTTATCTATGCACTTGAATGTTTGTTCTTATGATACTTGTTTGATTGGGATCTTTGATTGAGTGTGATGGGTTGTGGAGTAATGTCTACGACTACATCTGCATATACATATAGACATAAATATAAATAAATAAAATTCATGAGATAACTAAACAATTTAGATTATCCTCCATTAAAGTGTATCTATTGTAAATGGATCCTTCTTACCTTAAAAGATTATGTCTTACTTTAATGGATTCCTCTTAACTTAAATAACTCTATCTTACCCTCATAGGTTCATATCATGTTAAACTAGACTGTTTATAAGATAAACTAGACCAACTAGAATATATCAAATAGATCTATCCTATCTCTAAGGATTCTCTCTAAACTTAAAAGATTCTTCCTTAATAGATTTATATTATCTTGAAAGGTTCCATCTTATCCTAAAATATATCTAGTTTAATAGCCATCCTATCTTACAAAGTTCTCTCTTATCTTAATAGATCCATCTCATCTTAAAAGATTCTAACATATCCTAATAATATTTATCCTACCCTGGTAGATCTAGCTAATCTTAACTAGTTTAATCTAGTCATATCAACCTAATCTGGATTCTATCTAATCCAGTATGATCTAAGCTAGATTGAGATACTTAATGCTGATACAAAGGATAAGGCTATACTCCAAAATTCACTTAAGCCTAAATTGGTGACCTAGATCAACTCGGCCATATCCAACAACTTGACCTATATAACAAGTTACATAGCAACCCAACCAATAGAGTAATGATGGATTGCATAGTCTATCAACCCCCACCTAAAACAAAACTTGTAACCTACATCTTGTAGTCTATCTCACCCATATATATCTCTCATCTTGACAGATTCCATCCTACCCTTAGATATTCACCTTATACGACTGGTTACCCCAATCTGGACATAAAACAAAGATTAAGCCCTACCAAAGAATCTTTAGATTATAACCAGCTACTAGCTTATTCATTCCGCCTATTGAATAATTTCCTTTGCAAAACTATTACCATATGCTTCTAACTTTCATGGTCAATACCAGGAAAGGAAAGATTATCACGTAACAACAAACAGAAATGAATCCTCCAAATCCTCCACCTGTTGAGATCGATCAAGTGGTTGCTACCCAAAGACTGGTAATACAACAATTAACAGACCTGGTGACCGAGATGCAGAATCAGATAAGACAACAACGCGAGGAAATACGTCAGGCCCGCCAAGAAATAAGGCAAGCACGGTTGGAGAGACAACAACAACAACCTCCACCACCACCACCAGCTCCACCAAGCTACATAGATATAAATTATGATGATTTGTAAGGTCTAGATGTTACTTTAGTTAGTAGATGATATGATATTATTTTAGAAGGAACAATAAGGTCTATTAAACCTATGTTTTGTTAAAGGATTATGCATCATGCCGAGATTTCTTTGTTTGTGCATATGTTCCGAGAACAATATGAGTATACATCCTTTTCTTACAAATCTCGAGGACGAGATTATTTTTAAGGGGGGTAGGATTTGTAACACCCTAAATCTCATTTTGAGAATATAGTAAAAAATTTTCAAAGATCTTGCATTAGAAAATTTCTTTTTCTCTCTCTTTAGAACTCTCATAACATTTGAAGACTCATCTCCCTATTTAAAAGCATTTGCTTAAGTGAGTACATAATAAATAGAACCATATTTGGCACTCATGATAGAGTTTTAATTATATGTGCATTTAAAATAATGATAAAATATAATAATGGAATTGAGAATTTGAAGTTAACCCAAAAGGGGGGTGCACTTTAGGAAAAGGGAAATAATATATAAGGCAAGAGAAAATACTATGTAAAGCAAAATAAATCTATAAATAAATAAAATTTATCCATGCTATGTTCACATTGAACATTTAAATGAAGACAAATTTACCACAAACCTTGGATTTAAACTGGAATTTAAATTTGAAATGAGTTGGATAAATGGAATGGAAATTAGGAAAGAAAATAAAAAGAAAAAGATTAAAAATCTTATCTGGGCCGGCTCCTTCGCATCTGGCCCAATTACGCTTTCACCGCGCGCGGCCCAACTCCACGCTCGCGGGCGCTCGTCGCGCGCCGACCGAAGGGCCCCACCGGGCAGTCTAACGCGCGCGCGCTCCTCACCGCTCTGTCGCTTACGCGTGGGCCCCCCCTGTCAGCTGCTTCTTCTATCCGACAACAGAATCGCGCGCCGCTCGCCGCTGGCCTCGGGATTCCGTTGGGTGATCGATCTGCTCGCCGCAATTGCCGCGCCAACAAACCCCGTGGTTTCCGCTACTGTTGTGCTTCGGCTCGGACTCTGCCTGAGCCTATAAAAGCCTGGCCACGCCCCGTGACCACTGTGCACCGCCATAGCTCCGCGGTCATCAACTTGCTGCGCCGTTCGGGGCTTGGTTAGTGCTCTACGTGGATCGGCGTCGGGCCACGAAGCGATTGGTGTCGTCGGTGGGCGGCAAGGAACCTCGTGGCCACCGGAATTGCTCACCGTCGTCGTGACTTCCGCCATGCGCCGTGGGCGAGCCTCCTGGAGACCTAATCCCCGGTAAGTATCCCCGGACTTGGTTCGCCACCTGCATCTCATAGCATAGCAACCAGCGCGGCGAGGAATCCTACACCAGGGGCGGAAGTCATGCGCTCTCCGGCGATGGTCCGCCGCGAACGCGGGCGGCGCTGTCGTTCCTGGATCGGGTGTAGAAGATGAAACGTGGGCCGTTGATGCGGGGATGGAGGGCTCCGATTAGGGCATCGCATACCCATTCGTTTATCTTGATCAGAGCCGTTGGATCGAAATCGTATGGGAGAGATTAGATCGTGGGTATTTAAAATCCTGATCGTCGGTCGTCGATCGGACGGTTATAAATGCGTACCGGTTCACTGGAATCGCGATCTAATCTCGTGCGCCCATCTCCGATCGGGCGACTCAGATTTAATGATACCCCTTCGCGCTGGCACTTTTGTTAAAGAGCCCCCGACTTTAGTTTAAATCAACCCGCAGTCCACGGGCACTGTTGACTGAGTCTCGGGTTTCTTGTGCCGAGCCCCCTGTGCTTCTGTTTAATTGAGGCCCAGTCCAGAACTCGTTTAAATTGAATAAATTAAATAGAAAATAGATTTTTAATATGAAAATAATTGCTAGAACTTAGTTAATTCATAGAAAATTTATTTTAGCTCCAAATTGAACCATTCCAGTTTCTAAAATTTTGTAATAATATTCTTCATCATTTAGTGCCTCTGTTTTGTCATGAAAACAATTAGAAATTTAATCTCTCACTTAATCCATTTTTTACACATAAAACCTTTGAAAATTCATAACTTAAAATCTACAACTCCAAAATTAATAATTCTTTTTCCTGTAATCTCATTTTAATATGTAGATTATTAATATGTATTTTGGCATACATGTTTGGTGTAATGTTAATTTTGCCTATACACTGTTTGTTTGTATTGCTACGACTAGTGCAAGGTCACGTGTCATCTAAAGAGCAAGTTGGTACCTGGATTCTCAAGGCCCAGGCAAGTTGTGCCCTTGATCACTTCTTTTTACCTACTCATGTTCTAATTAATCATAATGATCTGCATAGGTTAATTTTGATGGGACTCAATAGGTTACCCTAGTTTGTCTATCTTTATACCTTGTTTACCACTGAACTTCTGGGTAGTACTTGCTAGTGCTATATGTGGTTTTGGGTATGAAAGATTACACTATTCATGATTATACTTTTGTTATCAGTTGTTATTTATGATTCATGTTAAGATCATTATGTTAATTGGAACATGGAGAACCACCCGGGAAAACAGTGCTACCACAAGGGTGGAATGGGACGCCCTTGGCCGATTAATTAGGAAAGCTAGTGGAAGATTACCTTACCCGAAAGGGGCAAGGGCAGTAGGGGAGTGGTCAGTATAGGGAGGCCCTCGGGAGGATTTTGCTGCGATGGCGGTCCTGCAAGGGATTCCTGTACTGGAACTTCCTATAAACTGTAGCGGGTTTTCTGAAGCTAGTGGAACTTTGTAAAGGCCTCGTAGTGGTACCCTGCCTCGCCTCCTAGGTAGAGGTGTATGGAGTCTGATCAAACTCCGTGGCAAATGGGTAACACGACTTGTGGGTAAAGATGCGCAACCTCTGCAGAGTGTAAAACTGGTATACTAGCCGTGCTCACGGTCATGAGCAGCTCGGACACTCACATGATTAATTTATGGAACTAAATTCAATTTGTCATATGCATTGCATTGCAGGTGGTGTTGTTACTTTTGTTCTATTACTTAATTGGGTTTGGTATTTACTTATACTTAGTAACTGCTAATAAAATTTTGACCAACTTTAAAAGCAATGCTCAGCTCTAACCATCTTCTTTGGTAAGCCTTACACTTCACGTGAGCTCCCACCTTTGGCGAGTTCATGCACATTATTCCCCACAACTTGTTGAGCGATGAACGTATGTGAGCTCACTCTTGCTGTCTCACATACACCACAGGTCAAGAACAGGTACCACAGGATGAGGCGCTTGGAGGATGCTGCGATGTGTTCGTGAGAGGTCTAGTTCGTCGTCTCCCAGTCAACTTTGGGTTGCTGGACCGTTGTCTCCTTATAATGTAATTATTTATTTTGTATAGAACCCCTGTTATATATAAAGTTGTGACATTCGATCCTATGCCATGATTCATCATATGTGTGAGACTTGGTCCCAGCACACCTGGTGATTATGTTTACGCCCGGGTTTTGGACCCCTAAAATCCGGGTGTTACAAAGGCCGTGCTCCTCGTTCGACCTCGCCGTCGGCTGCTTACTCCTGTCGTTGTGCAAGCTATCAGGTTGTCTGATGCTGCTCTAGTACTCGCCAGTTGGATGCTGAACTGAAGAAGGCGACGTTCCGATGCGTCGCTCATCAAGCGTTTGATCGAAGAATTCAATCAGAGACTGTCATCGATGCCGTGGTTTCGAGTTGGATTTAATTTAGGTAAGCCACTTCGTTACCCTGTCAGCTAATTTGATTGGTGAATTAAATAGAGGGTGGTCGATGATTCTTTTGGTAATTGCACATGTGCGTTGTAGTAATATTAAAGGCTTATTAAAAATGCATTCCCACATGTAGGGTGTGGTTATGCTCATAAATAAGAGGTAGACACATCATTTTTATTGGGTAAATCTTAGGTTTAAAATACGTGCTATAGTTGAATTAATAATGAGAAGGGTAAGTTTAGCATTTGATTAATTAGTGAATAAGTTCTATCTAGGCCAATTGTGTTAAGTGAGTGATTTAAGTTAATTAAGGTACACGGTTTAAAGAGTTAATAAAAAGATAGGAACAAAAATGATTCCACACACTGGTTAGGTTGGAGGAGCATGATTGTCGTAACTAACAATCTATCGATAGTTAGTATCTGCAATACCTCGTCACTAGGTGTTTAATTCGTTATCGTGTAGCACTATTTAGTCTTGTACTATTCTTATTTATATGCATTCATGTGCATTATGCAAATCATTTAGGTACGATAATTAATCACGTGAGGCGGAAGACGATCCAAGTCGACCACAAGATATCGATACACGTGAGTTTCTTCAAAAGATAATGTTGATGGATTAACCCAAAGATGGATGGACGAAGCAAGTATTGGAACAAAGGCTGATCGTCAAGTGGTCGCCACCTAACAAACACTAACGTAGTGTTTGTTCCAGGCAAGCCCCGGTGCATTTGCCCCTTCCTTGTGTTTTAAATGCTTTTTCACCTTATCTGATGTATTAGGTGATAGGAGTTGTGTGATAAACAATTGATGCATTACCATTCCTTGGAAACTTCTTAATCCCGATTTTATAAAAAGAACTGATAATGCTTAGCCCTGCTTAGAAACTGAAAAATCATTTGTTTTCAAAAAGAATGATTGTGGAACATTGGTTATGGGCCTTTCATTTCAAAAATCAAAGAAAACTTATGGTGATGATTCCACTTCGGCTGGAGTGGGTTCATCATTCGGAAAAGAGTACCCCTACCGGGTACCAAAAATGGGAAAATGGTTTGAATACATCTAGACCAGACGCTGAGCGGACAAGGTTGCCCGTCTGTGTCGATTAAGGACCGTTCGATGTAGGCCTGTTGTGGTGGAGACCTTGCAACTAGCCACATGCTCCGGTAAGCCTGAACCCGGCTATTCCATACTTGAAAAGACAACCGCGCACTGGGTGTGGGAGATGGTGGGAGTAGCGTGTACCCTCCTGGCTAGAGGCTGGATGGAGGAGTACTGTGCTCCCGGGTAGCGCGGACCGGTTCACATTGTGGAGGATCTGTGGGAACGGTTGACATATGCAAGGGTTAAGTGCTACATATGTCGTGTGGTTAGGGATCCCCAGCTGGGTATAATCGGTTCGAATCGTCGTTGCTCCTCGGTCATGGAGACTCTACCCTCCGACCACTCATCGTAGTTGACAAGTGAAATATGAATTGGCTAAAATAAAGCTAGATCAGGACAAGTGAATGCTCTAGATTAGGCAAATCTAGATTTAAGAAAATTACTTAATTGGTGAGTAAAATTTTGGCATAAGGATCCACTACTAGTAAGCTTTTCTGCAAAAAGAGTCATTGAACCTTGATAAGCCTTACCTTGATTCCCAACAAGCCAGCATATCCTTGAGAGTCTTTTCTTTAGTCGGGTAAGTCTTGCTGAGTAATTCCGTACTTAGGGTTTTATTCCCTGTTGTTTTTCAGGTCATAGTTTTGTGCTGCTGATGATGGTGTTAAGTGCCAGTGGGCTCGGCCTTCTTATAAGTCTAAGTAACTATTCTATACTTCTTATTGAGAATGATCACTTGAGCTAGCATATATTTCAAACTTATACTTTTGTAATAACTCCGATAAAATAATGTAAAATTTTTGTAACTTGTAAAATTTGGTAACAAGATTTCCGCTGCAAAAATATTGGTGAGTGTGATTTGTGTTACTTAATCCCGCGGTTCTGGTTGTAAGTGGTTTATCCTGTTAAGTTATCTGGTGCACATGCATAGCAGTCTGAGGTCTTTGAGACAAGGACAGGTGCATGTGGGCCCAATAACTTGGGAGGTTCTGCCACAGTTGAGAGCCTGTGCGTTGCAAGACCAGTCCGGATGGGACAAGAAGTTGCCTTATGCAGAGTTCTCCTATAACAATAGTTACCAGGCTAGCTTGAAGATGTCACCATTTCAGGCGTTTTATGGGAGGAGTTGTAGAACTCCGTTGCAATGGGATCAGCCTGGAGAAAAGCAAGTGTTCGGGCCAGACGTTTTGCTTGAAGCTGAAGAGAACATCAAGATGGTTCGAGAGAACCTGAAGATAGCGCAATCAAGGCAGCGGAGCTACGCAGACACAAGAAGAAGAGAGCTGAGTTTCGAGGTTGGAGATTTTGTCTATCTGAAAGTGTCACCGATCAGAGGAGTCAGAAGGTTCGGAGTCAAAGGCAAGCTAGCACCCCGCTACATCGATCCGTTTAGATTCTCGCGAAGCGTGGAGAAGTGGCCTATCAGCTCAGCCTACCAGAAAATTTGTCTGCTGTGCATGATGTCTTTCATGTGTCTCAATTGAAGAAGTGCTTGCGTGTGCTAGAGGAGCAGTTGCCAGTTGAAGGTCTTGAAGTCCAAGAGGACTTGACCTACGTTGAGAAGCCAACGCAGATCCTTGAGACCGCAGACAGAGTCACCCGAAGGAAGACCATCAGAATGTGCAAAGTCAGATGGAGTCATTACTCTGAGGAGGAGGCAACCTGGGAGCGTGAAGATGATCTGATGGCTAAATACCCTGAGCTCTTTGCTAGCCAACCCTGAATCTCGAGGGCGAGATTCTTTTAAGGGGGATAGGTTTGTAACACCCTGAATTTGGGGGTAGAATTTTTTCTTCTTTTCTCTCACCAAATTCGGGCGTTACTCTCTTCTCTCTTCCTGTTTCACTCCTTCTTCCTAATTTCAAAACAATATAGTGACAGGTGTCCGTGTCGTGTATAAACCAAAACATAAGTGTCATGGGTGTTGCATCATGTCGAAGCACATTTCTTTGTCTGATGTTGCGTGTTCGTCTCGTTCCGTCTCGGTTTTCGGTTCGCGATTGGAGTTTGTTTGATGGTTATGCCCCTAAGCAGCAGTCGGTTGGTGGAGGCAAGTGTCCCTTGACCTATCTCTATCCTATACATTCTTTAATTCACCTCCCGCATTACACATTTATACCTAAGGATTTACTAGTTTTGTTATCCATGTCCTTGTTTACCTATCTGGGTTGGATTATTATTGCTTAGTCTTATGCTATTGCCCAACTCTAATCAATGAACATGATGAGAATGATCAATGATACGCTGTTTTCCCCTCTTTTATTATGATGTTATACTTGTGGTCTTTAAGGGGGCTCGAGCGGTTTCTCGAGTGCCTCTCCGTAAGGACTTGTTCTTTGGATGACCGCCCAGGAAAACAGTGCAACCATGAGGGTGGAATGTGGTGCCCTTAGCTGAATAATTAGAGGATCCGGGGTGTAGTTCGCTTCGCCGTCGTGCCGTCAATGGGGCTCGGTGTATGCGGCTCGCTCTGCCAAGGCTGATTTGTCCCTTGGGGAGGAGTGCAGTACATTTAGGAAACCTAACGGGCGGCTACAGCCCCGGGGAATCTTTGTAAAGGCTACGTAGTGAGACCCTGCCTACTCACCTTGGGAGTGTTCAAGGGTCCGTACAACCCGAGGCAAAAAGGGAATCACGGCTCATGGGTAAAGTGCACAACCTCTGCAGAGTGTTGTGAAACTGATATATCAGCCGTGCTCGCGGTTATGAGCAGCTAAGGGAGCTCCAGTGATTAGTGGTACTTGATCAAAGATGTTTGGATTATAGGTGGCAATGAGATTGATGGTTCTTGGTTTTGACTCTGGTAATGGTAAGTGGTACTCTTTCCGTTTGGAAAGGAGTACGTTTGGGTTAATAACGTGGGTTAAAACTAAAACTTGGCTTTCTCTACTAGTAATAATAATCTGACCAACTAAAAGCAACTGCTTGACTTACCCCCACATAAAGCTAGTCCACTACAGCCAAACAGGACACTTGCTGAGTATGTTGATGTGTACTCACCCTTGCTCTACACACCACCCCCCCAGGTTGTCCGCATTGCAACCACTGCTCAGGAGAAGATGAAGCCGTGGAAGGAGACTTCCAGGAGTTCCAGGACTACGACGAGTTCTAGGTGTGGGTTAGCGGCAACCCCCAGTCTGCTGCCTGTGAAGGCCGCAGTTATCTAAGTTTCGTTTCCGCACTTTGATTTATTGTAAAGACTATGTGGATGTTTCAGACATATGATGTAATCGACTATTATTTCCCTTTTTAATACTATTTGAGCATTGCGTGATGATGTCCATGTTATGTAACTGCTGTGTACGTGAATTGCTGATCCTGGCACGTACATGGTTCGCATTCGGTTTGCCTTCTAAAACCGGGTGTGACAGCTTATCACCCTCAGACCGATGGGCAGACAGAAAGGGTCAACAAAGTCCTTGAAGATCTGTTAAGAGCATGTGTGCTAGCTTTTGATAGAAGTTGGGAATCCAGTCTACCCTACGCAGAGTTCTCATACAACAATAGCTATCAGGCCAGCATCAAGATGTCGCCATTCGAAGTACTGTATGGACGGAAATGCCAGACCCCTCTCATGTGGTCCAACGTGGGGGAAAAGCACTAGAAGGACCTACCTTTGTAAAAGAGGCGGAAGAGAAAGTTGCACTGATCCGCAGAAGGTTACTTGAAGCTCAGGGTCGACAGAAGAGTTATGCAGACAACAGGCGGAGGGAACTCTGATTTGAGGAAGGAGACTTCGTCTACCTCAAGGTTTCTCCAATGCGTGGTGTCAGGAGGTTCCAAGTAAAAGGGAAGCTAGCCCCGCGTTTCGTAGGTCCCTATCCCATCATTGGCAGGGTAGGACCCGCAACATACCGTCTGGAATTACTGGAATCCATGTCCGACATCCACAATGTGTTTCATGTATCCCAGATCCGCAAATGCCTACAAGCACCAGAAAGTCACATCGAAGAAGAGACAGTACAGATTCAGAAAGACCTTCAGTACCGTGAAAAACCAGTGAAGATTCTTGATTCAGCAGTCAGAAAGACCCGCACCTCAGAGGTGAAGCTCTGTAAAGTTCAGTGGAGCAGAGAAGGAGAAGAGGAAGCTACCTGGGAGAGTGAGGACTCCTTGAGGAGGGAATACCCTTATCTTTTCTCAAATCCAGTCTAAATCTCAAGGGCGAGATTCCTTTAAGTGGGGTAGGTTTGTAACATCCCAAAATCCCACCAAAGGTTTGAAACCCTAACCTCCTAATTCCCCCCGCCTTATTTTACCTTTCTCCCTTAACCCTACCCTTAGAACCCCTTCTCATGTGCATACACTTGAAATAATTAGAGCACCTCACATAGACTATATTTCTCACTCAAGATCACTTAGAAAATATTTTTGGTCTCCAAAGAAAAAGAAACAAAAAGAAACAAAAATAGAAAAAGGAGAAGAAAGGAATTAGAATTAGAAAAAGAAAAGAAAAAGGAAAACTTCCCCCCCTCCCTCGGCTGGGCCGAATTCTGGCCCAACCCGCCCAAACCGCCCGCGCTTCCCCTCCTCTCTCCCCGGCCCAGGCGGCCCAACCCCGTGCGCGGCTCCCACCCGCTGACACCCGGGCCCTGCCCGTCAGCGCCTCATCCCCCTCCCTCTCGCGCTGTTTCCTCTCGCTGGCAGCTAGGGCCCACCGGTCAGTTTCATCCCCCTCGCCCATCCCTCACCGGCGCATCCACCGCCGAGCCCCCCCCTCGCCTCGTCGCCTCACCATTAATGCCCGCCTAGCCTCCTCGACAACCCCGCCACTGTGCTCGAGCCGTCCCCTCACCCCCCCCCCCGCCTGCCCGAACCATCGCAATCGGCGTTAGCGCCATTCCCGCCATCATGGCGAGCTCGCCGGTGCTCGCCGTCTCCTCCATCCCCCTCCCTCCCCCGAGCGCCTATAAAAGGACCCGCCCGAGCCCCGTCTTCGCCACACAGCTCCGGCCACCCCCACTGCCCTCTTCCCCCGAGCCGTTCGAGCTAGCGCTGCCGTGCTCCCTTCATCGCTCCGGTGAGCTCCCCTCCCCCTCTCTAGCGATCCTCTGTCCAATTAAGCTATGCTAGAAGCTCCGCCACACTCTCACGGTCATAGGGCGCCACTTCTCCCCCTCTATTGTGGACGGCAACCTCACCGGCGGCATCACCGCCGCGGGCACCCGCCACCGTGCCGCGGACCGGCCGCCATAGGCCCCCGCAGGCAAAATTTGCCCCACCCCCGTGACCCCCATCACCCGCCCATGCTTCACCACTGTTTCCCCACCTCAAAACCGGACCGACGGCGGAGAACCGCCGCGGGGCTCGCCGCCGACCGGGCCCCGGTCGAGCTCCCGCCCCTCCCTCCGTGCCGTTAACGCCGTCCGCCCCCCCTCTCTCTGGCGTGCGGGCCCGCACCGCAGCGCCGTTCCCCGCCGTCGCCCCGCGCGGCTGGGCCAAGTGGGCCGAAAGCGCGCCCGCCCGCGCGCGCTTGCGCCAGCTGGGCCGAAATCCCCCCGACTCGGCTAGTTGGGAAATCCTTTCTCTTTTTCCTTTCCCATTTCTTTTTCCCATTTTTCACATATATATTTAGATGCTAATATTTTATGCACCAAAAATAGTCTAAATAATTTATAGGGCACAAAAATAATAAAGTATAAGAACTTGCACACCCCGCTAAAGTCACTATGTTTGATGTATTGTCATTATCTGTGTTTGATTAGCGGAAGAGGGATCCGATCCTCCAGAACTTATAGCTCCGGAAGAAGGGCAAGAACTCGACCCCTCCGAGTTAAACCTCTTGTGCCAGGAAAGCTTCGACGAAGGCAAGTCCATCCTTCCCTTGATGCATGGTGAGCATGAGAGAGCCCGCATTAACTATTAATTTGATTTAAAGATATGGGGCAAGTAAAAAGGGTACAAGTGGCATGATTTCCAAAAGTGTGCGATGAAGGGTATTCACCCTCATCACCTGGTGAGTAGGATGATCAGGGACTCCCTGGTTTAGGGGAGGGCCTAAGGTGTTGGCTCAGCTGGTTTAGGCGTGAGCAGAAGGATTATCCTCTCGTATAAGGACCGGTTTGTCATCTTTCATTACCTGTACTCACAAAAAGTACAACCACTCGAGGCTGTGTGGGTAGCCACTCGATCTGAACTCGTACGGTCCAACCCTAGGGTTATGAAGGCTGGGGAGCACCGGGAGGATAAGGAGGGGGAATGTTTTGTCCGGTGTGGACATGGCGGTGGCCTGACTCCTTCCGGTATAACTGTTAAGGTTCGGACGTGCAAGGAAGGAAAGAGTTTCGGATTCGGATCTCATTGGCCATGAGATTGCAGAGCCGGACTAGTGGGTAAAGTGTACCCCTCTGCGCAGAGTCTAAACCTATTCGAATAGTCCGTGTCCACTGGTATGGACGAGTCTGGTATGGTATGACAATTAGTGTTTCTACTACAACCGGGAACAGGGAAATGTGTGTGTATGTTCTGGAAAGAAAGTGATACCACGGGAGCGGGAAGCTCAGTGGTGGTCAAGCAGGTATCATTTCTATTGTCTTGGGAAAACCATAAACAGCGAATACTGCCTTTCTCTGAAAAAGTATGAGTGACTTCAACTCCACCATATAAAGCATGTACAATATAGGTCACTTTCTCTTTACGGGAGCCGGGTGGGCTTGCGGAATACCTAGTGTATTCACCCAGATTTATTTATGTTTTTCAGTAGCTGAAGACTTCTTTTCTGCTATGCATGATTGATGGGGCTGTGACTTCACCCAGTTCTGCCTGTGGCCTAGGCTATTTTATCTTCCACTGCGCTTTATGATTTTCGGCTCACTCTCGAGCTTGTACCCCTGGTATTGTAATAACACTATTCAGACTTTGTAACTATTTGAAGTAATGAATGTGGTTACTAGCCTCCTGGGACTAGTAATTGTATCACATTTGGGTCCCAAAGGATCGGGACGCTTCAGGCCAGCCCCTCATCCCATGGTGCCACGCCTTGTTTTGCCGACTCATGGGCCCGAGAAACCAGTCGCATAGGGATGACTCAGGCTCGTGTCCCTTACATGTGGGCCCAGACCGACAGTGCTCCCTTCAACCTGTTCTCCAAGATGGCCACAATAGACCCCGTGTCTATCAGCGAGGGCTACCGGTCGTGGCTTCCTCTCCCCGTCGCGGACTCGCTCTCTATAAAACGTCCGCGTCGCCCTGCATCCCAGATCCCTGGTGCTGAGGCATCCAAAGCGCAACGTGAATCCTGGGAGCGCTCGGAAGAATCAGGGGGTAGAAGACCCGCCGTGGCCGCCATCATCGATTCGCGACAAGCATGCGCCGGAGCCTCGATTGACTACTGGGGCGACTTTCTTGACATTTGCGAAAGCAGATAGAGTAAGTTGGCGGGTGCGAGATTGACCAGTGGCTGGGAAATTCCTCGTCGTTGTCGCGCGGTGCCTCGGTGCTGCTACTCATCTTGGTCGCAAGCGTCCAAGCTATCCACTAGGGTAAGAACCTGTCCATGATGTCTCTGTGATCCTCTGCTTCATGTAGCAGCTCCCCGTGTCGCAATTCGGTGACCAAGGCACCGATATTACCCTCGCCGGCGTGTTCATTGTCGTGCGTGCACTGTTGCCGCCGGGTCCTGGGTCTTGAGGAAGGGGACGGTCCCCTGACCGTCAATCTCTCGATTGAGGGCCCTAATTGGGTGGGACTTGTCGTTTGGCTCGACTCAATCTGAGTCGTAGATCTAGCAGTGATCGGATAGAATTAGTTTAGGATATCGCTTGGATTGTGGCCATACACGTTGCGATGAACGGACTAGATCTGATGGATCCTATACCTCCTCGGCCTTGCAATCCGGACCCTCGTTTTCTAATCCTACGGCCATAGCACGCTACCGGTTCGCGAAGCGGAATGATCTAATCTCGACCGTCCAATGGTGATCCAATGGCTTGAAGTCCCGCGTACCCCCCTTCATCGTGTAATTTTAGTAGACCCCCGAAAACCTAGAAATAAACCCGCCGTCCACGCGTGGTTTAAAATAGTTACAAATAGGTCCCCAGAATTTGCAAATACACCCCTAGCCTTTAGTATAGTCATGGCTGCCGTCCCTGGTCCTTCGGGAATTAATAAAACAAACCCGAAAATCGAATTTTAGTACAAATTTAATCCTAAGAACTTGGAAAATTCATATCTTGGCCATTTTAACTTTGTTTTACTGTGTTCTTGTTGTGTTAGCTTCATAAAATTCTTGTCTACATAATGACAACATTTATTGTAACATATTTCATTCTTGTATAATTAGATCTTTATTTAACCTATGTTGATTAATCCTGTTAATCTGTCTATCATTAGAATCCACTAAAATATGATCTATGGTCAAGTTATAATTTAGATTAAAGTTGAATTAATTACTACTTTAGGTCATCTTTTCTCCTGATTCATAAAATAAACATAAGACCTAGTTTTAATCATTTAATCACATCATAACTCCTTAACAGTTACCTCGATTTTGGTAGTTCTCAAACCCATAATCTCATTACGACGCGTAGATAATTATTATGCAGTTTGTGCTTATGTTTGGTATCATGTTAATTTTGCCTATACCATGTTTGTTTGTATTGCTAATAGCAGCGAGGTTACGAGAATCTAAGGATCATCCTGGTACCTGGAGTCTCAAGTCTATGGCATGTTTTGCCCTTGATCACTTCTATTTACCCAATAATGTTCCTGTTAATCATTATGATATGCTTAGGATTAATTTTGATGGGACCCAATAGGTTACCCTAGTTTGACTATCTTTATGCCTTGCTTACCACTGAACTTTTGGGTAGTACTTGCTAGTGCTTTATGTGGTTTTGGGCATTGAGATACACATTATTCATGATCATGCCTTTATTATCAGTTTGTTATTTACTGTTCATGATAAGATCATTATGTTAATTGGAACATGGAGCGACCACCCGGGAAAATAGTGCTACCACAAGGGTGGTATGGGACGCCCTTGGCTGACTAATTAGGAAAGCTAGTGGAGGAATACCTTACCAGAAAGGGGCAAGGGCAGTAGGGAAGTGGTAGGTGTAGGGAGGTCCTCGGGTTGATTTTGCTGCGATGGCGGTCAGACGAGGGATCCCTGCATTGGGGCTTCCTAGAAACTATAGCGGGTTTTCTGAAGCTAGTGAAAATTTGTAAAGGCCTCGTAGTGTTACCCTGCCTCGCTTCCTTGGTAGAGGTGTATGGGATTCATGACCCCTTGGCGGATGGGTAACATGACTTGTGGGTAAAGATGCGCAACCTCTGTAGAGTGTAAAACTGGTATATCAGCCATGCTCACAGTCATGAGCGGCTCGGACCCTCACATGAGAACTAAACTTAATTTGTCATATGCATTGCATCTCGGGTGTTGTTACCAATTTTGATCTATTACTTATTTAGGTTGGTATCTACTTACACTTAGTACTCCTAATAAAATTTTGACCAACTTTAAAAGCAATGCTCAGCTTTAACCATCCTCTTTGGTAAGCCTTACACTTCACATGAGCTCCCACCTTTGGTGAGTTCATGCACATTATTCCCCACAACTTGTTGAGCGATGAACGTATGTGAGATCAGCCTTGTTGTCTCACACCCCCCATAGGTCAAGAACAGGTACCGCAGGATGAGGCGTATGGAGGATGCTGTGATGATTTTGCCAGTCTAGGGTTCGGTGGTCTGCCACCAGGCGCAACAGATAAAATTAGGGAAGAGATGTCTGAACTATTTAGAGATAGGCTCGGAGTTAGTGTAGCTAGAGCAGGGCAATCATATCAAAAGCCATATGATCATCGGTTTGACATTGTCCTGTACTCACAAGGGGCAAGGATACCGGTTTGACATTAGAGGCACACACGAACATGTAGGCCAGTTCCTAGCACACCTAGGCGAATTGGCCATTGGAGAAGCCTTTCGTGTTTGTTTATTTTCTTTATCCCTTACTAGTGTCACTTTTGCATGGTACATCGCCCTGCCTCCTAATTCTATTAATTTCTGGAATGATTTAGAAAGTAAATTTCATGAGCATTTCTTTTTCGGGGAATATGAATTAGGGTTGGCTGATTTAGCCTCAGT
Source organism: Zea luxurians (assembly GCA_029449295.1). Lineage (NCBI taxonomy): Eukaryota > Viridiplantae > Streptophyta > Magnoliopsida > Poales > Poaceae > Zea > Zea luxurians. The sequence goes on from JAOPSE010000109.1 coordinate 2,126,572, forward strand.
CCAACAGGAACGAGAAGAACCAGTTAATGATTATATCCGGAGGTTCTGGGACATTAGAAATCAATGCTTTCAGATCCATGTCATAGACAAAGAGCTAGCAGGCTGGCTTTTAATGATTTGCTATCCTACTTAAGAGACAAATTGGATGGCACTCAGTTCTATTCAATAGCTCAGCTACATCAACGCGCTTTGGCCAGTGAAAGACGATGTAAAGAGACATCAAAATCGGTCGGTCGTACTATATGTATAGTGGAGCGCGATAATTTAGATGACGAATCCGTAGATATATGTGCTGCTGAACTTGTCTGGCCAACAAAGGCCAAACCTTCACCTTGTTCTTCTTATAGCCAGTTTAAAAGAATCAGCAAGAATAAGTTAAATCTAATTTTAATGTTGTTAAGTGTGATAAAATATTTGATGAACTAGTGAAAAGTGGCAACGTTAAAGTAATTCAGACTCTTCCTCCTCTAAATAAATTAAAGAGACATGCTTACTACAAGTGGCATAATTCTTTTTCCTACGCCAGCAATGATTGTAACGTTTTTCGTCGACTGATACAATTGACCATAAATGAGGACCGTTGAGTTTTCAGGAGATGCAATTAGACACGCAACCATTTCCTGTCCATATAATAGAATTAGCAAACAAAAAGTATTGGTTTGGCTGGAAGTGGTTGATAGAGGCATTGTTATTAAAACATCGCTTAAACGTCGTTTAAACAACAAAACACGATTAAGAGTTGAAACGTCCGAATGTTTTTACCGAAATGGAGTAGAATGTTTGTTTCACGCATTTAAACTTCGCTTAAACGTCCTTTTAGCGTTTTAAGGTGTTTTACTTACGTTTAGGATGTTCTACTCGTCGTGGGCTTTTCCTTTCCTGAGCCAAAAGATGGAAAAACCCTAAGTTCCTAACGCCTAAGCCTTCCAGGCAGTCCATCCCCTGCTGCTAGCTCCTACGTGGGAGCAGTGAACGCTAGGCCGTAGCCGCCCTCATCTCCTCCAGCGTCGCTGTCGGTCAACCTCCAGCGGACCAGCGTTGTCCCCGACTCCCTCTCCTCTAGCGTCATTGCCGGCCACCGCCCACATCCTCCAGTAGCCAGCACCTTGCCTCTCCTCTCCTCTGCCCCCCTTCAGTTGCCAGCAGCCTCTCCTCTTCTTTGCCCCCTCCTCCCTCCACCATCCTCTAGTGACAGTGAAGCACCTAGGTTCCAATTCAGACAATGACATACTGACAGCTGCTCCATTTGGTCATTTGGTGAGTAATATGGCCATATGAGATCACAATCACTGATGTAAGGAAAATGGACCCGAGCCATTTGGCTCAAAAGGTTTTGGTGTTTGATGGTCAACATAACTTGTGGACTAATGTGTTTGCTAGTGTTTATGTTTGTAGTTCATAGGATGCAAAGAGGATTGGACTATGGCACTGAGGATGCAACACCTCAAAAGAAGACATAAAAGAGCTCAGAAGTCCAAGACTCAAGAACAAAAGATGCCCAAAGAATCGGTGAAGAAATCCATGGAGTGGGCAGTCAGCCAGCGCCTTGGTGGCACACCGGACAATGAATAGTACCCTATCCGGTGTGCACCGGACTGTCAGATGGGACATCCGGACAGTCTGCGCAGAGAGGCCCACAGACAGGCGCCCTCGGGCTGCAGCACCGAACTGTTTGATGTGCACCGAACAGTCTGGCAACGGTTGGATCCAACGGTCAACTGCTACAGACTCCAACGGTCGGCTGACATGGCAGGACACCGAACTGTGAACAATGCTTGTCCAGTGTGCATCGGACTGTCTGGTGCGCCCGTCGACAGAAAGCTGCTGCTTCTGTCCAACAACTATAATTGTGGGGGAGGCTATAAATACCCCAAACCAATCATTTCAAGGGGTGGGAGCCCAAGCAACATACCAAGGCATAGTATGGATATTTCCAAGTGCTCATACACCCAAGTGCTTAATTGAATCACTCGGTGATTAGCGTAGGTGCTTTACGAAGTGCTTAGGTTAGTTAGACCGCATTAGCTCTTGCTCTAGGTGAATCCTCGTTAGTTGAGTGAGTTTAGAAAAACCACACAACTCCTCGGCTCTTGTGTGAGCCGTTGTAATTGTACCGAGTGGGGCGACAGTCTTGCGAGACTGTTACTCTGTGACAACCGAGTTTGTGTCACGACCGCCATCGTGTACCGAAGGGAACAAGGCTTGCAGCATTTTGGCCAGAAGCTCGATAGTGGAGACGGCAGAGAGCATCCGAGAGGAGCCGGAAGTGGAGCACCACTTGCGCGTGGAGAAGGCCCGCGACTCTCTACGGAGTTACTCGACTGTGGTGCTAGGCCCTCGCGTGGGCTTCCCTTTACATAGGGGCACCACCGAGGATTAGTCGGAACCTTGCATGGTTCCGGATACCTCGGTAAAAATACTAGCGTCATCCACGAGAGTTTGCATCTCTACCTTGCCCTTTAGTTTCCGCATTTTATTAAGCATTTAAGTTTCAATCTTGTCTTTATACTTATATTGTTTAGGATTAGAACTTAGACATTATGGTAGAGATACAACACTTAGATAAAACCTAGTTTGCGCATTCTAGATTGTTTATTTGCATAGGTTTTGCTCTAGGAATTTATTTGTGGCCTAGTTTAGAGAAACTTTTAGAAGTCCTAATTCACCCCCTCTTAGGCGTCACCTGTTTCCTTCAATTGGTATCAGAGCCTGGTTTGGCTCATTTGAAATGCTTTAGCTTCACCGCTAAAAGAGCCAACACTTTTTAGAGAAAGGGGATGGATACCCATAGGCCACCACACTTTGACGTCACTAACTTCCCATATTATATTGCTAGAATGGTTTGTTACCTAGAGACCATTGGTATGATATAGGTGTTTGGAGAGTCACTCATGATGGGATGAAACCACCCAAAAATCCTGAGAAACCCACCACGAGTGAGGAAAAAGAAATTCATTTAAATGCTAGAGCCAAAAATTGCTTATATGAATCTCATAGCATGGATATTTTTAATCAAGTTTTTATATTAAATACTGCTAATGAGATTTGACTAAAATTGCATGAGCTCCATGACGACACATCCAATGTCCGTGAGTAAAAATATTGTCTAGTCTTAAATGAGTATAATTCTTTTGCTATGAAGGATAATGAGCTTGTTAGAGACATGTATTTTCATTTGAATCTAATCATCAATGAGCTCAATTCCATTAGCATTAATAAGATAGCTGATGTAGACATTGTGAGGAAGATTATCTCCCTACTACCACTACAAAGATATGGAAGCATCATCACTATTCTTCACAATATGGAGGACTTGAGTACAATGACTCCGACCATTGTGATTGGGAAAATTGCGGCATTTGAGATGTCGCGAATAATGGGTCGACAAGAGGAGCCAACTTCGTCAAGGCCATATGCTTTTGCATGTGATGAAAGGAAAGGCAAAAAGAAGGTTCCCACTCCAAGTTCCTCAAGTGAAGAAGAGGAAGAAGAAGAAATTGATGATGATGAAGATAATCAACCATCAACATCATCCTCCAAGGACGAAGAAACAATCCAACGCATCGGAAAGGTAATGGGGATGATCCGCAAGATTAATCTAATGGGTGTGCCCCTACAGGTAGAAGATCTTCTCTTTAACATTGACAGGAAAAAGCAAAGAAAGAGAGGATGCTTCGTATGTGGGGAGAAGGGCCACTTCAGGGACAGTTGTCCAACTATGGCCAAACCCAAAAAGGGAGGAGCAAAGGCAAGGCGCTAACAAGTGTCAAAACTTGGGAGGATTCTTCAAGCGAAGATGAACCTCCAAGAATGTGCAGCCACCGGTCCTCATCTTGCTCATCACGATCATCACACAAGTGCCTTATGGCAAGAGGTAAAATGAGTATTTCATCCTCTAGTGATGAAAGTAGTAGTGATGATGAAGGTGAGGGAAAACCCTCCGTAGATGAGCTTGCGGAAGCCGTAAATTTTTTTAGGATGCATGCACTAATAAAAGGCTCAACTTAAAACCTTGAAAAATAAGTTGATTAGCTCTCAAAATGATTATAAAGGTTTGCTAGAAAAATTTGAAATATTTGCAAATTTGAATTGTGAGCTATCAACTAAAATTGAGTAATTAGAGTCTAGTGCCCCATCCACAGCTACCGATCGAAAGTCGCCTAGAGGGGGGGAGGGGTGAATAGGCGAAACCTGAAAATTATAAACTTTGAACATGCACTATACCCGGGGTTAGTGTTAGAAAAAATTCAGAATGCTGAAGATAGTTTCTCTTGCTATGAGTTGCTCAATTAATCCAGATAACTTTGGGAGCAAACTCAAAATGATATGAGCAAGAGAACTTTAGAGAGAGAGAGAGAGGAGAGAGGAGAAATAAATCGAGTGAAGATCAACACTAGTGAACACGGTGATTTGTTTCCCGAGGTTCGGTTCCAAAGAACCTAGTACCTGTTGACGAGGCCACAAAGGCTGGGTCTATTCCAACCCTTTCCCTCTCTCAATCGGTCACTGAGACCGGTCGAATGCTTCTTCTTAATCACACGGGTCACTAAGACCCTGCAAGGATCACCACACAAGTAGGTGCCTCTCGCTTGCTTTACAAAACATTTGAAAAATTTAGAGTGAGAAGAAGAAAGCAATCCAAGCATCAAGAGCAACAAAAGAAACACAAATCACCCTCTCTCTCTCTCAAGTCACTAAGCACTTGATTTGATTTTGGAGGTTGTGGATTGAATGCTTTGATTGTGTCTTTGGAATGTATTCTTTGCTCTTGTATTGAATGAGAAGAGTGAGAAGCTTGGATGGCTTGAATGGAGGTGGTTGGGGGTATTTATAGCCTCCAACCACTTCCTAGTCATTGGCTGACTTTGCTGTCGATGGGCACACTGGACAGTCCGGTGGTGCACCGGACATGGCACTATTCACTGTCCGGTGCATGCCATGTCAGCCGACCGTTGGGTTTGGAGCTGTTGACTGTTGAAGTCCTTTGTCCTCTTACGGCACCGGACAGTTCAGTGCGTTCTGACTTTATAGACTGGCTATAACTTCTGACGGTCAGACTGTACTGCAATCGACCGTTGGCAAAGTTGACTGTTGCTCTATTGGCGCATCAGACAGTCCGGTGGCACACCGGACAGTCCGGTGAATTATAGTTGAGTGGCTCTGAGAAAACCCGAGAGTGGCCAGTTCGCGAGGTGCTTCGGGCTTGGGCACCGGACAGTGTCCGGTGCGCCACAGACTGCACAAATTCTTGTATGCTCCAAACTTTGTAGAATTCTTTCAAGTCTTTTTCTTTGTATGTTAATGTTGAACTTTATGAACTGAGAAAAATAGCAACTAGACAAACTAGTTAGTCCATATGGTTTGTGATGGGCGTCAAACACCAAAATCGATTATAGAAAATGGTTAAGCCCATCTCTCTTTCACCGATGATGGCCTTAGTAAAAAGAACGAAAAACTTAAGGCTAAGTTAGCTAGCTCCCAAGAAGCCATTGAAAATTTGCTAGTGAAAATGGAAATTCTTAGCATACACAATGATGAGAAAACATTGGTAGCACCCTAGAAGTATCCTTAATTGAAATGCCTGAAATTATTAAGAAAGATGCTTATACTTCTTTTTTGATTTAATTGATGATTCTAACCCCTGCAATGAAGTTCTTGTTAAGAATGTTGTTATAGAAACATGTTCGGATGAGATTGCAATGGAGAATGAGCAATTAAAGCAAGAAGTGGCTCACCTTGGCAAGGCCTTGTATGACAAGAAAGGCAAAGCCAAATAAATCCAACATCCTCAGGATAACACCACTGTGGGAGTGAACAAGCCTGTGGAGGGTAAAACTATGATTTGTACGCTATGTCACAAAGAAGGCCACAAATATTTCTAATGCAAGGCGAAGACCGAGGATAAGCAAAAGCTCAAGCAAAAGCCAACAAGCAAAATCTCCAACACCTACATCAACAAGGTGGATAAAAAGGCTGCTACAACATACTTGATCAAAAAGAAAAAGAATTTAAAGGTGATAGCAATCAAGGCCAACAAGCAAGCCAACAAAGAAAAGGGGGCCAAACGCATCTAGGTGCCAAAGGAAATTATTTCAACCATGAAAAGCACCAAGAAAGTTTGGGTCCCGAGAGGGAGTGAGGAGTCTGAAGGACTTCGGAGAATTTAGAGACTTGACAAAATTAGGATGTATATCATGGGATGCATCATATTGGATCAAGTCTATTGCCAAGTGGGTTAGTGTATACTTTGGACCCAAATTCCCCGCCCATGACTAAGGTAACTAGATTTGTTGTATTTCTTGTTTTTAGATATGTGTATCTATTTTCTTGCATCTAGTTTTTACCTTTCATACCTAGTGCTGCAATTGATATTTACTTTTGATTAAAAAATGCATGCATACTAGGTCAATCATATGGTAGGATTTCTTACTTTCAATTCGTATTCTTGAGCAAACCTACATGGTTTAAAATGTTTATTTAAGCATGACATATAGCTTATCTAAAATTCCTAAGAAAATGATACATCAATTGGTATTTCCATATGACATATACTACAAGTGGTATAATACTTCAATTATGCTTCAATTGGTATCAATTAACCTATATGTGCCAAAGCTCGGATTATAGATAATTTGACCTCTTGACATCAAATCAAAGTGCATGTCTACTACAAGTATTCAAAACTTGTATGCACACTTTCATGGGGAGGTTACTCTATAATCTAAGTCCTTGAGACAAATACATGTTTTCAAGCCTATTATATGTAGTAGTCTCATTGAAGGAAAATGGAGTCCCTAGAGAAAGACAATAAGCTTCCACTACAAGTACTATTATGTCTCACAAGCCTACCATTGGCTTTCAATTGGTATTTTTGAGACTACATTTGATATCATTTACATGTCTTCTCCAATATTTGATTAGACTATATTTCACATCCTATACTTCCCATGTTACTATAAATGCATATGTTGTTAAATCATATTTTGTTACCTATGCATAAGGGAAGTTAATCTAATCAAATCATGTCTTGTTCCTCTATTACTCACATGTTTTTCCTAAGTAGAAGATCTCTGTCAGGGGGAGTATTTCTTCATCTCTAAAGGGGGAGAAAATTCTTCCAAAAGGAGAACACTCATCTAGGGGGAGTAATCTTTTAGTGCTTAAATTGATAAATCTTTCAAGAGGACAAGTCTTATTTTCTTCCTACATGCTTTTAATGTCTTCCTTTTCGGTGGTTGATGCCAAAGGGGGACAAGTTTTAGGGACCAAAGAAATGAAAAAGATATCAAACACCAAACACCACCAAATTAAAATTTTGATCTTGCAAGTGGTTTTGGTCTTTTGATCTAAAATAGGAAGCAAGTGAATTATGGAGTTAGGGGGAGGCTTAAGTCCATAACATCACATTGTAGGGACAATCATGCATCCTAGCAAGTAGATTGCATATTTTCATTCAAATGTTTGTTATATTTGCTTGCTTTGGTTGTGTTGTCATCAATCACTGAAAATGGGGAGATTGTAAGGAAAATGGACCCCGGGCCATTTGGCTCAAAAGGTTTTGGTGTTTGATGATCAACATAACCTGTGGACTAATGTGTTTGCTAGTGTTTATGTTTGTAATTCACAGGATGCGAAGATGATTGGACTAAGGCAATGAGGATGCAACACCTCAAAAGAAGACATAAAAAGAGCTCAAAAGTCCAAGACTCAAGAACAAAAGAAGCCCAAAGAATCAGCGAAGAAATCCATGAAGTGGGCAGTCAGCCCGCCTTGGTGGCGCACCGGACAGTGAACAGTACCCTGTCTAGTGTGCACCGGACTATCCGGTGGGACATCCGGATAGTCTGCATAGAGGGGCCCACAGACAGGCGCCCTCGGGCTGCACCGGACAGTCGAGCAACGGTCGGATCCAATAGTCGACTGCTGCAGACTCCAACGGTCGGCTGACGTGGCAGGGCACCGGACAGTGAATATTGCTTGTCCGGTGTGCACCAGACTGTCCGGTACGCCTGTCGATAGAAAGCTGTTGCTTCTGTCCAACGACTATAATTATTGGGGGAGGCTATAAATACCCCCAACCGGGCATTTCAAGGGGTGGGAGCCCAAGAAACATACCAAGGCATAATATAGACATTTCCAAGTGCTCATATACCCAAGTGTTTAATAGAATCACTCAGTGATTAGCATATGTGCTTTGCGAAGTGCTTAGGTTAGTTAGACCGCATTAGCGCTTGCTCTAGGTGAATCCTAGTTTGTTGAGTGAGTTTAGAAAAACCACACAACCCCTTGGCTCTTGCGTGAGTTGTTGTAATTGTACTGAGTGGGGCGAGAGTCTTGCGAGACCGTGACAACCGAGTTTGTGTTACGACCGCCACCGTGTATCGGAGTAAATGAGGTCCGTGGCGTTTCGACCGGAAGCTGGATAGTGGAGACGACGAAGAGCGTCCGAGAGGAGCCGGAAGCGGAGCTCCACTTGCGCTTGGCCCTCGCGTGGGCTTCTCTTTGCGTATGAGCACCAACGAGGATTAGTCAGAACCTTGCGTGGTTTCGGATACCTTGGTAAAAATACCGGCGTCATCCATGAGAGTTTGCATCTCTACCTTGCCCTTTAGTTTTCGCATTTATATTAAGAATTTAAGTTTCAATCTTGTCTTTATACTTAGATTGTTTAGGATTGAAACTTAGACATTGCGATAGAGATAGTAACACTTAAACAAAACCTAGTTTGCACATTTTAGATTGTTTATTTGCATAGGTTTTGTTCTAGGGACTTATTTGTGGTCTAGTTTAGAGAAAGTTTTAGAAGTACTAATTCACCCCCTCTTAGGCGTCACCTGTTTCCTTCAACTAAGTCATAGTGAATCATTCTTTTAGGTCTTGATATTGATGAGTTGGATGATGGTTACTAATCATAGATACAAGTTGTAACTTGTGTGGTTGAATTTGTGTTGAACTTAATCAGTTTTCTTTTATGCTATTTGGTTTGTGAACTCAAGTACTCAACATTTGTATGAACTTATTCTATATTTGAAGTTCTATGTCAAGTCTGAAAAGACGTTTCAATGTTCGTTTCAGCGTTTAAATGTTAAAAAGGTGGTTCATAATGTTTTAACGTTTTACCGCTTTAATAACCATGGATAGAGGCAAAGGAAAAACATCATCATTGGTGCGAAAAGCTCTAGACAGGAAGACTAAGAAGTCTAGAGGCCTCCAAGGGGTAGGCTCAATCGAGCAACTGAGCAGAGCTCCCTGACTCGAGCATCACGGACGGTCCGATGCTCAAACAGATGGTCTGGCTGACCCAGCCAAACAATTTCCCCATGGCTAGAGGCGTTGGCCTCCACACAAAGCAAGAAAGGAGACGCGTGAGAAAAGCGCACATAACACACATAGTCGGATGGTCAAAGCCGACCCTACTTTTGATCAATTACTCTCCAAATACGCTAGCAAGAAGACCATTCTACGTGATCGGCCAACAAAGAAACCCCAGTCACCCGCTAAAAGAAAACGGTCGAATAAAACGAGCCGAAAGGCGACACAACAAGCATCACATATTCATCCAGTGATGCCAGTATACTTTCTGCCTGCCTACCCATCATGGATATATTGTCCTGTTCAAATGTGGAATAGTATGACGATGAACTCATGGTACGTGTATAGTCCCTTTGCCTATTGAGGCTGGGGCACCTCCATTCTATACCTTCTGATCCATTGATCAGATGGTCATGGTCGAGAAATATGCAATCCGAAACGGCCTTTATGCATTAGAGCTCTATTGACCATATTGGATTGAAAAGCTGGTGACTTGCATCGAGACTTAGTGCATATGTTTTTGGTTCGTCAACCTTCACCAAAAGACAAAGGGCATATGTTGAACGCCAAAATTGTCCTACGGACTGTGCGCCCCTGGGGCCGGACGACATGGACAGTCCGCACATGCGCATAATCAATTAGGGTTTAGGGTTTCTAGCGAGATTTGTTAGCAAAACTTACGAGATTAACCTGAGAACCGACTTGTAACGGGTTCAGACCTCCACCCTTTATATAGATGAAGGGGTACGACCGATTGAGGCCCCACAATCGATCCAATCAACTCTACTTATCGTTTTTACCTTATGCATTAGGAGTAGTCCTGTCGGGGACCATAATTAGGGGTACCCTCAAGACTCCTAATTCTCAGCTGGTAACCCCCATCAGCATAAAGCTGCTAAGGCCTGATGGGTGCGATTAAGTCAGGGATGAGTCCATTCGAGCGACTCGATCACGCCTCGCCCGAGCCTAGCCTCGGACAAGGGTAGCCGACCCCGGAGGATTTCCGTCTCGCCCGAGGCCCCCCTCCAACGGCGAACATATTTCCGGCTCGCCCGAGGCCCTGCCTTCGCTTAGAAGCAACCCTGACTAAATCGCCGCACCGACCGACCAAGTCGCAGGATCATTTAATGCAAAGGTGACCTGACACCTTTGTCCTGACGCGCGCCCCCCGGCAGAGCCGAAGTGACCGCCGTCACTTCACCGCTCCACTGACCGGCCTGACAGAAGGACAGCGTCGCCTGCGCCACTCTGACCGCAGTGCCACTTGACAGAGTGAGACTGATAGGCAGTCAGGCCCTGCCAAAGGCACCACAGGAAGTTCCGCCCGACCCAGGGCTCGGACTCGGGCTAAGTCCCGAAAGACGGCGAACTCCGCTCCGCCCGACCCAGGGCTCGGACTCGGGCTAAGTCCCGGAAGACGGCGAACTCCGCTCCGCCCGACCCAGGGCTCGGACTCGGGCTAAGCCCCAGAAGACGGCGAACTCTGCTCCGCCCGACCCAGGGCTCGGACTCGGGCTAAGCCCCAGAAGACGGCGAACTCCGCTCCGCCCGACCCAGGGCTCGGACTCGGGCTAAGTCCCGGAAGACGGCGAACTCCGCTCCGCCCGACCCCAGGGCTCGGACTCGGGCTAAGTCCCGGAAGACGGCGAACTCCGCTCCGCCCAACCCCAGGGCTCGGACTCGGGCTAAGTCCCGGAAGACGACGAACTTCGCTTCGCCCGACCCCAGGGCTCGGACTCGGGCTCAGCCCCAGAAGACGACGAACTCCGCTCCGCCCGACCCCAGGGCTCGGACTCCGCCCTGGCCTCTGCCGAATGACCTCCGCCTCGCCCGACCCAGGGGCTCGGACTCGGCCTCGGCCATGGAAGACAGACTCGACCTCGGCTTCGGAGGAGCCTCCACGTCGCCCAACCTAGGGCGCAGGCCAGCCACGTCAACAGGAAGCGCCATCATCACCCTACCCCGAGCTGACTCGGGCCGTAGAGAACAAGACCGGTGTCCCATCTGGCTAGCTCCGCCGGATAGGCAATGATGGCGCCCCGCATGCTCTGTGACGACGACGGCTCTCAGCTCTCTTACGGAAGCAGGAGGACGTCAGCAAGGACTCAACCGCTCCGACAGCTGTCCCTCCGCCCGGCTCCGTCGCTCCTCCGACGGCCACGACATCACACCAGCTGGGTGCCAAAATCTCTCCGGCTGCCACATCGGCATGTACTTAGGGCGCTAGCTCTCCCCCGCTAGACACGTAGCACTCTGCTACACCCCCATTGTACACCTGGATCCTCTCCTTACGCCTATAAAAGAAAGGACCAGGGCCCTCTTAGAGAAGGTTGGCCGCGCGGGGACGAGGACGGGACAGGCGCTCTCTTGGGGCCGCTCGCTTCCCTCTCCCGCGTGGACGCTTGTAACCCCCTACTGCAAGCGCACCCGACCTGGGCGCGGGACGAACACGAAGGCCGCGGGATTTCCACCTCTCTCACGCCCATCTCTGGCCACCTCACTTCCCCCCTTTGCGCTCGGCCTCGCGTCGACCCATCTGGGCTAGGGCACGCGGCGACATTCACTCATCGGCTTAGGGACCCCCCGGTCTCAAAACGCCGACAGTTGGCGCGCCAGGTAGGGGCCTGCTGCGTGTTGACGAACAGCTTCCCGTCAAGCTCCAGATGGGCAGTCTCCAGCAACCTCTCCAACCCGGGACGGTGCTCCGTTTCGGGAGTCTTGAGTTCATGTCCTTCGACGGCAGCTACGACATGATACTCCTTCCACCGCCGCGCGACAACGACAATGGCGGCCGACAGCCCGCCCGCCGGCGGCGGAATCGACGACGTCTTCCCCGCGTGGTGGAAGAACAACATTCGAGCTCGCCCCGTCCTCTCCCCCGCCAACGGAGGAGGAGGCGGGGCAACCAAGGCCAAGCGGGAGGCCGCGCCTCGTCGGCTATCGAGCGAATCGACGTCCCTAGCGCCCCAACGGGGGGCGCGTCGGGCGTCGACCTCGCGTTTGAGATGAAGGCGAGCGTCGTCTCCCCGCGACACGCCAATCCCGAGCAAGCGGACGACGCCAGCACGCTCACGGAAGGCTTGCTGGGCGTCACCCTCGTACCTGAGACGACGGTGCAGTCAGTCCCCGACGCGACTTCATCGCCGTTCGTCGACGAAAAGGTACCGACCGATTCCCATCCTACGTCATTTAGATTCAGCCTCAACCCGCCTAGCGACCTTGCTTTGGCGGACACTCTCGTAGAGGCGAATTCAAACCCTCTGGGGTTTCGCACGCGGTCGCCTTGGGACCGGCTGACGGACGTCTCGACCTATGGGCCCTCCGGGTCCGAGGAAGACGACGACCCCAGCATCTGTTGGGATTTCTCTGGACTTGGCAACCCTAGTGCCATGCGGGACTTCATGACCGCATGTAACTACTGCCTCTCCGACTGTTCTGACGGTAGCCGCAGCCTCGACGACGAGGACTGCGGCCCAAGCCACGAATGTTTCCACGTCGATCTAGGGGGTCCCTCCGAAGGCAATCATCTCGGCATGCCGGAGGACGGTGATCTCCCTAGGCCGGTGCCCCGCGCTGACATCCCGCGGGAGCTAGCTGTGGTCCCCGTTCCGGTGGGGGGTCACGCCCACAGCTCGAGCAAGTCCACGGGGCGCAGGCCAGGCTCGACGAGGGAGCAGGAGCGCTTGAGCCGATCCGCCGGGACGTCGGGCAGGCATGGGCGAGCCAACCCCCGGCCGGAGAAATACGTCACCTGCCCCAGGGTCTCCAGCTCCACGTCGCCAACGACGTCAGGGTCAGGCCGCCACCCGCATCCAGTGGGGTCGGTCAGAACCTGGCTGCAGCAGCGATGCTTCTCCGCGCAATGCCGGAGCCATCAACCACCGAGGGTCGGCGAATCCAAGGAGAGCTCAAGAATCTCCTGGAAGGCGCTGCGGTCCGACGGGCCAAGAGCTTTGCCTCCCGAAGGCAAGGATACCCCTCGGAACCTCATGCCGCGACTTCCCGATTCATGCGGGAAGCCTCGGTCTACACCGGGCGCACGCGCAACACCGCGCCTGCGGCCCCGGCCCACCTCGGCAACGAGCACCATCATCGCGACCGTCGGGCCCACCTCGACGAGAGGGTGCGCCGAGGCTATCACCCCAGGCGTGGGGGACGCTACGACAGCGGGGAGGATCGGAGTCCCTCGCCCGAACCACCCGGTCCGCAGGCCTTGAGCCGGGCCATCCGGCGGGCACCGTTCCCGACCCAGTTCCGACCCCCGACTACTATCACAAAGTACTCGGGGGAAACGAGACCGGAATTGTGGCTCGCGGACTACCGCCTGGCCTGCCAGCTGGGTGGAACGGACGACGACAACCTCATCATCCGCAACCTCCCCCTGTTCCTCTCCGACACTGCTCGCGCCTGGTTGGAGCACCTGCCTCCGGGGCAGATCTCCAACTGGGATGACCTGGTCCAAGCCTTCGCCGGCAATTTCCAGGGCACGTATGTGCGCCCCGGGAATTCCTGGGACCTCCGAAGCTGCCGACAGCAGCCGCGAGAGTCTCTCCGGGACTACATCCGGCGATTCTCGAAGCAGCGCACCGAGCTGCCCAACATCACCGACTCGGATGTCATCGGCGCGTTCCTTGCCGGCACCACCTGCCGCGACCTGGTGAGCAAGTTGGGTCGCAAGACCCCCACCAGGGCGAGCGAGCTGATGGACATCGCCACCAAGTTCGCCTCTGGCCAGGAGGCGGTCGAGGCTATCTTCCGAAAGGACAAGCAGCCCCAGGGACGCCCACCGGAAGATGCTCCCGAGGCGTCTACTCAGCGCGGCGCCAAGAAGAAAGGCAAGAAGAAGTCGCAAGCGAAACGCGACGCCGCCGACGCGGACCTTGTCGCCGCCGCCGAGCACAAGAACCCTCGGAAGCCCCCCGGAGGTGCCAACCTCTTCGACAAGATGCTCAAGGAGCCATGCCCCTATCATCAGGGGCCCATCAAGCACACCCTTGAGGAGTGCGTCATGCTTCGGCGCCACTTCCACAGGGCCGGGCCACCCGCGGAGGGTGGCAGGGCCCGCGACGACGACAAGAAGGAAGATTACCAAGCAGGAGAGTTCCCCGAGGTCCGCGACTGCTTCATGATCTATGGTGGGCAAGCGGCGAATGCCTCGGCTCGGCACCGCAAGCAAGAGCGTCGGGAGGTCTGCTCGGTCAAGGTGGCGGCGCCGGTCTATCTAGACTGGTCCGACAAGCCCATCACCTTCGACCAAGACGATCACCCCGACCACGTGCCGAGCCCGGGGAAATACCCGCTCGTCGTCGACCCCGTCATCAGCGACGTCAGGCTCACCAAGGTCCTTATGGACGGGGGCAGCAGCCTCAACATCATCTACGCCGAGACCCTCAGGCTCCTGCGCGTCGATCTGTCCTCCGTCCGAGCAGGCGCTGCGCCCTTCCACGGGATCATTCCCGGGAAGCGCGTCCAGCCCCTCGGACGACTCGACCTTCCTGTCTGCTTCGGAACGCCCTCCAACTTCCGAAGGGAGACTCTGACGTTCGAGGTGGTCGGGTTCCGAGGAACCTACCACGCGGTACTGGGGAGGCCATGCTACGCGAAGTTCATGGCCGTCCCCAACTACACCTACCTGAAGCTCAAGATGCCGGGCCCCAACGGGGTCATCACCGTCGGCCCCATGTACAAACACGCGTTCGAATGCGACGTGGAGTGCGTGGAGTACGCCGAGGCCCTCGCCGAGTCCGAGGCCCTCATCGCCGACCTGGAAAGCCTCTCCAAAGAGGTGCCAGACGTGAAGCGTCATGCCGGCAACTTCGAGCCAGTGGAGACGGTTAAGACCGTCCCCCTCGACCCCAGTGGCGACGCCTCCAAGCAGGTCCGGATCGGTTCCGGGCTCGACCCCAAATAGGAAACAGTGCTCGTCGACTTTCTCCGCGCGAACGCCGACGTCTTCGCGTGGGGTCCCTCGGACATGCCCGACATACCGAGGGATGTCGCCGAGCACTCACTGGATATTCGGGCCGGAGCCCGACCTGTCAAGCAGCCTCTGCGCCGATTCGACGAGGAGAAGCGCAGAGCGATAGGCGAGGAGATCCACAAGCTAATGGCAGCCGGGTTCATCAAAGAGGTATTCCATCCCGAATGGCTTGCCAACCCTGTGCTTGTGAGAAAGAAAGGGGGGAAATGGCGGATGTGTGTAGACTACACTGGTCTCAACAAAGCATGTCCGAAGGTTCCCTACCCTCTGCCTCGCATCGATCAAATCGTGGATTCCACTGCTGGGTGCGAAGCCCTGTCTTTCCTCGACGCCTACTCAGGGTATCACCAAATCAGGATGAAAGAGTCCGACCAGCTCGCGACTTCTTTCATCACACCCTTCGGCATGTACTGCTATGTCACCATGCCGTTCGGTTTGAGGAATGCGGGCGCGACGTACCAGCGGTGCATGAACCATGTGTTCGGCGAACACATTGGTCGCACGGTCGAAGCCTACGTCGATGACATCATAGTCAAGACGAGGAAAGCTTCCGACCTCCTCTTCGACCTTGAAGTGACATTCCGATGTCTCAAGGCGAAGGGCGTCAAGCTCAATCCCGAGAAGTGTGTCTTCGGGGTGCCCCGGGGCATGCTCTTGGGGTTCATCGTCTCCGAGCGGGGCATCGAAGCCAACCCCGAGAAGATCTCAGCCATCACCAGCATGGGTCCCATCAAGGACTTAAAGGGCGTACAGAGGGTCATGGGATGTCTCGCGGCTTTGAGCCGCTTCATCTCACGCCTCGGCGAAAGAGGCCTGCCTCTGTACCGCCTCTTAAGGAAGGCTGAGTGTTTCACTTGGACCCTTGAGGCCGAGGAAGCTCTCGGGAACCTGAAGGCACTCCTCACAAAGGCGCCTATCTTGGTGCCCCCAGCTGACGGAGAAGCCCTCTTGGTCTACGTCGCCGCGACCACCCAGGTGGTTAGCGCCGCGATTGTGGTCGAGAGGCAAGAAGAGGGGCATGCATTGCCCGTTTAGAGGCCAGTTTACTTCGTCAGCGAGGTACTGTCCGAAACCAAGATCCGCTACCCACAAGTTCAGAAGCTGCTATATGCAGTGATCCTGATGCGGCGGAAGTTGCGACACTACTTCGAGTCTCATCCGGTAACTGTGGTGTCATCCTTCCCCCTGGGGGAGATCATCCAGTGCCGAGAGGCCTCGGGCAGGATTGCAAAGTGGGCAGAGGAAATCATGGGCGAGACAATCTCGTTCGCCCCTCGGAAGGCCATCAAATCCCAGGTCTTGGCGGACTTCGTAGCCGAATGGGTCGACACCCAGCTACCGACGGCTCTGATCCAACCAGAGCTCTGGACCATGTTTTTCGACGGGTCGCTGATGAAGACGGGAGCCGGCGCGGGCCTACTCTTCATCTCGCCCCTCGGGAAACACCTACGCTATGTGCTACGCCTCCACTTCCCGGCGTCCAACAATGTGGCTGAGTACGAGGCTCTGGTCAACAGGTTGTGGATCGCCATCGAGCTAGGGGTCAGGCGCCTCGACGCTCGCGGTGACTCGCAGCTCATCATCGACCAAGTCATGAAGAACTCCCACTGTCGTGACCCGAAGATGGAGGCCTACTGCGATGAGGTTCGGTGCCTGGAAGACAAGTTCTACGGGCTCGAGCTTAACCACATCGCTCGGCGCTACAACGAGACTGCGGACGAGCTAGCAAAAATAGCCTCGGGGCGAACAACGGATCCCCCGGATGTCTTCTCCCGGGATCTGCATCAACCCTCCGTCAAGATCGACGACACGCCCGAGCCTGAGGCGCCCTCGGTCCAGCCCGAGGTGCCCTCGGCACAGCCGGAGGCACCCTCAGCTCGGCCCGAGGCGGCCTCGGTTCAACCCGAGGTACCCTCGGCCTCCGAGGGCGAGGCCTTGCGCATCGAGGAGGAGCGAAACGGGGCCACGCCTGATCGAAATTGGCAGACCCCGTACCTGCAATATCTCCGCCAAGGAGAGCTACCCCCCGACCGAGCCGAGGCTCGGCGGGTAGCACGACGCGCCAAGTCGTTCGTCTTGCTGGGCGATGAGAAGGAGCTCTACCACCGCAGCCCCTCGGGCATCCTCCAGCGATGCATCTCCGTCGCCGAAGGTCAGGAACTCCTGCAAGAGATAGACTCGGGGGCTTGCGGCCATCACGTAGCGCCTCGAGCCCTTGTCGGGAATGCTTTCCGGCAAGGCTTCTACTGGCCAACGGCGGTGGCTGACGCCACTAGAATTGTCCGCACCTGTGAAGGGTGTCAATTCTACACGAAGCAAACCCACCTGCCCGCTCAGGCTCTGCAGACGATACCCATCACCTGGCCCTTTGCTGTGTGGGGGCTGGACCTCGTCGGCCCCTTGCAGAAAGCGCCCGGGGGCTACACGCACCTGCTGGTCGCCATCGACAAATTCTCCAAGTGGGTCGAGGTCCGACCTCTGAACTGCATCAGATCCGAGCAGGCGGTGACGTTCTTCACCAACATCATCCATCGCTTCGGGGTCCCGAACTCCATCATCACCGACAACGGTACCCAGTTCACCGGCAGAAAATTCTTGGACTTCTGCGAGGATCACCACATCCGGGTGGACTGGGCCGCCGTGGCTCATCCCATGTCGAATGGGCAAGTAGAGCGTGCCAACGGCATGATTCTACAAGGGCTCAAGCCTCGGATCTACAACGACCTCAACAAGTTCGGCAAGCGATGGATGAAGGAACTCCCCTCGGTGGTCTGGAGCCTGAGGACAACGCCGAGCCGGGCCACGGGTTTCACGCCGTTCTTTCTGGTCTACGGGGCCGAGGCCGTCTTGCCCACTGACCTGGAGTACGGCTCCCCGAGGACGAGGGCCTACAGCGATCAAAGCAACCAAGCTAGCCGAGAAGACTCGCTGGACCAGCTGGAAGAGGCTCGGGACAAGGCCTTGCTACACTCGGCGCGGTACCAGCAGTCCCTGCGACGCTACCACGCCCGAGGGGTCCGGCCCCGAGACCTCCAGGTGGGTGACCTGGTGCTTCGGCTGCGGCAAGACGCCCGAGGGAGGCACAAGCTCACGCCCCCCTGGGAGGGGCCATTCGTCATCGCCAAAGTTCTGAAGCCCGGAACGTACAAGCTGGCCAACAGTCAAGGCGAGGTCTACGGCAACGCTTGGAACATCCAACAGCTACGTCGCTTCTACCCTTAAGATGTTTTCAAGTTGTTCATATACCTCGCACCCACACAAAGTTTAGTCATCAAGGAAGGGTCGGCCTCGCCTCGGCAAAGCCCGACCCTCCCTCGGGGGCTAAAAGGGGGAGGACCCCCTCTGCGTTGAAGTTTTCCTCAAAAAAAGATCTCTTCTGCCATAATATCTTCCGTGCTTTCTGAATACTTCGAAAAGTGGACCCTGAAAACGACGGAGTACACGTAAGCAGCCAAGGCTGACCAAGCCGAGGGACTCCTACGCCTCCGGGATACGGATACCTCACTCATCACCTTCTGCGATAAGTAACTCGCGTTCGGATAAAGTGATTCCGCGGACCGAACAAGTCTTCACGTTCGGAAGCTCTTCTGCCGAAGCGATCCTTCGAGCCTTCTCGACTGAGTCGGTGACAAGGCCTCATGGACGGGTGAAAGTGCGCGTAAGCGGCAAGGCCGACCGAGCCGAGGGACTCCCACGCCTCCGGGATACGGATACCTCACTCATCACCTTCCGCGAGAAGCAACTCTCGCTCGCACAAACATCACTGTTACCGACAAAAAAGTCCAGATACTCGAAACAAGAGGAAAGGAGACGCAGCTTTACAACACAACGAGGGTGTGTATATTCTGGCCTCGGCGGCTGCAGTAGGCACACGCTACAAGACACTCTGATCCTGTAGGCTCGGGTCTTGACGCTGGAAGGGGGCAGTAGCACCCTCGGCATCGACGGCACCTTCAGCGAGGCCCGACCTAGCCTCGGACGGCGACGTAGTCCAGGGATCCCCACTCTGGAGGACGACGTCATTGTCACGCCCGGACAATCGCTGCCAGGGACTTCTCCGGGAATCCGGCCCGAGCAGGCGGCTCGGCCGGTTACCCCTGGGGCCTCGGCCAACCATCTCCCAAGGGCGCCAGCCCGACCCGAGGCCTCGGCTGATCGACTCCGGCGTCGGTCCCGCTAACGGACAACCCGGCTAGGCTCCGGCCGACCAGGTTTCATTTTCGAGCCAACTCCGCCTCTGTTCATGCTGATATCGCTACCCCTGGCCTCGGCTCGTCGAAGAGCGGCCAAGGGGTCCCTTTAACTAAGCTAGAGGAGCCTCAGACAACAAGGCCGACCGAGCCGAGGGACTCCTACGCCTCCGGGATATGGATACCTCACTCGTCACCTTGACACAGGGCGACTCATGCTTGGTGAAGCGGTTCAGATAATCAACAGGCGAGTCTTAATGCTCGAAAATGAGGAAAAAACACGGCTCCGTGCCAAGATTACATACATGTTCAGGCCTCGACAGCCATAATGAACAAAAACACTGGCATTCGAAGTGCCATTACAAACGGAACTCCGGTTCCGTCCCCGCGGGTACGAACAACCCCACAAGATTGGGGAACCCGCGGAGCGATCGTGGACCGACGGGCGGCCCGCCGCCGCCCGATCCGGCAACAGCGACAACCACCCCTGCCCCGGGCGACGAAGCAGCTTCAGCAGCGGCTTCGGGGCAGGTGCTACGGCAGAAGGACTCTCACCCACCGAGGACGAGAGCCAGCCATTCAGGCCGGGAGACGGAGACCCAGGGCTACTGGTGGAGTTGGCAATCTCATCGGTAGAGAAGCCATCTCCGGCTGCCGACGCCTCGAAGCGCGCCGGCAGGTCTTCGCCCTAGCCAGAACCGCCCAGAGCGTGGGCGCTGCCCTCGCGGTATGCGGCGCAACCGTCGTCCGGACGGAGGACGTAGTGCTGCGTCCTGGCTGAGTGACGGCGGCCCGCCTATCCCGGCATGGCCGGAGGAAGTCTCTGCGAAGCTGGAGGATGCCATTCTCCCCCAGACGCCAGGGGAAGAAAAGGGTAACCGACCCACGCAGAGGCAGCCCCCCGACTCGCCTCATCCTCTATCTTGGCCTGGATGACAAAAATCCTTGAGGCTGAGGGAGGGGCAGAGGCCGCGGCCCGGCTCGCTTTCCTCCACCATCAAGCTGGAGGTCACCATCTTGGGTGACCACCGATGGAGGGGTGCAGCCGGGCCGCATGATAAAAATCCTTGAAGCCGAACGATGGCTGAAAGGTACCAACTCCTACGGAGTTGTGTTCCTCCAACGATGAGGCGAAAAGACGGCGGGTATCCCCCATCCGGGGGCTTGGAATGTGGAAAGACGCAATGCATAAGGGAGCAAGAGGACATGGTCGCCTTCCGAAGGGGGTCACCCTCCTTTTAAAGGCAACTCTCCCTACTTGCGCCCCCAACCATCACGGGCTGAGTCTTCTCCAACACACTCCAAGGCTCTCTCCTGCGGCGCGGGGGCTGGGTCCCGCATGTCATGCAAACCGGCTCAGAGTAGAAGAAGCCAAACCACCGCGCGTGGTGCACACAACCGCCCAGCGGTTACAAGTGACCCTCCACTTTCACCCAAACTAACGGGCGAAAGAGGCGGGCAGCCATGCAGGCGGCATGCAACCGCGCCAAGTGGACGCGCTTCTCCGACTCCCGACACGCCGGCATGGAGGCCCAGGCCCACGTGTCACGCAACCGGCGCGCCGGATGCTGCATGCAAGCAACTGCACCGCCACTTGCGCCACCACCGCGCCTCCTCGATTGCGGAACCAATACCGCGACTCGAGGCGACCAGGCGCACGACCCAGCAGTGCCAGCCTGATGCGGCGGTCAATGCGGCCAAAAGTGGGCCGGCAGTGATGACGGTGGCAGGCGGGCGGGAGCAGCGGTCACGTCGTCAGCCAAGCTCACGTCCTATCCGGGGGCAGCAAGAGAACCCCCTCTCATGGCGTGAAGACAACGCGCCCGTGATCCGTTCCTCGAATGGCTCGCGCACGCGCAACGGCCGCCCCGCCAACCGCTCGCCCCGTCGCATTAACTCCGCGGCAGGACAGGCGGCGCTTCCAGCGGGAGCAGTGGGCGACGCTTCGCCTTCGCCGTAATAACTGCGACAAAAAAAAGGTACGCCGCGTCGTTCGATTTCGTATCCTTTTCCTTTTTTTCCTCTTTCTCTATCTCTTGCAGCAGGGACCGGGAAAGGGGGATACCCCGAAAAGGATCCTTCCCCGTGAAGGAACCAGGCTCCGAGCCTCCTTACTGATCAGAGGTTCGAAGGCTGGCCCCCCGAAGGGTTTCAACAGCCGCCTCAGATCGCGTGGGCCCTACACCCACTACTGGTCAGAGGTTCGAAGGCCGGCCCCCCGAAGGGTTCCACGGCCGCCTCAGGCTACTCGGGCTCCGCGCCCATTACTGATCAGGGGTTCGAAGGTTGGCCCCCGAAGGGTTCACAGTCGCCTCAGACGCCGAGCGAGGGATGACCAGGGGTACGTTCGATACATAACCAAGACTCGGGTTGCGCTCCCGAGGTACCCTAGGACATTTCCGAGACCAGCGGGAGCGATCTTGTAACGGAATCCCATCGGAGGGAGGCATCGAGCCCTCGGACCCCGTCGCCAGGGGACCGAGTCCGGCAGATCACCCGCAGGTACTTTTGGGCGTGCCTCTGGGCCCCTAGCCGACCCCTAACGAACGGGGCACGGATGTCCACTCGGATTACCCGCTTGCAGCTCACCGGAGACACCATGTTCGGCGCCCATCGAGGGTAACATGGCGCTTTCCCCCCTCCTCCTTGCGGAAAGGCGACGCAGGGGCGTATGTAAAAAAGCCGAGTCTGTCCCTGATCGCCCTCTCGCCCTGTGCGGAGGCTCGGGGGCTGCTCTCGCAAACCCGGCTCCGGCCGAAACGTTGACAGCGTCAACATACCAGCCCGAGAGCTTGGGCCCCGACCATACACCCGGGCTACGGCCAGTTCGCATGAGGGAACAACCAGACCAGCCGAAGCATTACGCGAGGCATTAAGACCTCGAAGGAGTGAAACCACTCCTCCGAGGCCTCGGGGGCTACACCCGGCGGGTGCGCTCGCGCGCACCCACCGGAACAAAATGCAACCGAGAAAGGCTGGTCCCCTTGCAAAAAAGTGCGACGAAAGCCTCCAAGCGAGTGCTAACACTCCCTTCGAGGCTCGGGGGCTACTGTCGGGGACCATAATTAGGGGTACCCTCAAGACTCCTAATTCTCAGCTGGTAACCCCCATCAGCATAAAGCTGCTAAGGCCTGATGGGTGCGATTAAGTCAGGGATCAGTCCATTCGAGCGACTCGATCACGCCTCGCCCGAGCCTAGCCTCGGACAAGGGCAGCCGACCCCGGAGGATTTCCGTCTCGCCCGAGGCCCCCCTCCAACGGCGGACATATTTCCGGCTCGCCCGAGGCCCTGCCTTCGCTAAGAAGCAACCCTGACTAAATCGCCGCACCGACCGACCAAGTCGCAGGAGCATTTAATGCAAAGGTGACCTGACACCTTTGTCCTGACGCGCGCCCCCCGGCAGAGCCGAAGTGACCGCCGTCACTTCACCGCTCCACTGACCGGCCTGACAGAAGGACAGCGCCGCCTGCGCCACTCCGACCGCAGTGCCACTTGACAGAGTGAGACTGACAGGCAGTCAGGCCCTGCCAAAGGCACCATAGGAAGTTCCGCCCGACCCAAGGCTCGGACTCGGGCTAAGTCCCGGAAGACGGCGAACTCCGCTCCGCCCGACCCAGGGCTCGGACTCGGGCTAAGCCCCGGAAGACGGCGAACTCCGCTCCGCTCGACCCAGGGCTCGGACTCAGGCCCTCTTAGAGAAGGTTGGCCGCGCGGGGACGAGGACGGGACAGGCGCTCTTGGGGCCGCTCGCTTCCCTCTCCCGCGTGGACGCTTGTAACCCCCTACTGCAAGCGCACTCGACCTGGGCGCGGGACGAACACGAAGGCCGCGGGATTTCCACCTCTCTCACGCCCATCTCCGGCCACCTCACTTCCCCCCTTTGCGCTCGGCCTCGCGTCGACCCATCTGGGCTGGGGCACGCGGCGACATTCACTCGTCGGCTTAGGGACCCCCCGTCTCGAAACGCTGACAAGTCCTAATTTAGCCTTCCTCTACCTCGAATTTTCACCTCTCTTCGGCTCTAAATCGACTAGAGGCATCTTAGGTGGTCTTCGACGCTAAGACACACTCTAGGATCCTTAATTTTTAGTTTTTTATTGTCATGGATTTGTAAACACTAGTTGCTAGTTTTTAATGTAAATACGTAATTATTAATATATACTGCAAGTCTGCAGTGTAGATATACTATTTTATATCTATATATCGAACTGTTTACCAAATTTATTCTAAAATTATATACATTAGATAGAATTTGGGATAAATTTTTTATTGTGGCATACCCTATATAAAAATCTTAGGTCCGTTATTGTTTTTCAGGAGACGAGATTTAGATCTGCTGCGAAGAAGACAATCCTCTGCGTTATCGTGGACCGTCCCATTCTCATGCGTGGATGGATAGTCCGACATTCGCAGACCCTTCAGTCTAAAGCCACGTACACCGTCAACACCAGCATTTCTTGCCCTATCTACGTTTCACCCCGATCGAGAGACGAGAGGTAGAAAAATGACAGAGATGCCTAGAAAGTGACATGGACTAGCGCGGCAGTTGCAGAGCATGCACGCTCCCACGCGGCCAGCGTGCGACGAATTCTTTGGTTCCGCAGGCCTGGCGCGGTGGCGCCTTGTGTGGGCTATTCTTGCTCCATCACCTACGGACGTAGGAATACCAACCATGCCAGTGCCAGATCTCCTCTCCTCTCCACTGAGGACTCTGACCAGTGGGACTAGGATATTCCTTCTTCTTCACCCACGACTCCGCCTTCCTAGTTCTTGGGCGGCCGGCGAGGACGAACACGGACTCGCGCCATCGGAGAGAAGGAGATCCACTCGGAGCATGCGGGCCGCCGCGCGGTAGATGGTGAGCGCTCTTGGTTTCTCCCCCCCCCCCCCCCCCCCACTTCTGATTCTGGTCTGCAGATATGGGGCCATTCATTGGGGTTCCCCGCTGGCCCGCTCCGTCATGCCACTTCTCACGCTTGGAGGACTGCCTTCCTTCCTCGATGGCGTGACGGCTCAGGGCTACAGATCACTGCTCCCTCTCCACCTACGGCGCTAAGCCCAAACCCCGATCGACCCGCTTCGTCAGAACCCACGCCGCTTTCCCCTCATCGATCTCCTCGCTGGGACCCAATTCCACTTCCAACCGGCCGTCTCCTACCAGTACCGCCTGCGCCTCCCTGGACCCGTTCCGTCTGATTCCCCACCGCTGCTTCCTCGTCAACATACTTCTCAGCCAATAGGTGCACATCTTCCTACTTCGATGCGAATCCTACTCTGGATTCAAATCAGGTCCAGTTTGAAAGTGACAAGAAGCTGCTCTAGTTCCACGCATCTTCGCCGCCCATCATTGCCACCCGCAAGCGGCAAGCCCAACGGTTTTCCAACCCAACCGGAGTAATCAATCCTTCTACTCTACTCAGTGGAGTAGTATAGTAAGTATGGTCAACCTCAGTTCATTGCCCTAGGCGCAATAAATTCTCTGTGCCATGCACGGATTATATTTCATCGCTAGTATATCCATGATTTATAAATTCTTGGTCCCATTATTTTCTCTTTGTTAACGCTTCATTTGTGCCTTAATTTAAGTAGCCAAGGATATTCTAACCTAATGTAATGTACGGTCTCATTCCAGGTGCCTAAGACTGTCTCCGGTAGACAGTGTAAAATAGGGGACACATTTAATAGACTCAGATGGACCCACAAGTCAGAGACTCTGTGCTAATTATAAATGAAGAGACAATCTTTACAGTGGCAAAAATACAATTCTTCATTTTGTAGCATTGTACCAACATCTTGGCTGTCCTGTCCTTTTTGTCGATGCCCCTTTTCATACTGGAGTTCGTGTGCTAATTTACTTAACTCCGTTCCTCATTTCTTTTTTGCACTCTAGTTGTTTAATCGCCCTTCAGCCTTCAAGACACATATAAATTACTAGAGCCTCATTATTCCCAATGAACATAGTATCATTCATAAGTTAGAATCCAATTTTCAGATTGTTATATAGAAGCAAGAGATCATCTGCACGTTCCATGCAAAAGTGAATGGTATCGATTTGATGACCCCCCCCCCCCCCCCCCCCCCACACACACACACACACACACAGTATCAGTGTTGGTTCTACTGAGCCAGCGTACTTCCCCACATTGTCCAAAATAATATTTATTTTCACTGGATTTGTGTTCTGACTATTACTAGTGCCCAATGTTCTACATGATCATACATTCAGAGCATAGTATTTCAGAGTACCATATAATGTGTACACAATAAACCACTCGCATACTCAATGGAGAATTTGAAGACATTGATTTTTGCCAATTGAATACAATCACTCATGTTGGTCATATTCATTTTCCATGTTGAAACAAGGAACAACCATATGCTTGCTTATGTCTGACTATTTGGCTTACTAACTGCAGAAACTGAGGAACACGGCAATAACACGAGCAAATTCAGCTTGTCTTCCAATGGGGGATCGTGTTGGTGTCAAGTACAACAGCATCAATGAGACTGAAGAGCGTAAGGGAGGGCATGGCATCCCCAAGGTTTCCATGATACCCCTCATATTCCTCATATTTTATGAAGTTTCAGGGGGTCCCTTTGGGATTGAGGATAGTGTCAAGGCTGCTGGGCCACTACTGGCAATTTTGGGCTTTCTTCTGTTTGCACTCATATGGAGCGTTCCAGAAGCTCTAATCACTGCTGAGATGGGCACTATGTTCCCCGAGAATGGTGGTTATGTTGTCTGGGTTTCTTCAGCTCTTGGTCCGTTCTGGGGTTTTCAGCAAGGTTGGGCAAAGTGGCTCAGCGGTGTCATAGATAATGCCCTCTATCCAGTCCTATTTCTGGACTATGTCAAGTCCAGTGTTCCAGCTCTTGGAGGTGGGCTCCCAAGGACCTTAGCGGTGCTTATCCTCACAGTTGCGCTTACATACATGAACTACAGAGGGCTGACTATAGTTGGCTGGGTGGCAGTCTTTCTTGGGGTGTTCTCTCTTCTCCCGTTCTTTGTGATGGGATTGATAGCTATTCCACAGATTGAACCTTCTAGGTGGCTTGAAATGGACTTGGGGAGTGTGGATTGGGGATTGTATCTGAATACACTATTTTGGAACCTCAACTATTGGGATTCAATCAGCACATTGGCTGGTGAAGTCGAGAATCCAAAGAGAACCCTACCAAGAGCGCTTTCTTATGCTCTAGTTCTAGTGGTGGGAGGATACCTCTACCCATTAATCACTTGCACAGCAGCAGTTCCAATCGTTAGGGAGCACTGGTCAGATGGGTATTTTTCAGACATCGCAAGAATTCTCGGTGGCATTTGGTTGCACTCATGGATTCAAGCAGCAGCTGCTTTATCCAACATGGGCAATTTTCTCACTGAAATGAGCAGCGATTCTTACCAGCTTCTTGGGATGGCTGAGCGAGGCATGCTCCCTGACTTTTTTGCCAAGAGATCTCACTATGGAACCCCGCTTATTGGCATCCTGTTCTCTGCCTTCGGTGTGATCCTACTGTCCTGGATGAGCTTCCAGGAGATCATCGCTGCCGAGAACTACCTCTACTGCTTCGGCATGATCCTGGAGTTCATTGCCTTCATCAAGCTGCGGGTGTACCATCCGAACGCCTCTCGGCCCTACAAGATCCCTTTGGGCACCATTGGTGCTATCCTTATGATCATCCCACCTGGTCTCTTGATCATTGTGGTGATGGCACTCGCGTCCTACAAGGTGATGGTGGTGAGCATCCTAGCGATGGTCTTCGGATTCGTGCTGCAGCCGTGTTTGGTGTACGTGGAGAAGAAGCGGTGGTTAAGGTTCTCCATCAGTGCAGACCTGCCCGATTTGCCTGATGTGCAGGAAATTGCTGAAGATGATGCTGTCCCACTCGTGGTCTAATATTCGGCCATTGTGCTCTGGAGGTGTTGTTCCCAATCGAGACATCCTAGGATGGAATGTGACACACTGGGATTCACGACCTTGTATCTCCTGAATGAGTTCCAAAGCCAGAGGTCTTAGACATCTTGTATAAGGACACATTATGTTTTCACCGTGCTATTGAACATCATGATGGCATCATGCATCAAACAGAAATGTAAGCCCCAGACAGTGTTCATCAAAGGAGATCCTCCAGATTATCAAATACTTGTTGCATCTGCTGTCAGCTGTCGCTTAACTTGTCTATATACTAGGGTCGATCCATGACATGACATGAGGTTACTCATCTGGGATCGCCTTAAAATGGGTGAACGTTAACTCTTGATAAGAGGCAGTAGAGGTTCTCGACCTGCAGATTGTAACCTGGTTTCCATTGCATAAACTGTTATCAGTAATTCCATCTTTTGCGTACAGTTTTGTGTTATAAATGGAGCATCGGCGTAATTGTCCTTGGAAGTTAGTTGCCATTATTCTGCATGGTTCGACTCATTTTCGCAAACAATATAAAATGTTTTTCGCAAACAATATAAAATGTTGAGTTTTATTTCGGAAGGGTACTATTTTTTCGATTTTTGAATCCCAAAGTTTCATCATTAGAAATTAGTACCCATGTGACCATGTGGGGTCACTGCTGGCATCAATTCCTTATTTAGCAGCGTGATTGATTTAAGGAATAAGAAAGTTCATATCTTCTCACTTCTCATAGTCCTTTCTTTTTAGTTTGTGGAATGAAATAAATTGATTCATCACTATTTTATTTTTATAGTCTAATAATTAGTAATAATATGAGAAATGAATTTGTGGACTGGACTCATTATACATCTCATCTAGAATTGATCAACTCCTCAAACCAAACACCGCTAAGTGTTTTAAATAGATTTTTTAATTTAAATCATTACGAGGATGTTTGGTTTAAAGAATTAATACATTCTAGATGAAGTGGTGCATCATGAGTCAATTTCACAAATTTGGTGGAGTGTACTCATTTCACAAACCAAACAAGAAAGTGAGGAGTGAGAAGATTAACTACCCTATTCCTCTGGTGGAGTTGTATTTGACATGGAGGCTCTTTATGTCCTGAATTGTCTAAATAAATAAATATTCATGCAAAAAGAAACTTGTAAAAATATAAATATTGAGAAAGATAGATCGTCAACCGAAAAATCTAGAAATACAAGCCAGACAAATCCAACCTCCTCAGGATAACACATTTGCGGGAGTGAACAAGCCCGTGGAGGGAGAAACCATGGTTAGCTGGCTCTGTCACACTGAAGGCCACAAGTCTTACCAATACAAGGCGAATATCGGGGAGAAGCAAAAGAATAAGCTAACAAGCAAAGCCAACAAGGGAAAGAGGCTACACCAACAACTACATCAACAAGGTGGATAAGAAAGCTGCTACACCATATTTGATCAAAAAGAAAAAGAATGGAGAATGGAAAGATGATAGCGATCAAGGCCAACAAGCAAGCCAACAAGGGAAAGGGGGCCAAACACATCGGGTGCCAAAGGAAATCATTTTTTACCATGAAGAGCACCAAGAAGGTTTGGGTACCTCTAGGGAAATGAGAAGTCCGAAGACCTCGGAAAATTTGGAGACTTGGCAAAAATAAGATTTATATCATGGGATGCATCACATCGGATCAAGTCTATTGCCAAGTGGGTTAGTGAATACTTTGAACCCAAATTCTCCACCCATGACTAAGGTAACTAAATTATTGCATTTCCTTATTTTTAGATATGCATATCTATTTTTTTATCTTACATGCCTAGTTTTACATGTGGTATTTACTTTCGATTTAAGTTGCATGCATACTAGGTAAATTATATGGTAGGAATGCTCGTTGACAATTCATATTCTTGAGCAAACCTACATGGTTTACAATGTTTAGTTAAGCAAGGCACATAGCTTATTTAAAATTCCTAGATAGGTGGCGCCGTTGTTTTGCTTCCAAATTTAAATCCTTCAAGTGGTGTCATTTTGACTTATGTGCCAAAGCTCGGATTATTGATAATTTGTCCCTCTTGATCTCAAAATCAAGGTGTATGTCTCCTATAAGTATTCAAAACTTTTACGCATACCTTTAGACGGAGGTTACTCTATAATCTAAGTCTTTGAGACTAATACTCGTTTTCAAGTCTATTATGTGTGTAGTAGTCTCATTAAAGGAAAATGGAGTCCCCAGAGAAAGACAATAAGCTTCCACCACAAATCTACAAGTGTTTTCAAACTCCGTAAGTGGTTTCATTCCACTATCGATATCATTTACATGTCTTCTCCAATTTTGATTAGACTATGTTTTATCTTAATCATATGCCCCATGTTGCATATATGCGTATGTTGTTAAAATATATATTTTACCTATGCATAGCTTTATGGGGAGTTAGTCTATTCAATCAAGTCTTGTTTCCTCTCGTTTTCATGTGCTTTCCCTAAGTAGAGGATCTCCGACAGGGGAGTATCTCTTCTTCATACAAAGGGGGAGAATATTCTTTCAAAGGGGGAAACACTCTTTTTTATGGGGAATAATCTTTTTAGAGGGCAAGTTTCTTAAATGCTTCCTATATGCTTTTAATGTCTTCCTTTTCGGTGTTTGGTTCAAAGGGGGAGTAGTTTTAGGGACCAAAGCAATTCAAAGTATATCAAATACCAAAAATCACCAAATTTAAAATTTTGATCTTACAAGTGGTTCTGGTTCTACAAGCGGTTTTTGGTCTAAAATAGGAAGTATGT
Organism: Zea luxurians; assembly: GCA_029449295.1. Classification (NCBI taxonomy): domain Eukaryota; kingdom Viridiplantae; phylum Streptophyta; class Magnoliopsida; order Poales; family Poaceae; genus Zea; species Zea luxurians. The sequence goes on from JAOPSE010000109.1 coordinate 2,156,723, forward strand.
GGATTATGGAATTAGGGAGGAGGCTTAAGTTTTTAATCTCCCATTGTGGGGACTTTCATGTATTCTAGCAAGTAGATTGCATTTTTATAACAAGTATTTGTTATATTTTCTTACTTTAGTTGTGTTGTCATCAATCACCGAAAATGGAGAGATTGTGAGGAAAATGGACCCCAGGCCATTTGGCTAAGTGGTTTTGTTGTTTGATGATCGATATAACCTTGTGGACTCATGTTTCCCAAGTGTTTGTATTTGTAGTTCACAGGATGCAAAAATGACTTGGACTGAGGTGCTAAGGAAGCAACACCTCGAAAGAAGACATTATGAAGACTATAAGTGAAGATCAACAAGTATCAATCAAAGTCCAAGACATAAAGAAAAGTGGAGTCACACCCGGACCGTCAACCAGTGTGCAGCGGACAGTCCGGTGCCACCCGACAGACTGCCCGGTGCACCAGGGAATAGGAGCCCAACGGCTAGTTCTAGGTGGCACTATGGAGGAGAGCCACCGGACTGCCCGGTGAACCATCAGTCTATCCGGTGCAAGGCTGACAACGCACCAACGATCATCTGCAACAGTCAACCACAACAGCTAGTAGCACCGGACTGTCTGATGTGCCGTAGAAAGCAACAACTTTCCTCCAATGGCTATAATTGAGTTGGCACCTATATATACTTCACCCAACCGACCATTTGAAGGTGCGAGAGCCCAAGCAACATACCAAGGAAGGTTATACACATCTCCATGTGCCCAAACACCCAAATGCTTAATAGAATCACTTGGTGATTAGCGTAGGTGCTTTGCGAAGTGCTTAAATTAGTTAGACTGCTATTGCGCTTGCTCTAGGTGATCCCTAGTTAGTTGAGTGAGTTTATAAAAACAAACATAACCCCTCGGCTCTTGTGCGAGCCATTGTAATTGAGAGCACCTAGAGGGGGGTGAACATGTGATCCTATAAAAATCAAGTCTAAACAACACAAATTTGGTTTATAAGTGTTAGTGAAGTGAAAGCCAAGTTACTATGAATAGAGAGAGAGAACTCTTCACTTGATTGTTCCTTTGAGATATGTATTAAACTTTGGAACAATAGAGCAAGTGAATATGTGAGAACTCTATGGAAGAAAACAATCACAATAAAAAGTTGCACAAGTGACACGGTGATTTTATCCCGTGGTTCAGCCAATGCCTACTCCACGTTGTGGTGACCTCCTTTGGTCAAGGATTGCACTCAATCCCTCTCAAATGATCCAAAGATCAAACTTAAGTACCACAGTGTTATTCCTTTTCTCAAGTATTCCCTTTGTGAGGAATCTCCACAAGCTGAAGTCTCTCACCCTTACAAGATTGATCACAAGAATCAAAAGAGTAAGGGAGGGAATAGAAACACACACAAAAACTAGAGTCGCAGCAACAACATGCACACAAGTCAAAAACTGAGCACACAACACAACACAACGGAGTCAGCTCAAAGAAGTACTCAAATCTCAAACGCAATGAACTGAATGCGTGCTTACAGAGTCTAGGCGTTGTAGGATGTTCAATGGAGGCTTGGTGTGCTTCTTCATGCACCAAGGGGTCCCTTTTATAGCCCTAAGGCAGGTAGGAGCCGTTGAAGCTCCATTTAGAAGGCTTTGGTTGCCTTCTGTCCGTGGGCGCACCGAACAGTCCAGTGCATCACCGGACAGTGAGCAGTGCGCGATTCCCTTCCTTGTTTGGCGAAGCTGACCGTTGCAGCCACCGGCCTCCGTGGCACACCGGATAGTCCGGTGCGACCTGGTGACTATTGGTGGAGTCCACGTATCGCCTGCTGATCAGGGTGGCCTACCGTTGGCATGGGCGCGGCTGGCACACCGGACAGTCCGGTGCACACCAGATAGTCTGGTGAATTATAGCCGCAGCGCCCTGTCTTTTTCTCGAGAGTGGTCTGTTCACCGAGCGCGCTAGCCTGGGCACCGGATAGTCCGGTGCAGGTTTGGCTTGCCTTGGCCAAACTGCTCCAATTCAATTTCTCATTTTGAGAAGATTCCTAGCACTTAGTAGAATAATGTTAGTACCAAAAACAATTTACTAAGGCTAGAATCATACCTTGCTTTTCCATTTGCATCTCCTTAAGCCTCAGCTCATATTTAGACAAAACAATATGTGTTGAGCATCTAATCACCAAACATAATAGAAATGGCCCAAAAGCACATTTCCCGTTCAATCTCCCCCTTTTTAGTAATTTATGCCAACACATCAAAAGCAACTTAAAATGTAACAACATTCTCAAAAGTGAGCTAGAAAGAGCAACTTGATGTTAAATTGAAGACCAATTAATCTTACATAGGATTTGGCATATTTGAATCACTTTTGCCACCACTTGGTTTGTTTTCGCAAAACAAATTCATTCCATATCTTTATGTCAAAAACACTTGTTTTGGCAAATCAAAAAATCTTTCAAGACTAGTTTTGATCAAATATAAAAAACTCCCCCTTTTTCCATAATCAAATTTCTCCCCCATAAGAGAGCAATTTTTGCAATAAGAGGGTTTTGATCAAAAACCAAGTATTCTTACAGTTTAATTTTGAAAAATATACAAGTGAATACACAAGTGGTAGTTGATCCGGTTGCTTTGGCCTTAATTTCCCCCCTTTGGCATTAAGCACCAAAACAAAAGAACTATTTGGCCTTTTTAACCCCATTGCCTCACCAAAACGTGCAGGTTCAAACCAAAGGCAATGAGAAAACACAGATAGGGACTTGGAACAAGATACATTGATACACTACACCAAAATCATACACTTCCTACGGTTTTTTAACTTCCTACAGCTTTTATAACAAACCATAGGAAATAAATAACTTCCGAGAGGCAACTGCAAGCTCTAGGAAATAAACATAACTTCCTACGATATTTTATAAAAGCTATAGGAAGTTAGCTTTCACAGGCTGACCCGCGTGTTCGGTCAGACGAGCCGCTAACTTCCTTGAGGCGGCCGTAGGAAGTTAGCATGGGCAGCTAACTTCCTACGACCTACTCTAGGAAGTTAGATTTTAGTTGTTGATCTACTGTTGCGGTCAAACAAAAGCTAACTTTCTACGACCGGCTCTAGGAAGTTAGCATGAGCAGCTAATTTCCTACGACCTCCTATAGGAAGTTAGATTTCAGCTTTTGACCAGTAAAACAAAAAGCTAACTTCTTACGGCCGGCTCTAGGAAGTTAGCTGCCTTCGTATGGCCTCCTGTAAAACAAAAAGCTAACTTCCTACGGCCGGCTCTAGGAAGTTAGCTACCTTCCTACGGCCTCCTGTAGGAAGTTAGATTTCAGCTTTTGACCAGTCAAACGAAAAGCTAACTTCCTACGGCCGGCTCTAGGAAGTTAGCTGCCTTCCTACGGCATCCTCTAGGAAGTTAGATTTTAGCTTTTGACCAGTCAAACAAAAAGCTAACTTCCTACGGCTGGCTCTAGGAAGTTAGATGCCCAGCTAACTTCCTACGGCCTCCTCTAGGAAGTTAGATTTCAGCTTTTGACCAGTCAAATGAAAAGCTAACTTCCTACGGCCAGCTCTAGAAAGTTACTTAACTTTCTAGAGTAAATGTACAAACTCTTCGAAGTTATGTAACTTTCTACAGCTTTACTCTAGGAAGTCTCATATTTTAAAAAAAAAGAAGAGAAGAAAACTTTTTCTTTTTCTTCTTCGTATCCTTATCTCCACCGCCAATGCTTTTTTCTCTATTGAACATGTATCCTCTGTAATGTTTTATTTTCTTTTGTCTTCCGTATCAAAATAGAAGCCGATGGAGCCTTCTCCCTCATGAGCCTCATCGTATAGGTCTGCTCTCTGGTTTTATCTTCTCTGCTGGACCGCGCCTCCCCTTTGCTCATCTTTCAGCCCGCCTCCATGGTGCCCCTGACCTTCCACTAGCTCGGCGACGCTAGCCCCTTCTCTGCACTGGCGCTCCTCTCTCTTCCTCACTGCTTGCGCGTGCCCGTGCTTCCTGTTCCTGGTGCCGGATCCCCTTCCCCACGCGTCCTCTTCTCTGCCAGGCATCCATAGAGCCGTCGACCATCTCCCCTGCGTCGAGCGCCCTCTCCTACTCGAGCATCGCCGCCATGGTCTCAACCCTAGCGCCCGGCTGCTGCCCCAGGCCGAGTTCCTTTCCATGGCCGCCCTCAACCCCATGGTCGAGCTTGCCCAACCAATCGCCTCCATCGCAGGTGCTGTTTTGTCCCCCCCTTTCATCATGTTTGGTCCTCGGCGCCCAAGCTTTTGTGTCCCTGCAGCACGCCGTGCATGCGCAGCCCCGGCAGCGACGTCGTCCAACCCGTTCAGCGTGCTCTAGTTGTTCGACGAAATGGGAGAACCAAAGAATTGTCGTCGTTTCTCATCCGCGATCCCGCCAGTCTTGTGCGCAGTCCGCATATTGTGTTCCTCATCGGTGAGGCTTGCTGTTCATGCCTTATTCGATCCCCATTTGGTACCTGCATTTTGATATTAACTATATATGTGTTTGTGTGTTTGATGTGGACTGAAATCTTTGGTGTTTTGGGGAGAGGAACCCCAGGTTTGGGTGATGAAGAGAAGGTTTGTGCGCATCGCTCGCCAGAGGTTCGATAGAAGCACTATGTAATGCCCTGTCTTATACAGAGATGGGATTATGTTCTTGTTTGCGAAGTAGACGTTTCGTGGGAAAAACTTAAGTTTGAATTGAAGTTTATGTGATAATGTTTTAGTGGCTGAGTGTATCTAGTGTGATTGAGTTAGTCCTATGTGTGCAAAGTATGGGGTATTTGTATGCAAATGATAGGTTTGGTATTTCAAATGGTTATTCGATAAGTTTGGTTATTGCTAATTAAATCAGATGAATTTGTTTAATGAAGATTGAAGACCTTCTTTAGTAATTGTTACCTTTTATTGTATTGATTGATAAAATGTCCTATGTGAGTAAATATGGTGGTTTGATTAGATTAATTTCACACTAGGATAGATGATGCATGCCTTACATATCGGTCTAAGCATTGAGGGTGATAATAGTATCTTAACATTTATGTATGATGTTCATATTACATTATCTCCACAGATTATATGTTAGCTGTTTGGTAGCTTGTTCTTGCTAAAATTTCTTTCTGTTGTCCTTCCCATAGCCTATTTAGTGTTTGCTATTGGGTCTGCATGTCCAGTCGTAGTTATGTAAATAGTTTAGTGAAGTAAGCCATGTTTTCTGTGAAAGTGTTATATAGAAAAGTTGTAGATCACTTCTTTTTCTTACTTGTGTAAAAATTTCATGACTATAGGTTAAGTAGTTTAGGAGTTATGATTTTTCCAAGTCCAGTTTCAAAATCTGTCCAAATTCTGTATAGGTTTCGAAAATTGGATTGTTTAGCTAAGCTAAACTGAGAATCAGCCCTTAGTAATTATAGAAGAATTGTAGTACTTTTCTTAAGCTTTCCAACAAATTTTGGATCACCCTTTTTGGTGATCTATAAGTTAAGTTACAACTGTTTGAAGTGCGATCTCTGAATCTGTTCGAATTTGGACATCAGAGCCTTTCTTATGTCTTTTGACATTTATATGCATTGAATTGACATGAGATGTTTATAAATAAATTGTAGAAAATTCTACTAGCTTTCTAAAAAAGTCTAGAATCACCTGATTTGGATGCCTGACACTCTAGTTATGGATTTTTAAAGTGAGTAGTCGAATTCTGTCCAAATCTGGACAAAATTTATGTTTAGTTCTATTTGACCTTTCTAAAGATTGAATCTTGTTATGATGATACTACAAAAATTATAGAGGACTTTATAAGCTTTCCAGAAAGTACTAGTTTACTATTTTTGGATGCTATTTTGTGAGTTATGAACTAAACAAATAGTTGATGTTCTGCTGTCCAAATTCAGCAAGTATTAAAATGACTATTTGGAATTTTCTTTTGTGTAGATACCTAGGAAACATTTCCACTTCCATACTGCAAAATATTCTGTTCTAATATTTGTTTTTCCATCCATTGTTCTGCAAACATAGCCTTGTATAGTGCAGTTTGCTTGATGTTAATTTCATACTATGCGCATGTGTAGTGAGCCACAAACTGGGAAGTGCCACTCTCATATGAAAATTGCCTAGGATGGCGATTCAGCTACTATCATTGTAAGTAAAATATTAGAGCTCTTTTGAATAGTTATGCCATTGATGTTAACTGATTGTAGTTGTGCTTTTCTATAGCTTCATTATCGCAATTTGTTCCATTGTAATGGCCACGTTTTCTACTGGAATCGACACCAAATCCTTCCAGGTAAGTTTATTACTCTCAATTTTTATCTATAAGGGGGGATGCAGAGTGCCGGAGGCGTCTCACATGAGTGAGATCTAGATAAGAAATAAACCGATACAAACCTTCTCCCGCAAATGTAGAGAGACTGCTTCAAACCTGTGACCTAGTGACTTAGTGAGACAACTCTCACACTGCACCAGACCTGCCTTCTCTCAATTTTTATCTATGACATGCATAATTTTTATTTTTCCTTGGTATCAATATGATCATGTGTTCCAGTTTCTAAGTAACAATCATTGCTGAGTAGTTGCACAATTATTATGTAAGATTGTAAAATAAAACGGTCTTCAGGGATGTCATTGGTCAAGTTACTTGAAAGTGTCAAAATGTTAATGCGCATGTTTTTTTGGTCAAATCACAGTTCTCATGTGTACTTTTTATTATAATGATACGCAATTCTCATGCATGTTCAAGACAAAAAAATTCTCACGTGTACTCTCTTTTTACTTAAGTAATATGTATATATATCTTGTTAATCATTATTGACTTGAAGAATTTCTTCAGAGTGCTACTTTTACCCAGCATATTAACAAAAACTATTCATTTTCAAGATTCGTCATCGACTCGAGCCAGGTGAGGGTTCAGCGTGGAGGTTCGTCGAGGTCTGCTACTCGTAGCTCCCGTCGCTCCACTCAAGATCCAGCAGAAGTGGAGCAACTGCGAGAAGAACTTAGGCGACATCAGGATTACTTGAAGCAACAAGCTGCGCAACTGAATATTATGCTACACGGATTCAACAATAGCAAACACTCATACAAGTAAGTTCAAAAGATAATAGCTTTCACTTTAAGATATGTATTGATTTAAAACGCTAATGTGAATGAGTTCGACAAATTTGTAGCAACTAGCACAGGCCCAAGGGATACATGTCCCGGTGCCCCCCCACCTCCCGTTCATTATCCTTGGTCTTCACCTCCACCTATACCTACATCTCCATCTACCGAACATCAGGTATGCAAATTCATCATCATTTACTTGTTATTAGTTATATTATGATGTAACTCAGCAAATGTCATTTGTACATGTATATTAGACCCCTCCAGCTACCTTGCCGACGCATGAACGAGAAGACAGATTAGACGTAGTCGAAACTCTCTTCGCTAGTGGAGGTATCGACCATCACTTGTCACTGTAACCCGATGGTGATCGGCGACCGTGAGCTTCCATGTTATTGTGTTCTGATACTTGAGACTTTTATTATGACTATGTATGAGATATTGTCTCTTATTAGTACTAGATGATGAGATATGTCTTATTATGACTATGGATGAGACTTTTGTGGTGTAATTGATGAGACTATGGATTTAAATATTGTTATGTGATTGTGTGTGAGATGTTTTATGCGAAAATATGTTGTGCTATATAGCTGTTGATATATTTGTTATGTTGTGGAATGTGGTGTAAAATATAATCAGCATTTGTAATGCTAGTCAAATTAACTTCCTAGAGGCTTATTAACTTCGTAGGGGGCTACAGTCAGCCGTAGGAAGTTAGCCAGCTAACTTTCTAAGGGCTACAGTCAGTCGTAGGAAGTTAGCCAGCTAACTTCCTAGAGGCTACAGTAAGTCGTAGGAAGTTAGCCAGCTAACTTCCTAGGGGCTACAGTAAGCCGTAGGAAGTTACTCGTAGGAAGTTAGTCAACTGACGGCGTGAAACTACTAACTTCCGAGAATCTACTAACTTCCGAGAGGCTTATTAAGCCGTAGGAAGTTAGCTAACTTCCTAGAGCCCTCTAGGAAGTTAACCTAACTTCCGACAAAAAATTTCGAGAGCCAAACTTCCGACGGGATGGCATAACTTCCGAGAGTTTCGCTAACTTCCTAGAGTTTAGGCCTAACTTCCTAGGGTTTAGGCTCTAGGAAGTTTACTATTTTGGTGTAGTGATACCGGAACGCACTAGAAGCTTCTTCTTTGTCCAAGTCCACCTTTTCCCTTTCAATCCATTTTTGAGACTATATCAAAATTACTCAAGCAAACACATTAGTCTCAAAAGGTCAAGTTGTAGTACATCCTCCCCCTAAACATGTGCATCATGTGAGGTCCAAGGATGACTTGTACAACTTGAGCACCAAAATAGGTAAAGACAAAAATTGCTTAAAAGAACATGATCAAAGGCATAAGGCACATGTATGCTATATATCAATCCAAGTTTTGCGAATCTAAGACATTTAGCTCACTACGCAACCTGCAAAACCTTTTATCAGCTAAAGGCTTGGTGAAGATATCGGCTAGCTGGTTCTCGGTGCTAATGTGGCAAACATTGATATCTCGCCTTTGCTGGTGGTCTCTCAAGAAGTGATGTCGGATGTCTATGTGCTTAGTGCGGCTGTGTTCAACAAGATTATCCGTCAAGCAGATTGCACTCTTATTATCACATAGGAGTGGGACTTTACTAAGATTGTAGCCAAAGTCTCGGAGGGTTTGGCTCATCCAAAGTAGTTGTGCACAACACTATCCTGCGACAACATACTCGGCCTCAGCGGTGGATAGGGCAATGGATGTTTATTTCTTAGAGCTCTAGGACACCAGGGACGTTCCTAGAAATTGACAAGTCCTTAATGTGCTCTTCCTATTAACCTTGCACCTGGCATAGTCGGAATCTGAATATCCGATTAAGTCAAAGGTAGACCCCTTTGGATACCAGATCCTGAAGCAAGGCATATGAAATAAATATCTAAGAATTCGCTTCACAGCCACAAGATGACATTCCTTGGGGTCAGATTGAAACCTAGCACACATGCATACACATAGCATTATATCTGGTCTACTAGCACAAAGATAAAGTAAAGAACCTATCATAGACCAGTTTGCCTTTTGATCAATGGACTTACCTCCCTTGTCGAGGTCCAAGTGTGTGTCGGTTCCCATTGGCGTTTTCGTGGGCTTAGCGTCCTTCATCCCAAACCTTTTGAGCAAGTCATGAGTGGACTTCGTTTGGGAGATGAAGGTTCCTTCCTTGAGTTTCTTCACATTGAATCCAAGGAAGTAGTTCAACTCGCCCATCATCGACATCTCGAATTTCTGCATCATTGTCGTGCTAAACTCTTCACATGACTTTTGATTAGTAGAACCAAATATTATGTCATCGACATATATTTGGCATACAAACAAATCACCATTACAAGTCTTAGTAAAAGAGTGGGATCCGCTTTCCCGACCTTGAAAGCATTAGAAATGAGAAAATCTCTAAGGCATTCATACCATGCTCTTGGAGCTTGAAGTCCATAGAGCACCTTAGAGAGCTTATACACATGGTTGGGATACCTGTCATCCTCGAAGCCAGGGGGTTGTTCCATGTACACCTACTCCTTAATTGGTCTGTTGAGGAAGGCGCTCTTTACATCCATTTGCAACAACTTAAAAGAGTGGTGAGTAGCATAGGCCAATAATATGCGTATTGACTTGAGCCTAGCTACAGGAGCAAAAGTCTCCCCAAAATCCAAACATGCGACTTGGGCATAACCTTTTGCCACAAGTTAGGCCTTGTTTCTTGTCACCACACCGTGCTCATCTTGCTTGTTGCGAAACACCCACTTGGTTCCCACAACATTTTGCTTTGGACGTGACACCAGGCTCCATACTTCATTTCTTTTGAAGTTATTGAGCTCTTCCTGCATGGCCAACACCCAGTCCGGATCCTATAAGGCTTCTTCTACCATGAAAGGCTCAATAGAAGAAACAAAAGAGTAATGTTCACAAAAATTAGCTAAACGTGAATGAGTGGTTACTCCCTTGCTAATGTCACCCAGAATCTGATCCACTAGATGATTTCTTTGAATGGTGGCCCGAACTTAAGTTGGAGGTGCTTGTTGTGCTTCTTCCTCTTTACCCTTTTCTTCATGTGCTACCCCTTGATTCATGCCTGCATCTTGAGGTACATGTTCCTCATCTTGAGTTGGGGGTTACACCAGTGTTGAGGAAGATGGTTGATCTTGATCTTGTTGTTCCTGCTGTCGCACATCACCTATTGCCATAGTTCTCATTGTGGCCGTTGGAACTTCACCCTCATCTACATGATCAAGATAAACTTGCTCTCTTGGAGAGCCATTAGTCTCATCAAATACAACATCACTAGAGACTTCAACTAAACCCGATGATTTGTTGAAGACCCTATATGCCTTTGTATTTGAATCATAACCGAGTAAAAACCCTTCTACAACTTTGGGAGCAAATTTTGAATGTCTACCTTTCTTTACCAAAATGTAGCATTTGCTCCCAAATACACGAAAGTAAGAAACATTGGGTTTGTTACCGGTTAGAAGCTCGTAAGACGTTTTCTTGAGGAGGCGATGAAGGTAGAGCCGATTTATGGCATGTCACGCTGTATTTACAAATTCCGACCGAAACCGCTCATACGTCATGTATTCCCTAAGCATTGTCCTCGCCATGTCGATGAGCGTCCTATTCTTTCTCTCTACTACACCATTTTGTTGTGGTGTGTAGGGAGCGGAGAACTCATGCTTGATGCCTTTTTCCTCGAGATACTCTTCCACTTGAAGATTCTTGAATTCAGATCCATTGTCACCCCTGATCTTCTTCACCTTGAGCTCAAACTCATTTTGAGCTCTCCTTAGGAAGCGCTTTAAAGTACCTTGGGTTTCGGATTTATCCTGAAAAGAATACCCAAGTGAAGCGGGAAAAATCATCAACAATTACAAGACCATACTTACTTCTCCTGATGCTAAGATAAGCAACGAGCCCGAAGAGATCCATGTGGAGGAGTTCTAGTGGTCTTGACGTTGTAATCACATTTTTGCCTGGATGAGTAGTTCCCACTTGCTTCCCTGTTTGGCACGCTGCACAAGGTCTGTCTTTCTCAAAATAGACATCGGTTAGTCCTAACACATGTTCTCCCTTTAGAAGCTTACGAAGATTCTTCATTCCAACATGTGCTAGACGGAGATGCCAGAGCCAGCCCATATTAGTCTTAGCTATTAAGCATACATCTAGATTGGCATTTTCTTTAGAGAAATCAACTAAATCGAGCTTGCCGTTTAATACACCCTTAAAAGCTAATGAACCGTCACTTCTTCTAAAGACAGATACATCAATATTTGTAAATAAACAATTATATCCCATATGACATAATTGACTTATAGAAAGTAAATTGTAACCAAGCAATTCTACTAAGAATACATTTGAAATTCAATGCTCGGTAGTGATGGCTATTTTACCCAAACCTTTGACCTTGTCTTGATTCCCGTCTCCAAATATGATCGTGTCTTGGGAATCCTTGTTCTTGACGTAGGAGGTGAATATTATCTTCTCCCCAGTCATGTGGTTTGTGCATCCGCTGTCAATAATCCAGGTTGTGCCCCGGATGCATAAACCTGCAAGGTAACTTAAGCTTAGGTTTTAGGTACCCAACTCATGTTGGGTCCTACAAGGTTAGTAACATAAGACTTTGGAACCCAGATACAAGTTTTATCTCTCTTGCAGTTAGGCCCCAAATTTTTAGCAACTACTTTATCATTTTTGCACATAAGCACAAATGAATCATCATAAGTATGATAAAGCATAGTTGGACCATTAGATGCATTCCTAGGCGCATGGGAAACAAAATGATGGGCATGGAGCCTAGGTCTATTCCTACCATGAGCATACAAAGAGCTAATTGATGCAAACATGGCATGTGAATCAAAAGCAGCATCATGGTGAGTAGGAAACTTAAAGTCGCCTAGAGGGGGGTGAATAGGCGTAATCTGAAATTTACAACTTTAAACACACACTACAAGCCGGGGTTAGTGTTAGAACTAAAATCAAATCCGAGAGAGAGGGGGAAAACAAATCAAATGGAAATCAAGCGAATGAACACGGTGATTTGTTTTACCGAGGTTCGGTTCCAAAGAACCTAATCCCATTGAGGTGGTCACAAAGACCGGGTCTCTTTCAACCCTTTCCCTCTCTCAAACGGTCACTTAGACCGAGTGAGCTTTCTCCTTAATCAAACGGGTCACTTAGACCCTGCAAGGACCACCACACACTTAGGTGTCTCTTGCTTTGATTACAATTCACTTGGGAACAAGAATGAGGAAGGAAGAAAGCGATCCAAGCAACAAGAGCGCAAATGAACACGAACACACACTCTCTCAAGTCACTAGGTGGTTGGAATGAATTTGGGACTTGGAGAGGCTTTGATCTTTTGAATTGTGTCTATGATTGAATGCACTAGCTCTTGTATTGAACGAGAACTTCAGAAAACTTGGATTCTTGGAGTTGTGGTGGTTGGGGGTATTTATGGCCCTCAACCACCAAGAAGCCGTTGGGGAAGGCTGCTGGCGATGGGCGCACCAGACAGGTTCTGTTCACTGTCCGGTGCGCCACCGGACAGGTTTCTGTTCACTGTCCGGTGCGTCGCCACGTCACCCAACCGTTAGGGTCTGGAGCCCGGTCGACTGTTGGAGGCTTTGTCCTCTTGTGGCACCGGACAGTCCGGTGCGCCTCTGACTCTGCGGCTCTGACTATGCACGCACTGTTCCTCTATCAGCGGCTTTTGCAGTCGACCGTTGCGCGAGTTAGCCGTTGCTCCGCTGACACACCAGACAGTCCGGTGAATTATAGCGAAGAGCGCCTGCCGAAACCCGAGAGTGGCTGGTTCAACCCTGTACGGGCCTGGTGCACCGGACACTGTCCGGTGCGCCAGACTAGAGCACACTTTGGTTCCTTTTGCTCCTTTGAATTGGATCCCTAACTTAAATATTTATTAGTTTGTGTTGAACCTTTATGCACCTGTAGAACATGTATTCTAGAGCAAACTAGTTAGTCCATATATTTGTGTTGGGCATTCAACCACCAAAATTAATTTGGGAAAAGGTTAACCCTATTTCCCTTTCAATCTCCCCCTTTTTGGTGATTGATGCCAACACAAACCAAAGCAAATATATAAAGTGTAGAAATGAACTAGTTTGCATAAGGTAAGTGCATAGGTTACTTGGAATCAAACCAATTGATAATCTCACTAGATATGAATGGATTGCTTTCTTTTATTTAACATTTTGGACCACATTTGCACCACTTGTTTTGTTTTTGCAAATTCTTTTGGAAAATCTTTTTAAAGTCTTTTTGCAAATAGTCAAAGGTATATGAATAAGATTGCAAGAAGCATTTTCAAGATTTGAAATTTCTCCCCTGTTTCAAATGCTTTTCCTTTGACTAAACAAAACTCCCCCTGAATGAGATTATCCTCTTAGCTTTCAAGAGGGTTTTTAAAATGGATATCAATTTTGAAAATCTACCTTTAAATATACCAATTTAAGAGATCGTTATTACAAGATACCAATTGAAGTTTAAAAAACAATACCAATTGAGATTTTGCTTTCTCAAGATAAGGATATCAATTGATATATTGTCATGACGTAGATACCAATGAAAAATATCAATTAAAGCTTCATTTTGAAATTTTTGAAATTGGTGGTGCGGTCCTTTTGCTTTGGACTTAATATTTTCTCCCCTTTGGCATTAATCGCCAAAAACGGAGACTTTGAGAGCCCTTTGACCACTTTCTCCCCATTGGTACATGAAATATGAGTGAAGGATTATACCAATTTGGAGTGAGCGGAAGTAGTGACGAAGGGTAAACGATACCATTAGAGTGGAGTGGAAGCCTTGTCTTCGCCACATACTCCCTTTCCCTTTCAATCTACGACTTAGCATAGAAATATACTTGAAAACACATTAGTCGTAGCCTTAGTACAAAAATAATAAGAAATATGCATTTGTACCAAAGGAAAGAGACATGATCAAAGGTATATAAATGAGCTATGTGTGCAATGTTTCATTCAAATTCCGAGAATCAAGTATATTTAGCTCATTCCTAAGTTTGCTAAAGGTTTTCTCATCTAAAGGCTTGGTAAAGATATCGGCTAATTGATTCTTGGTGTTTACATAAGCTATTTCGATATCTCCCCTTTGTTGGTGATCCCTCAAAAAGTGATACCGTATGTCTATGTGCTTAGTACGGCTGTGTTCAACGGGATTATTCGTCATGCGGATTGCACTCTCATTGTCACATAGGAGAGGGACTTTGCTCAATTTGTAGCCATAGTTCCTTAGGGTTTGCCTCATCAAAAGTAATTGCGCACAACAATGGCCTATGGCAATATACTCGGCTTCGGCGGTGGAAAGAGCTACGGAGTTTTGTTTCTTTGAAGCCCAAGACACCAGGGATCTCCCTAGAAACTGACAAGTCCCTGATATGCTCTTCCTATCAATTTTACACCCTACCCAATCGGCACCGGAATATCCTATTAAATCAAAGGTGGATCCCTTGGGGTACCAAAGCCCAAACTTAGGAGTGTAAACTAAGTATCTCATGATTCTCTTCACGACCCTAAGGTGAACTTCCTTAGGATCGGCTTGGAACCTTGCACACATGCATACTGAAAGCATAATATCCGGTCGAGATGCGCATAAATAGAGTAAAGATCCTATCATCGACCGATATACCTTTTGATCTACGGATTTACCTCCTGTGTCGAGGTCGAGATGCCCATTGGTTCCCATGGGTGTCTTGATGGGATTGTCATCCTTCATTCCAAACTTCTTAAGAATGTCTTGCTTATACTTTGTTTGGCTGATGAAGGTGCCTTCTTGGAGTTGCTTGATTTGAAATCCAAGGAAATACTTCAACTCCCCCAACATTGACATCTCGAATTTCTGTATCATGATCCTACTAAACTCTTCATAAGTTGATTGTTAGTAGACCCAAATATAATATCATCAACATAAATTTGGCATACAAACAAATCTTTTGCAACAGTTTTAGTAAAGAGAGTAGGATCGGCTTTACCGACTTTGAAGCCATTAGTGATAAGAAAATCTCGCAGGCATTCATACCATGCTCTTGGGGCTTGCTTGAGCCCATTAAGCGCCTTTGAGAGTTTATAAACATGGTTAGGGTACTCACTATCTTCAAAGCTGGGAGATTGCTCAACATAGACCTCTTCCTTGATTGTTCCATTGAGGAAGGCACTTTCACGTCCATTTGACAAAGCTTAAAGCCATGGTAAGTAGCATAGGCAAGTAATATTCGAATTGACTCAAGCCTAGCTACGGGTGCATAAGTTTCATCAAAGTTCAAACCTTCGACTTGTGAATAACCCTTGGCCACAAGTCGGGCTTTGTTCCTTGTCACCACACCATGCTCATCTTGCTTGTTGCGGAATACCCACTTGGTACCTACAACATTTTGATTAGGACGTGGAACTAAATGCCACATCTCATTCTTGTGAAGTTGTTAAGCTCCTCTTGCATTGCCAGCACCCAATCCGGATCTCTCAAGGCATCCTCAATCCTGTATGGCTCAATAGAGGACACAAAAGAGTAATGTTCACAAAAATGTGCAACTCGAGATCTAGTGGTTACCCCCTTATGAATATCACCAAGGATGGAGTTGACGGTGTGATCTCTTTGAATTGCTTGGTGGACTCTGGGTGTGGCGGTCTTTGACTCTGAATTTCTTGATCATCTTCCTTGTCTTTATCATTATCATCTCCCCCTTGATCATTGTCCTCCTCTTGAGGTAGCTCATCCTCTTGATCTTCATTTTCATCATCTTTAGCTTGTTCCTCATCTTAAGTTGGTGGAGATGCTTGATTGGAAAATGACAGTTGATCTGGTGCTTGTGGAGGCTCTTCAGATTCATTAGGACACACATCCCCAATGGACATGTTCCTTAGCACGATGCACAAAGCCTCTTCATCATCTAGTTCATCAAGATCAACTTGCTCCACTTGGGAGCCATTAGTCTCATCAAACACAATGTCACAAGAAACCTCAACTAATCCAGTGGATTTGTTGAAGACTCTATATGCCCTTGTGTTTGAGTCATATCCTAGTAAGAAGCCTTCTACAGCCTTAGGAGCAAATTTAGATTTTCTACCTCTTTTAACAAGAATAAAACATTTGCTTCCAAAAACTCTAAAATATGAAATAATGGGCTTTTTACCGGTGAGGAGTTCATATGATGTTTTCTTGAGGATTCGGTGAAGGTAGAGGCGATTGATGGAGTAGCAAGCAGTGTTGATTGCTTCCACCCAAAACCGGTCCGGTGTTTTGTACTCATCAAGCATGGTTCTTGCCATGTCCAGTAGAGTTCTATTCTTCCTCTCCACTACACCATTTTGTTGTGGTGTGTAGGGAGAAGAGAACTCATGCATGTTTGATGCCCTCATCCTCAAGAAAGCCTTCGATTTGTGAGTTCTTGAACTTCGTCCCATTATCGCTTCTTATCTTTTTGATTCTTAATTCGAACTCGTTTTAAGCCCGTCTTAAGAATCCTTTTAAGGTCTCTTGGGTTTGTGATTTCTACTATAAAAAGAACACCCAAGTGAAGCGAGAATAGTCATCCACAATAACTAGACAGTGCTTACTCCCATCGATGCTTATGTAAGCGATCAGGCCGAATAGATCCATGTGGAGTAGCTCGAGCGGCCTGTCTGTCGTCATGATGTTCTTGTGTGGATGGTGGGGCCAACTTGCTTTCCTGCTTGACATGCGCTACAAACCCTGTCTTTCTCAAAATGAACATTTGTTAGTCCCAAAATGTGTTCTCCCTTTAGAAGCTTGTGAAGATTCTTCATTCCAACATGGGCTAGTCGGTGATGCCAGAGCCAACCCATATTAGTCTTAGCAATTAAACAAGTGTTGAGTTCAGTTGTGTTCTCATTAAAATCAACTAAATATAGCTGACCCTCTAACACTCCCTTAAATTCTATTGAATCGTCTCTTCTTCTAAAGACAGTAACACCTACATCTGTAAAAAGACAGTTGTAGCCCATTTTACATAATTGAGAAACTAAAAGCAAGTTGTAATATAAAGAATCTATGAGAAAAACATTGGAAATAGAATGGTCAGGTGATATAGCAATTTTACCCAAACCTTTGACCAAACCTTGATTTACATCCCCGAAAGTGATAGCTCATTAGGGATCATCGTTTTTCTCATAGGAGGAGAACATTCTCT